>JAGPOW010001543.1:11243230-11284402 GCA_030014935.1 Caiman crocodilus | reverse complement strand
GTCAAAGCAATTTAATACTCTGTCATTCCGAGAGTCAAAAATCTCTTTAGGAAAAGGGGGGGGCGGGGGGGAAAAAAGCCTCAACTGGCAAGAATACAGAAGACAGACATGCAACAGAAATTAACCACCCAGCTGCCAGACTCGGGGAGAAGGCCCCGCACGTCCCTGCTGTTCAGGGTCCGAGTCCTGAAAGGGGGGGATAACTACCTCCAGAGGCTGCCCCGAGTGAAGTGGGATCAGGTGTCGGTACCAGAGGTTTTTCTTTTTTATTTTTCCTCTCCACTGCAGGGTTATGTTATGTTATTACAAGGTGCCCAGTGTAGGGCGACCCTCGGGTCAAATCCAACCCCGTGTCTCAATCTCATTCAAATTCATTTTACACGGAGCAAAACCCGGCAGGGTTGCAGAGCTGCTGGGCGTGCAAGGGACACGTACTCAGGCGGACTATTCCCCGGCCTTTCCTTCCGAGACGCCTATGGACTTTGGAGGAGTTTTGTTCCGGACTTAAAGATTTCACTGGGGTTCACAACACAGCAGGGCACAGGAGCAGAGGGCCTGAATCTCCCTTCTCTGCAGAGGGCACTTTCCTTTGCAGCACTTGGCACTACTGTAGCCAAATTCCAGCAAGTTAGGCCAGGAGCCATGTGGCATGTGGAGATTTTTAAAGGGAAGGGGCTGCAATCTGCTGTTTTCCTCTGCAACATACCTTTTAAAAAGGCAAAAGTCATCCTGTCGAACAAAGAACATGCAATGCTTGCAAGGATCCCCAGTGCTGCACTGGTTTCCAGCGCTCATCCTCCTAGCCCAGCCCAGGGGACTTCACTCTGAGTCTGTTCAGACCTCATCTCCACTGGGCCCCTAAAGGAGTTTGCTGAACTGGCTTTAACCCTTTCTATTATTTACTTGGCTAGCAAAGGGAGGGGGAAGCCAGACGGTGCATTTTTCCAAAAGATCGCTTTGCATATGCCAGGTTTAAAAGCCCAAAGGGGTTCACAGCAAACGCTGTTTCCAGACCAGCCTGCTCACAACTTGTGCTTCACATGCACACCCTTTGCAGAGAAAGGCAACGGGATTGCTCAACAAAGGGCTTTGTGCCACTCGCCAGCTTGCAAACTCCTGGTCGGCCTGAAGAGCAGAGACTCAGCAACCGCCTCCCTCGGATGAGACCGCACGGCAGGCAGTGCTGCTCGCCATGCCCTACCACGTCTCCATCCACGTGCTCATCCCAGACACGGGCACCCCTGCGACACAGGTGTGGGAGAATGACGTGGCGCACAAACTCTAGGCTGTGACAAGACACCCACTTTAAAAAGGCATCAAAAAAAGCCACTCTACCAAGGAAGCCTCTCCTGAGTAACGCAAGATGCAATAGATTTAAAAACCAAAGACATCTCTTTAAACCGGCTAACAGTCACGCTGCTTATTTAATGATAAAGGGTGCTGCCATCATTAAACATCCAGCCGATGCTGAAGTGGAAGTAGTTCAGGTCTGCCATGGTTGCCTTGCGACGCCTTTTCAGCAAGACAAACCTCGTATAAGAGAGGCCCACGGGCCTGTCTTGTTAGCTGCAAAAGCAAAAGGCAAGTCACAATTATGGACGTCCTAACAAAACAGGTTAGTTCCTCCCTCTCTCTCCCTTCCAACACAAATGCACGCGTGCATGCCCCTGTACCTTGCCAATTGGCGTAAGAACGAACTTAATTAGCGATGTATATCAACACTAAACATCTGTAACTGGCAACAACAAAAAAAAAAATTTACAACCAGAAATAAAGAGGAGTGACCTTCTCTATTCTGAAAGACATTTAGGTTCTTGTATTACAACGACGCGGACAGGCAAAATTCATTATGTATAATAGCTGCCCTTATAACCAGATTAAACACAAAGGCATCAATTTCATGGGCCCTGACCCACCGCCGCTGCCACCCTGAACTGACAGGGCACTCCCTTCCCTTATGGCCTTTAGACCAACCAGTGATATGCAGACAAAACCCATCATTTCAAATTAAGCAGCCACTGCTTGTGTGTATGAATATCCCTGGTCTCTAGCCTTCCCCTCAACCTGTCTAGAGGATGCAAGTCCATCAGCTGGCCACAGCACAACCTACTTCTAGCACCTCAGACCCGCTGCCATCTTCATTGCCACGAAGACCCAGAGGAAGGAAAGAGCCATCATCCCTTCCCTGCTAAGAGGCAAAGGACTCAGCGATAGGGAAGCCAGTGGGAAGAAGAAGAGTATGAAGTGGTTCCCAGATCTGCCACATCCCTCTCTAATGAACAACCCCTTCTTCCTCTCCTACGGGAACCGGGAAACCCAAAGGTGCTGCGATCTCCCTTCTCCGTCTCAGTCCGTTCCCACTGTTACCTTTCCACAGCTCCGCTATGCAAGCACGGACAGGGTGGAACGAGTGGGCACGTGGTTTTGAATGGGAGAAGAGGTAAGCCGCTGAATACCAGGTGCTGCCCGCAACGGAGACCACTTGGCATGAGTCTTGCAGGAAGGAAGCCCTTGAGAGGGTCATGCTGCTGTTTCCTGCAAACACCTCAAGAGCCCAGGTCCTCAGAGCCTCATGACTGCAGATGGCAGGAAGGGGTTGGTGGTGGGTTTGTACTCATCTTTGAGTTTGCGGTGAGATGAGACAGCCCTGCAGACATGCAGCTCCTGCTGTTAGGCAAGCAACATGCTGTAGCCTGCGGTCACCCTGCCCATCTCAAAACCCTTGCAGATGGGTACAGGTGGCCCTCCACGGCTGCAACTGAGAAGAAATACCAGGGGCTGGCGTATTTTGTTGCTTCTCTCGGCCAAGCGCACTACACTGACTGGGGTTTCTTGCACCCTTTCTTTCTGCATGCCTGTCCCGTGCTTCAGCAAACCCTCATATGCCAGGTGCTTTGTGCACCCCCCTTCCTCCCTCACCGTGTCTCTTCCCACTCTTGGAGCTGTGTAGACCCCTGTACCTGCTACGTCATCTTCATACACTGCTATATCCTCATTCTCTCGCCCTGCATCTAGAAGTACACCATCCCTTTCAACACCAGGAACTCTGCTTGCCTCTCTACTGCATCTCCTTATATGCCAAAGGCCCTACAAGCACCTCCATTTTCCCCTTCTCTCCCACTACCTCTCTCTTTCCGGGAGCCAACCTGTTTGCACTGTGCTGGCAAGATGGGCAGAGCTAAAAAGGAGTGGCATCGTTAGGCTGGAACCCGTTCATAGCAGCCATCAGCCAGCTCTTTGATCTACAGACAATTACAGAAGTGCCTGAGCCTGCCACCCCTGCTAACCACATTACAGGGACTTTCCCCATGTGTCCCATTTCCTCCCTATCTGATTTCCACCAAAATCAATAAATCTACCCACGGATGCTTAGAGAGCTCCCTGAAATTTCAGGATGGGTCCAACGTGGTGCTCCAACGATCCTCATATAAAATCTAGAGGCAGAGGCGCTCCCAAGCTGGGTATCAGCCCTTGCAAACTCAGCTGACAAGTTACCATCCCCGATCAAGATTTTTTTTTAAAGGATAGATGTAATGGGAGAAGAGGGGAGCAATGCATTTGTTTTCAAAACGGCTAACGAATGTAAACACGGCCCTTTTCTGCAGGGAAAAAACACACGCATCTGCATTCCTGGCGGCGCGTTCGTAAGAATGACGAACGAGCACTTCTGTCACGAAGATCCGAACAATATGGTTTCACCTCCCCAGTCATTTCTTAGGAGGCACGTACGGCAGAAATCAGCAAGCCAAGCAGTGATACCCTGTTATTTTCATCAGATTCGGCTCTGTGTAGACTGCACTCAGAACCACTGTCCTCCTCTCAGAGGGAAGCATCTACTCAAGTGAACTAACTTTCTGAACAGCCTTTTAATTGCTTTCTTCTCTCCTCCCAACCCCTCCTTGATCAATATATTTGTAATAAAAGGAAGGAGACCCTGGATGCAACTAGTTGCGGGGGGGGGGGGGATGCAAAAGGGAGTAGCGTATTATCTCGTCTCTGGCGACAGGACGATGAATGGTAAAAGCTAAAATGCATGGTAGCAAACGCTAAAATTGGACGATGAGGACAGCACACCAAGATGAAGCAACATAAAAAGTTAAAATTAATTAGCTGGCAAGTTGACAGAGAATCCATTGTGCCGCACAATGAAGCAATCACAAGTGCAAAGGCTTGATATAAAGTGATGTTGAAAACTCCTTGATGGCTGCAGGTAAGGACAGACGTGCGGTTAGGACATGTTGACACCAACATGACTCCACAAAAAGTAAATGGATATCTTTTTTGAACACAGTTCAAAAAAAAAAAACTGATAGGCAGCAGGTCCCATCAGGCTTTGAAGGAAAACCGCCATGCCCTGAAAAGTCCAGGTAATAGTCATCGCTGCCCCAAGGTAATGGGATGAATGGGTCAAGCAATGCTTTCTCCAGGGGAACCTCTATGAAAGGAAGTGGAAGGCTTCTGCCACGACTTACCGTATCATCAACCCACACCTTGAGCACCGAGTTTACACTGGGTGCCACTATAACAAGCCTGCCAGCAATTGAGTGCTAGATCTTGGGAATGAAGAGCAGAAGGAGCACATCCCTGCGACCAGAGTCCCCTTAAACTGCACAACGACAGCCCCAAATTAGTCTCTGCCCAAAACCTAAAAAACACGTGGCTTCCTCAGACACTTAGCTGGTCCCCTTTAATCATATTAACTAGCATCTCAACAACCTGATCAAGCAGGTCATCACAGCCCCATTTTCCTGCAGGAGCACTGCAATTCCCCCAAGGTTGCATGCAAGGAACCTGTAGCAGAGAAGTCAGTAAAAACCTGGTGCAACCCCACATCCCAGCTCCCAGGCCACCCTCCTCTTCCTCCTGGTATTAGTTTCCTGAAAGTAAGTGCATGTCGAATGCTGTCCAGAAACCTGTTTTCAGGGCCAAGAGGAGCAATCTGTATTGCGTTCCAAGCTGGTCCCTAACCAGCAATTACGGCTGCGTGTTCTCCGACCAGAACTTCACTGAAAAGTCTTGAAAACGTCTGCAGTACCCCCAAGAAATGCAGCAGATCATACGCAAGAGCCTGCAACCACCAGTGGCATCTTTTCAGAAATCAAGTATGAGCCCTAGCAGCGCACGTTCACATGCCAAGTTACTGAGATGAAGCCGAGACATCCAGGACTAACTGGTGCCAGACTCGATGCCAGGCTAAACGTATCAGTGCTCTGACCCAGGACAGCCATCCCTACGTTCGATCGTGCACCACCCAAGGCCCTTATTCCCACATATAGCAACAGGTAAAATAGCAGAACATCTTTAACCCTCTCCATAGCTGCATGTGGGGGAGTGTAGCCAGGAGCTGCTTCACTCTGAATGAACAGAGGAACTGGTGACTGAAGCCAGGCAACGGCTTATTGAATAGCTCCATTTCCTCTCCATGTGTGACGGAGAAATGGAGAGACCCTCAGTACCCTTGAAGGAGGGGTAGGGCCCTCAACTTCACTCATAGTTTCTAAGTGGGAGCTGGGGCCATATCTCAGCCCCTTGCTGCTTCCCCCACTCAAAGGATGAGGAAAACCTTGAAGGAAGAGAAGAGAGAAACTACTGATTTCTCTCCAGGCAACCCCACCTGGCGGGTGCTTGAGATGGCAGGTAGATGTGCTGGAGAGCCTGAAGGAGCCACGTCTGCCCACTCAACTGGAGAAAAAAAGGAGTCAGTAAGCAGCAGACAATGGCAGAGCAGTCCACAGGACAAAACCAGACTTCGGGACCCGAATCAGGCTGGGGGGACTCCCACAGTTCGAAGAGGCGGCTCCATCACAGTGCAGGCTCTGCCTCGTGCGCCCGGGGCCAGCCGTGGGGGCTGCAATGGGGAGCCAGCTGGCAGGATCTACACTCCCACCGGAGCAGCGCTTGGTGGGGTGGAAGCTGAGCAGAGGAAAGGAAACCCCCTTGGTTCCCCCGCTCCCACAAAGAGGAGAGACTGCAATGACGAGTTTTACTTTCAGGCATGAATACATGCACCAGGAACATATGAATCACTTCCACACTCCCTCCCCAGCCCGCCAGTGATGAGCACGGAAGACGCAAGCACTGGGAAAGCAGTCGCACTAATAATGCTCAGGGCATCCATCACCTCCTTCACAGTTGGTATGAAGCAAGACACATGCTGCCGTGTTGCTGATTCCCATCAGTGACACTGGGCCTCACTCAGGAAACACTGGAGGTACGTTACTGGCAGCATATACCCTACCGTTGCCAGGGTCAGGGGTTTTCCCCTTCTCTGTTCAATACTGGTTCCTCTAACCTAGCTACCCAGACTGCCCATCTGCATTAAACAGCTGCACCTGTCCCTGGTAGAGGTCTGTTCAGATCATGCCCAGTGCCCCATTACCCAGATCATACCTAGTGCCTCATTACCAGCCCTGCAATCACCCTGCTCAAGGGCTGAGCCAAAATGAAGAGTATGACGAACCCGACATAAAAAGGTGCTTACAGATGTGGAAACAAGTTACCAAAAAAACCCCCAAAAACAAAACCCCAGCACTTTACTTCAGCTCAGTACCAAGCACAGTGCATGTCCAGAAGAAGAATCGCATCACTTTTGACTCAAATTCAATCAGCTAAGTCTCAAAAAGCTCCATGAAGTGCACAAACTATGCAGAGGCCAGGGAGCCAAGTCAACCTGATGCGATTCCTCTTCCAGTAAAACACTGGGGTTTTGTTCCCCCCACGTCTGTCAGCATCCAAGGTGGCTATTGCCCCTCTTAGGCAAGGCCTTTTTCCGCCAGCTGGAAGAACAGAGCTGCCACATGCACAGGAGACGGTGCGTTAAGGGGCAAGGGGTGGAAGGCAGGACGTGGCTCCCCCACCACATTACCCCGGTGGGAGAGAAGCTAACCCAACACACCAGAGCACTCATTTGGTGGCCTCTGCTGCTTGCCCCCATCAGCCATTCCTCCGTGAGCCCCCAGAAACTCGCTGCAAAAATCCCTCCCAGACAGGCAGGGAGGTGCTTGTACCTTTCAAAAGGAAAGAGAAAAAAACTCAGCTTTTCCTCGAGTTCTGGCAGGTATTTCCACACAGGACGTGCCCCGTGTCATAGGGCAAGGTGGTACAATGCTGCTGACATGTCTAACCCAGCTGGACCAGCTGTAGCATTTGCTGCAGAAGCGGTGCTTGGACAAACCCAGGAGACCAGGCTCAGATTGGCAGAAGGAATGATCCCAGTCAGGGCCCTGCAAGCACTCGGGCAGAGACCTTAAGGGATTACACAGCTGCCCCCGGGCTAGGGTATCCACCTTGGAGAGGACGTCCGTTCTGCCCCATTTGGATGAATCTCCTTTCCCCGCTACTGTTTTAGCTTGGTCCAATTCATCTGTCCAAAAGAACTGCTTGGCTAAACTGACCTACAAAATTAAAAGCAGCAGTGGAAATAAGCCGGTGGTCTCTGCGCCAGGATACCTTGGAGATTTTGCCTTACAATAAACAGGACAAAAATACTTCCACATGCCCAAGTGACAAACCTGGCAGAACTACAGCAGTCCCCACTGCATTCAGGCCTTTTGCTGTATAAAAGCAGCTCCTCCAAGCTCGGGGAGGTGGCACGTGCCTCATTTTGAAGGATGGAAAATAGAAAGAGCGAGACAAAATGACTTGCCAATGACCATGCAAGAAAACCTGTGACAGAGCCGGGATTGGAATCAAGGTCTTGGCTCTACGTACGCTCCCAGGGATGACCCAGCTTCCCTGCCGAAAACTCCCCTCGCCCTCTCCCAAACAGCAATGCCACGAAGGTCTGGAACTGGCCCGCTTGCAGGCTATTTCTAAATCATGCTAGCAGAAATTTTCACAGGTGGACCGCGCAGAGCACAGCCAAGTGGGAAACTTCACTTCAAGTTGATTTGCTGCCGCCTCTAGGAACGCACACGAACTGGGTAGCAACCCGGGGGGGGCAACATTCATCTTTCCGATAAGAAAAGCAAAGCTGAAAGCCGGGCATTGTTTGAAGAGCAAGTTAAGTGCTGCCACCTCTCCCTTCCTGCGCTGTAAGATGCTACCTTTATTTAGGTCTAAATAACCTGGGTCGGAGGGTGCCTCTTGCTACGGCCCTTGCAACGACAAGGCAGGTTTCACGTGCTGCAGTAAGACAGAGCGGGCTGCAAGACATTCATTTGCATTTAAAAAATAATTAGAGGTGCAAGCCTGGCCTTGTGAAGTCGAATAAAGTAAACTCAGGCGCAGAGACAACTTGGGGGGTGAGCGCGGGAGGGAAAGGGGGAAAAAAAAACGCACCCTGTTCCAGGCAACGAAGACAGGCAGCAAAAGCTCATTTTCACTACAGAAAGCAGCAGCATCCTGGGAAGATAAACGCTCAAGATCAAATATTTAAGGGTTTACATAGAAACATTTTTTTTTAAAAAAATGTTAGCTTAAGACACAGCCAGAGGTCTTCCTTTGGACTTTATCTTGACACGACAGGCTGCAGAGTCACTGCCTTTCTAAGAGACATCAGGAGCTGCTAAAAACCCAGTCCCTTGGCAACCAGGCTGTCTCCCCAGCGGACCTCCCTCCTGCCCTCCTCGTAACAACAAAACCAGATGACAGCTCCAGTGCAGCGCCAGGCAGCGGCGTATGTCAGGAGGCTGGCATGAGTGAACTGCGTGGGCTGCAGCGCTGCAAACAGCCAGCACCCACCACCAGAAGTGGCTGAGCACGTAAAATCTGCATCTTCTGTAGATTTCTTTGTACTCCCACTGCCTCCCTTCCCTTCCCCCACCTTAATCCCCAGGGCAACAATCAGTTATGCAAATAACGAGCCCTCCCCCACCTCCCTCCACACTCTCGTCTAACTGCTCCGCATCTGCTCTGGGTCCTTTGCTCGCAAGCCACAGTGTTTCTATTGTTCGGCCCATGCAAACTCTGTGCCACAAATGTTCCCTTTCTAAATCTTATGCATATTGATCGTCTCCATCTTTCCCTTGCAAAGCGGGGCACCTCTTCACATTCATATCCAGATTCGTCCCATGTATGCTAGGGGCGGGGTGGGGGGAGAAAGAAATACCAGTCTTCTTTCTAACCACCATCAAGCCACCCACAAATTTACCCAGCTAGAGGGCCGGTTAGGAAACGAGAGGTGGTGGGCCTCCTAAAGAAGGAATCCTTGACTTCTGCAAAGCTTCAGGACCAGACAGCGGGGCGTTTGCATTTCAGACGCGCGCGGCGGACAGACCGCTCCGAAGTTCCAGCTTTGCAGATCCTAAATGGATTTGGTATCACGAGGAATGCCGCCACCACCACCACCCCATCTGTTTGCAACATCTTCATCTGCATGACAGAGATCTCAGCTGCAAGAAGGTTGCTAAACCAGCTTTTTTTAATTCTAGCCTTGGGGCGCACAGGTTTCTGAAGCAACTTCGGGCAACTCCATCTTAAGACAAGCAAGGTTCACTCCACACAGTGCCTCACATTCCCATTTTTTTTTATTTCTATCAAGGTATATAGAAGTGGGGGGCATCATAGGTGGTTTATTGTAAGCCACTCAGGTATTCTGGATAGGGCAGGATCTCTCTTTAAAAAAAAAAAACAAAAAAAAAAACTGTTTTCCAAAGCAAGTCAAATATCCAGCTTGGGGTCAAACCTGCTGGAAACCCATGCACTTGCAACTGTTTGCAGGCAAATGCATCGACCCAAGGATTCATCATACCGAGAAAGGTGTTTTGCTTTTAAAAGCCACAGTACTACTCTTCACAAACTGAAATGCAAATGGAAGCATCAGATCTGAGAAGGCAAAGCCCAAAAAGCCGCCTGGCAAGCCCGTGCGCTCGACTATTCCCCTTTAAGCAAACAGCATACAGATGTAGATTCCTTAACCTGTGTCCAGCCGGCATCATCAATATGCCAAAGAGAAATTTACAGATATAAAAAACTGAAGACTTATAGTGTCAATAACCTCAATTTGTACTACAGCTTCCATCACTGCCTCTACCAGGCAAGGCGGTCTCCGCTCTCGAAAGAAAGGCGAAGCCCAAGCAGATAAAGCAGAGACAGACATCAACTTTTAAAAACCATCTGTCTTTTCATGGCAATTTCCATGAATTAGGAAGAGCAACGAAGGCAGGCAGTCCTGCGGGTCGGAAGAGTGTTTGATGTCTCCACGCGAAGCATTACTCTCCCTGTCAACCGCGCCAGCCGTCCGCCTGCCATGCTCCAGGATGGCGCGCTGTAAAGAGGGCATCTCCTATTGCCAGTCTAAGCAGCGTCCACGCCTGCTGCTTACGTGGGACATTTAAGGCCTGGATTTTCCCTGCCCTTATCAGAAGTGTCCTCTGACACACCATCCACACAGCCCTAGCAGGGGAAGAATACTCTAGTACCCTGGCCCCTGAAGGAGGGATCGACATGATCCTCTGCTACCACGGCCCCCCCCAAACAATTGCAGCCCTCAGCTGCATGGGGAAAAGAGACGTGTTAAGCAAGACTTGCAAAGTTCACTTGGGAATAAGAGACACCATTGCAGGGATGGAGAAGCACTGGGCACAGACTGCACTGCAGGCTGCCAACCAAGCCCTTCCTGAATCCCCCGGCACAGGGGCCTGGACAGCTTTGGAGACGGGGACAAAAGGCTTCAAGCCGGTGTTGCGGCCACATGGCACGAGGCGGCCCTTTTTCCTGCGCACCAGGGCAATGCTATTTGAAGACGACGAGAGGTTTGGCTACAGATGCATCTGCCATCTCCCCAGCCTCCCACCGAGGGCAGGAGCCCACGGACTCGGCGTGGGTGCCGGTGGCAGAGCTCTGGGAAAGGGACCCCCGAGCCGCAACGCAAATGCAAGGCTCGGCGTTTGCTGGGAGAAGGGACTTTTCCTTCCCCAGCGGGGGCAGGGCTTGCAGGGCATGCCTTCCGCTGCCGACGGGGGAGAGGAAGGAACCGTTTCCTTCACGGCCCCCGAAGCCGCACGCAGCAGAGGCTTGGGCAGGGCTGCGATGATGCAAGGCGCGCAGCCCCTGCCCCGCGCGGGGGCCCAGCGCGCGCTCGCACCGTGCAAAGCCTCCGCTCTGCTCCACGTGCTCTGCCCGGCCCCGGCCCCGGCTCCTCCTGCGGGGCAAGACAAGTGGTTTGAAGCCAGCCGGTGCCCCGTGGGCGAAGCAGGGGCGCGCCTCGCTCCTCCCATCCTGCTGTGTCAGGGCTCGGAGCTGGAAGCCTGCTACAAACCTCCCTATCATCAAGTCACCAGGGCACAACACATCACCCCTCCCCCACGGTCAGCACTAAACCAAGAGTATTTTCGGTTTAAAGAGACAGCAGCACTCCCTTCCCCAGCCTGGTTTTGGGTGGGCGACTGGCGTCAGGTTCTCCCCCCCCCCCCCGAACAACACGTCTTTTCAATGCTGTTTCTTTAATCTCCCTTCCTACCCTCCGACTCTCTCCCAGCCTTTCACCACGACACGCTCCCAAAAAAACGAGGAAAGGTCCTTGCCAGCGAACGCCAAGTTAACGATCTCCAAAATTGTTTTTGGATGGGAATCGGCGACTTTTGCAACTGATGCGATTACAGCTTCAGTCCTATTAAAAGCCATGCTCCGACCCACAATTTACTGCTCGTTTCAATCACGTCAGATTACAATAAACGTATATGTCTGTTTACCCAGGACCCGGCGAGCTCCTTGCCATGCCAACTCCTGACAAAAGCAGCCAGCCACGGATGCGAGCCGCATTTTCCCCAGGTACGGTGGTGGCTGCAGCGACGGGCTAGAGCTGACTCATGGAAAAGGACAGGACTCACCTTCGGGTTTACCCGTCTTGCTTGAAAAGCTACGTCTGGATGGGAGCTTGCTGGAAGGGGCAGGTGGAAAACAGCAGGCAAGGTTTAGAGGCACCTAGTTGTTCCAGTTTTCAAGCTGGTTGCTTTCAACACGCCCCACAAACATTGCGGAAGGCAGGGTGGCACAGTGCTACCTCCGAAAGTTCGGGGTTTGTTTTTAACATAGGATTTTAGGCGGGGGGGAGGAATCTGTTCCATGTTGTCCACTGCCAGAAAGGAAGTTTCCCTTAAAAAACTTGATCGACTTAACGTGATTGAAGCACGTTAAGCTAAAAAAGAATGACCCAGGCCACACAACGCCTGGTGAATCGCTGCCCAAACTGCCCACCACCTCTAAAGCAAGCTTCCCTGCAAGCCAAGCGGGGTTTCTTCACTTTGCATTCGCTGTCCCATCATTTTGGAGCCAGAGGGGGAAAAAATAAAATAAAAAAAAAAATCAGTAATGTGCTTTCTTGACCCACTGCTCATCTTTTATTTGTTTTCCGTTCAGCATTATAGTCGCTTTGGATTCTGCTGTAATTGGCTGGAAAAGTCACCGGGGCTAGCAACACATTCGAAGTCTATCCTTAAAAGAAAAAATAAAACAAACAAACCCCAACCCCACAAGCTCGGCTTCGTGGCTCCTGCTAAACAGCAGGAAGCATTACAGCAAAATGAACTGTGGATCGGCTGTTGTTCTCGGGAGGTGAAACCTCAGAAAGCTGGCCAACCGCACAGCGTATCCAAAGCAGTTTGTCAGGCATTCGCACTAATAGCCCGGGCATTTGATGTTGTTTAGTTGCACAAGAGCGTGAGGTGCTGGGGCAGGCGACAGCCATTCGCTCGCAGCTGGAATACAGTTAACTGGATGAACCAGTTTCAGCATTATACTGCTCTCCTCTCCAATGCTTTAATCCCGTACGTTTATATGGCTCTTTACAGAACAATGCTAACAGCGACCACGTCTAAAGCCCCCGCCCGTCAGCGAGGATTTTGCCATTTCATTTATCTATGCAGAGGTTACTTTTTATTTGGTCTTTGGACCCACTGTAGACGCAGCGAGCAAACACAGGTAGCAGCCAATATTTCTGTCTATATAGATGTATCTATAGATAGACATATATACACACACACGTGTATATGCTACACATATATGTTTATATATAAGCATATATACACGCATGTTTTGTGGGGTTAGCTTGCAACTGTTTTCAATAGCTCAAGAGAGTGTTTTAAAAAGAGAAAAATACATAACAAAAGGTAGGAGAAAATCCAAGTTTCCTAGGTAAGGAAGGAAATGATCAGAACAGGAAAGCCATGCTCATACCCATACACGCTGCACTGACCTAACAATCTCCCACTGCTGACCAAAGACACAGGCACATGCTTTACCCAAGTTTTGCTCCCTCGGACCCAGCCTTCCCCCTCTTTGCTGCCTGCTTTGCCCGGTGGACTTGGTTCAAAGAGCCCTCTTGGCTCCCTGGCGACAGGAGATGTCCCCCCGGCCTCGTCTGCGAAGCATACATGCACCCCTCGGCTTCATTTTCTTTGTTCCTCTGAAAGGACCACAAAAAGGAAATGAATGAAGGTTTACAAGCTTTGTATTCACCCGGAGCTACAAATCTGTCAGTGTCTGAGCCCCGAGAGCCGCCTCCCCGCCCCTCCCCCCGGCACAAACTTTGGCAGAGGAAAGCGGGCGTATGTGTGTGTGCATGTGCGTGTGCACAGGCGTGCGCGTGGGTGGGGGGGACGGTAGCAGGGGCACAGGCACGGAGGAGCAGCGCTCCCGGAGAGGGGTCCCCACTCCACGTGGCTGTGGCATCCTGAGCGAACAATGGGAATCCGCATCACAAACAGCCTCTTCTGCGCCTGGCAAAATGGTTCCTAGCCCTCCACGCAGACCTCCGCGCACCTATTCCCGACTAGATGGCTGCTTTGCTGGCCCAATGCCTCAAATCGGTGATCAAAGCCAAGCCAGCGAAGAAGCATGTGTGTGGCTGGAAGGGCTGCTGGGGGAAGGGGGGTGGAAATGACTCACTTGTGTGTCGCGGACATCCCAGCACTACGCATCTGCTGGTTCAAATGGCCTCTAAGCAGGGGAGGAGATAAAGAATTGTACAGAGTTGCTTCCCCCCCCCCACCCCTCCTTCCCAGCTCAAAAGCCGACACAGATTACATGCGATCTCAGCAGGCAAGAACATAGGGAGGAACGGAGCCAAGCAGAGCTTTGCCGGAGCATTGTGACCATTTTGCTGGGAAGCGCGGTGCGAAACACCCACAGATCCTCAGGGTGGCATTATTCCCCATACAATGGCCTCTTGCCCCCCTCCAAAGCAGCAGCAGCATCCGGCAAACAAACCAGCATCTGATTGGAGCCTCGCGTCTGCTACCGAGCACAGGGCATGTTTGGCTCTAGCCGTGGACAGTCGCGAAGGCATCCAACTTCCCAGCAGCAAGCTCTTTCAAGTGGGTGAAAATCCACATCCGATGCAAACCTGCACGGTGCGCCTGTCCCCCGGTTCCGGTACGGAAGCCCACCTGTCTATTACCGGGCAACTGTTGCCCCCCACTCCATTTAAGAAAGCTCATTTTTGCACCAAAAGAAAAATTGGGTTGTTTTTTTTTTTTAAATATAAAACCTCTCCCCGCTCGCCCACAGCCAGAGCTCTCCAGCTGAAATCCCTTCCGGATTTGAACAAGAGAAACTTCGCGTCTTCGCGCCATTTGTTGACATAAAATAAATTTTGCTGCCTGCCTTTACCCAGGCACTCAGAATTAGAGGGGGGAAAAACGTCTGTTTCCATTTGAAACTGTCAAAATTAGCATTCAGTAATTAAAAATCACACCCTTTCTCTTAATAACCTAACCAGCATGATACAATCAGGTTGTGCCAACTCTTTAATCTAATTGACTAATTACAGATTTTAATTTAGTCAGTTACTGAACAACTGTTGACAATTTGTTTTCATTAGGGACAGAACAGGATAAATATTTAGGCTCCCCAATCACAAAGACTACAGCGTCAGCGCAGCGCTGTGACCTCAAGTTTGATGCTCTCGGTTTTTCCATCAATATCAACTAAATGAAGGTATGACTTATTAAAAAAAAAAAAAATTAAAAAAAAGACACACGTTCTTTCAGCTTCCCTGCAACTCCAGCACTGCGAGCACGGTATCATTCGAGAGACGAAAAATGCTGCTATCATTGACAGTTGCTGGAGACAACACTAAACATGGCATGAATTAGTATTGAGAGATTAAACGAAGTGGTATTTTAACGGCACAGTTTCACTTTTTAGTAGCAGATACAGAGATCAGCTGTCTGGACAAGTTTATTAGCCTGGGTTCGTTAAAAAAAACCCCAAAAAATAACCCAAACTGACTGATTTTGGGTTTTTTAATAGTTTTTCCTACACCTAAAAGTTACCCAAGTAGTCTTCTTTAGAAACTATCCTCAAAGCTTCTCTGGGCACAGAGTTTGCCCTTACCAAAGAGAGAACCTCCTTTCCCCCACAGAAACCCCATTTGGAAGAAAAAAAAAAAAGAAGAAATGGTGGACACATGGGTAGGACTATTAAATATATATATTTATCTATCAGCATGTTGCTAGGGAGAGGGAAACTCTGCACTTTTTAGCCATTTGGAAATTTTGCAGATGTGCCTGGAGCGCTGCCAAGCCTGGAGGAAATTCCTCTGGTTACCTATTGGGAAACTTCGTCTCTCCCGAGCAGATCAGGATATGCCACACTGAGGGAAGAGGCGTATTTCTCACCAGGGAAGTTTAATCGTGTCTGAGCAAGCGTTCCCCTGTAGCAAAACCATGAGGCTCTTTTGGAAGAGAAGCTCCCCGGCAATCCCCTCATTCAGAGGAAAAAGCCAGAAAGCGTTTTTTAGGTTTTGGGGTTTTTTTACCGACTGCCTGAGAAACAGGTTTTGTTCTTTGGCCTTGGCAGAACCTGCATTGTGGCATCACCGCTGATGCTGGGCACTTGCTGAACCCGGGCTGCATTACATTTGCTAGGTAGCCACAGACGTGCTCCCCGTGGCTTCTAACTAGTGACGCTGAATTCCCTGGAGAAAAAGCTCTGTTACACACTGGAGCATGGACCGAACCGGACTGAACACATGCACCCCTGCCCTCGCAGAGATGCCACCTGGGTCACAAAGACCCTACCTATGCTGTTTATAGTCAAAAGACAGTACTCCTTCGAGGGCACGGCCGCCTGAATGAGTCACTGTAAGGGTAAACTGGAGTGTGAACTAGACAACTTCCCTTCCCTTGGAGGTCCCTTCCAACCCTAATTTTCTCTAGTTCTACCTTGCAGCAAATAGCTACTTTGAAGTACCAGTCCATGTGCTTCCTCTTATGCTATGGTAAATGCAGAGGAGCTTAGCCCACCATGTTGTAAGCTACTGAAACACTTATCACAGGGTAAGAGCGTGCTATAAATTCACACTCTCTCCCTTATCTGGTGGTAACTTGCTCATGAGCCCGTAGCCAAAGTGAAGTGGCAGCAGTGGCTTTTAAGCGAGCTCCAACTCTGGCATGAAACATCCAAATGACTAGGAAGTTATAGGAGGCCATGGATTACACACAAGCCAAGAACAGCAGCTCAATTTGGCTTGCTTCTAGGAGCAAACTCAGTGACAGCAATACACGTGCTGACAGTCTCGATACTGAAATACAGGAGTCGCAACAGGCAGAATAACTTGCATGTATATTAGTGGTTAAGAGGTGATGAGTTCTCAGCTAGTACCACACATTGCCCACCCACAACACCACCTTGCACCTCTTAAAAGGCATCTCTACTTCACATTCCTCCAGTGCAGACTTTTCCGTCTTCGGTTGCACACTGCTAACGAGCACAGATGTGGGTTAGCAACCATAACTGGGCCCAAAACTCTGGAGACAATGACAAAACTGCACTGGGTAAAAATCAGAGCAAGAGTTTGGACCAATCGTTACAGCTTCGAGGCGGCAGGATCGCCCCTTACAGACAGCCAACGGCGATCTCAAAGACTCCCAACACAAGAGCACTATGCAGCCACACTTAAAACGGTGCAGATTATCAGGCTGGCATCAGCTGGGAAACCAAGGCAAAAAGTGAGCCGAGATGATTATTGGAGCAAACATGCAACAGCGATGGACGATGCCGCTCAAGATATGCTGTGGCCAGCCTGTCCTTGAGCAGGCAATACCTCCCTCCCGCCGTGTAGCACTTGTAGAGGATACAACTGTTAATCTGAGGAACTGACTTGGCTCTCTGGGCTCAAATGGCACAGTATTTGGATCACACCCCTGCCCTATGGCCATGGGGTGGGGGGGGGGGGTGCATCTAAAATGCATGTAAAACCAGGATGACAGTCCACTGTAGGAGCTCAAACTCACCTCTCATTCCCCGCTAATTAAAGCCGTGTATACCGACTCCAAACCATTTACACCTTTTAAAAACAGAAATACGCCCACCACAACTCCTGGATAAGTGGTTTCCAAAAGACACCCTTCAGATTTTAATTCAAGAGGTAATTTTTAGGTAGTAAAGAAAAGGAGGACAGAAGGGAGGAATTGGATTGTTAGATATCAGAAGCAGGCAAGATATTTTTGCTGAACCAGCTGTACCACCTCTTCCAGGACTAATCACAGCCTGTCTTGCACTGACCATCAATCCTTTAGCAAAGCATTTTTCAAGACGGAAAAAAAAAAACTGGACAGGAGCTAGACTGATAAATGATTTTAAAAATATAAAAGCTATTTAAGAAATTAAAGCCTCGTTTCCACATGCAAGCACATATTGTGTAATAATTTAGTATTTTCCCCACAATATACTACTTGATGGGGACAGACCTCTTTCTACCATTTACATATGCATGCATTTTGGAGGGGAAATCTCGTGGCCAAGGGGATTCAGGTTGTTCTCGATACCCGCCCCCCTCAAGTTCCACTCAAAGTAGGCTGTGCAGACAGAATAATGCCACAAAAAGTATGTAGCGACAGTCAACTAGATTTAAGTTCATTTTGTGTAGCTGGAGGCCAAAATCGACTAAAGTGGTGCTGGTGATCAAGTTTTCTGCAATTCCCCATTCTACGTATTAGCTATTTGACAGAAATTCACTGCGGTATTTAAACTGGCAGTCATCACAGCTAACTCAAATTGTATTGGCTTTCACAATGTTGAAATGCTGAACTGCAACCATCAATCGGCCAATTTTGAGATAACGTGGTGGTTGAAATTCCCTGTCATGCTGTACAATCCCTTTGTAGCTCACCGGCTCAGAAGATGCACAATGAAACCTGCAACAAGAGCGTCTGGCAACACAGCCACACTGTAATACGAGTGTGCTTACAGAGGGGCTTTGACTAGAAGCAAGATAAAGACAACCGTGCCAACAGCAGCAGCCTCCAGAGAGAGTATAACATTTTCTATTGGAAAGGCACATAAAAATACTGAAACCGGAGACAGGTTTGGGAGTGTTCCTCACCCCTCTGATATTTCCATGATTCCAAACGACTGAAGCAAAGACTTAAACAACCAACCAAGACATTTTTTAAAGGTCTAATTTTGATGGGATTCTTCCTGCGTAGGAGATTCAGAAATAAAGCGAATCAACAGTTTAAGATCAGTACAACGTTAGTAAAAGGGGAAAATTAAAAAAAACCCCAAAAAACTCCAAATGGCTCAACTGGAAATCAAG
Organism: Caiman crocodilus; assembly: GCA_030014935.1. NCBI lineage: Eukaryota > Metazoa > Chordata > Crocodylia > Alligatoridae > Caiman > Caiman crocodilus. Next base: position 11,265,921 of record JAGPOW010001543.1, on the reverse strand, counting down.
GCACATGGCTTCCAACAAACTTGAGTGCTGATGCTTTTGACTTTTGGATCACCTGTTTCTACCCAGGTGGTAGAAAGGCTGGCAAACCTACAAGTAAGTGCAATTTGTTAGCAGAGTTAACAGTTTCACGCACACTGGGAATATGCAGCGTTTGTACAAAGTAAGAGTCCTCCTTTCTAGATGCTGCTCTGCAGCTAACAGGTGTTACGCACGCAGCCGCGCCAGGGGCAAAGGCAGCTTGGCGAAGGAGTGAGGAGATCAAACTCCGAGTAGCGCATTGCATTTCCCAAGGATGGAAGGGCTTGCATGAGATCAAGCAGCCATCAAAAAAAAGAGTCACAAAACACCCAAGTGAAAGCGTGACTTTTTTTTTTTTTTTTCAAATATTAAAATCTGAAGGGGGAAATTGGTAATTTGTCCTGCTGCTACTATTAGTTTCCATATAGTTATACTGGGAAATGAAATGGAAATGACACACAGCATGCAAATCCCGCTGTTAACACTGCTAATGAAGCACGCGGCTCTTACTTCTAAAGCATGAGCTTCCTAAGCCAGGCAATGTAGAGAACAGGACCTCCTCCTGCCTCCAAGTGACCACACCTCTGCCATTAATAATGGGGAAAGGCAAGCAAAAGACACTTGCCAACATGATGTCAGGGCAAGTCTTCAGGCACATCCAGGCCTGGCACTTTTACAGCACTCTGTTACACAAGGTGGAAGGTTTACACCATCCCACCATTGTATATTTATAGTGGTGTAGTAAAATACAGAGTCTGTGGGTGTTATGCATGGCAAATGTGGGCCACCTCCAAAAGTCGTACTCCGTAATGGATGAAGTTTAAATATGATGTTCTACAAGCCTGTGCCAAGCCCCAGAATAGGTTATTTTTTTACCACATCCAACATACAAAAAATCAGTCATCTATCTACTCACTTTGTGATTTGCATAGGCCCTACTCTTTTTTCCCCCCCTCTTTCTCAGTCTGCATAGCAAATAAACAGAAGTAGCAGACATGCTTTCCCAGCCCAGCACGTTTGTCCTGGAGTCCACATTATTTACACCTCGTGGTGTGCCGTCCCTGCCCTCAGCCAAGCACCCTCTGGCCATTCGAGAGTTCGCATGATTCACTGGAAGCGGAGAGCAGCTGCCGTGTACACTGTGCGGCAGGAGCAGTCCCAGCACCTTCCAGCCCGAAGGGCAGAAGGCAAAGGATCAAATTCCAGCTGGATCTACTGAACAACCATTGGACCCTGAATCCCAGAATGGCAAGATCTGCAGATCCTTTAACGTGCATTTGCACCACCTTGTACAACTCCAGCAACAGGTGCTCTGCTTAAGCACAGTAACTTAAAAACTCGGGACACACCGAGTAAGTATTTTAAAGACTCTGATGTACTTTAGGAACTGCAACAGGATGAATTATCTGCGCCTCCCTCACCCCCGACTCACGCATGCAAACAACAGGCCCCGACTCCTTGTTCTTGCATGTGTTACACAAGCAAAAATAGGCACCAATATCCCCCTAGAGCAGAAATTCAGTGACAAAGAGGTGTGTCAACAGTAGATAGCTCTGGTGCAGTGATTTAAGACGACTCTGGCATCACAGCCCCAGATCTGTGCTATGCCTGTTTGGATTTGAAATACACGCATGCACACACATGAACCGTGGGCTGTGGACATGGCCCTCAAAGAAACAAGCTCCTATTCACACAAAAAAGTTTATCATACGGTTCCTTTCTTTGGTCAATATTTAAGCTGTATATAGGTAGATTACGCACCCCGGAAAGTACACTACCTACTCCTGCTGCAAAAACACTGATTCTTTGCCGGGGGGAGGGGGGAAAGAAATCCATAAGCATCTACAATATGCAGCATTATTGAGAAGTATAAATCGACCACTGAAAGCCCAAAACAGGACAATTGCAATAAAACAGTGAAAGTGAAGAGATGAAGGAGGGAAGGCAAAGACAGAAAATCTCCTTATGAGTCTTCATAATAAAGCTAAAAAGGTAAACTAAAAAGGACTGTTATGAAACTGTATTACACTGAGAATTAAAAAAAACCAACAATCAGGATTGTGTCTATTTACTATAAGCTTAAAGCAACATGTATTAAAGAAGTTTATGCGAATCATCTAATGCACTCAGGCCTATTGTTAGAATTATTACCAAGCTAAAAAAGATTAATTTCTCTAAATACACTAAATCCTCAGACATTATTATAAGACTGCTGCTAATGTAGCATTACTATATCTTGGCGGCTGGCGCTATCCTGCACACCTTCTTCCTTTTTGAATCCAAGATCTAACCTCCTCCAATAAAAAATAATAATAATAATAATAAAAAAAACAAAAAAAAACCAAACAAGACAGATTTTTTGGGTTTGCTGTTCCAAGTCGGGCCATTTTAAAGTACTTTGGAAATCCAGAATGACTAAGAGGTGCTTCCAGAGTGGCTGTGTCCACCAGGGTTTTAAGCTTGGGAAAAAATGGCCCCAACATGGGAGATGGTTTGGCAACCAGCTTGGCACCAGTTCTCTGATCCCTTTAGCCAAGGGTTACAAAAGTCCAATTCACCCTTTATAAAGGTAATACATAAGTGACATTGACACAAACAGAAGCAAGATTCAATGGCACCTGGGGCATACAAAGCTACCCCCTTCTGGTCAGGCAACCTCAAGACTAAACCCCACAAAGTGACCTTTAGCGGAACAAAGAACCACACTGGAAAGACAGATCCAAGCCACCAGAAGGGTCTCTAACCATCTCCCAAGGCCTTGTACCTCTTCAGCAGCTCTCAACTAGGTCACATGAAGGTACAGCATCTACGAGAACATCTCTTTGCCAATCCATTTTGAACACATGGCCTCATTTGCAAGAGACCCAGGCTTTGGCACATCTATAGCAAATATTTGCAAGCCGCATTTCACTATTTATAACCCACAAACACTCTGGGATTTTGTCATTCCTGCAACAAACGCCCCACCGCAAGATGAGCAAGGAGCGGTGTGAAGGTCTGTAGCAAGGCTGGAGCTCACCCACGCACCAAGGATGAGCTCTTGCACGGGCTCTGGGCAACAGGTACACACCCAAACCAGCTAGAAATCGCAACAGAGCAAGAAGGGGAAACAGCTCTATGCTGTTTTTGACCAGCAGTACCATTCATCAGAAGAAGGTGGCCGATACTACTTCTAATGCGTTTGACAATATTCCCCTAGCCTGCACCAACATCCCCTTGCAACCCCCCTCTGCCACTGTCCTAATCACTCATGCTGAAGTTTATGGGAATGTTACAGCCTTAATTGAGTGCGTTCACTCGGAAGAGCGGTCCGCACACTTTCTGCTGCAGTTGCACCCTTTGCTGTCCTGCCAAAATTCAGAGCACAGACAGTTAAAAGGGGCCGGATAAATGGAGACTCTCATTAGTGAACCCTGCTGTAAAGGCCACATGATGCCAAAGAAAAACCAAACCGACAACAAGATTATGTGGCTGCTACAGGCAAGAGGGTGCATAGGGCTCCACCACTGGGGCAGGAGCAAAAATAACCACATCTCTTCATATCAATTCATTTCAAGTCCCCCACCCCCGACTCAAAATCACTGCCCCTGCCGACAATCCACTGTCCACAGGTCACAGCAGAGCTGAGCAAGTTGTAAAATGCGTCTATTTACTTGCAAGCCTACACAGCAGCCAGCCTGGCTTGGGGAGATGTCCCCACTGACAAGTTCAGGTTACTGCAAAGCCTCATGCCTCATCTCCAAGGCTTTCTGTCGCATGGTCGCTTTGGATGTAGTCTCCTTTGTCCTGCAAGCAAAAGCCAACTGCAGAGAGCCTTGGGGCTCATGCACCTTCCTTTGCAGCTACACCACAGCCTCCCAGCCACGCCAGGGAAGTGCTGCAGACAATCCAATCCTCCAAAATCTAGCCCCATCCAATCAGCCACAGCAATGTCCAAGACATTTCTAAAACAATCTTTTCCAGCTATTTCACAGCCATTAAGAAATGGACCTTCAACCAAAAAGGGGTTTTGTTTTTTTCTTTAAAAAAAGGGAAAAGAAAGAGAGAAAGAGACTGCAATGCAGTCTTAATGAAATGAAGTACCTTTATATTGATATTTTTGAGACATGAATACTGGCTAGCCAGAGCAAGCCTTTAAGTGCACGCTGTCTCCAATGAATACTTAGATTCTTCCTGGGCTGGAGACCCAACATTTTGACGAATTTCCCCTGTTGGCATTCAGACACTGAGCACACTCACTTGTGTGATGAACTCTGTAAATGAGGTCTGTCCTCAGTGTGGAAAATATCATCACTGCCCCCCACAGCACAGCTATCGCAGGGCTTCTGTTGTCCACTGCTCAGCAAAACGACTTAATTCCACCAAGGGTCTGAATATGCCCTTAAGTACTTAAGATAAGTATCTGAACTCATTTACATAATTGCAACATTATGAAATACTCTTCAACCCAGTCAGAACACTGCTGGTTAAAAAAAGCTGTCGCCAGTTGGCTACAGGCTTGCTTTCAGCGCTGAAGAAGTTTGATCTCTCCAACCCTGCAATTAGCACAAGGATTAAAAATTGTTACTCACATAATCATGAAAGGCTTTTGCTTCACTTGAATGTTCACAAGTATCTCGCCTTTCAGGAGCTGCACAGTAAAGGTCCCAAAATACGCTGCATGTCAGGGAAAAGAAAAAAAAACAAAATAGGATCCAGTTACTAATTATGACTTGCGTAAGTAACAGCACATGTACAATACCATAGTACAAACTTAGCCGACAGCTCGCTCAAGGTGAGCGGCTTTCCACCTCATTTGGCGTGTGGTTAAGGAGTGAATTTAAGGTCCATCAAAACCACGTATCCAATTTTATCACCCTTTAAACCTTCTAGTAACAACTCCAACAAAGAAGTCTCGAGCCAGGTAATTTTAAGAGCCGAAGGGACCTTTTAACATGCCGGTGACAATTACAACGAGCTGACAATCTGCTGGACTGCAAAGAAGTAACTCAGGGACTTCTAAAATTTCAGCTGAAGGGCTTATCAGCACTGTCACCCTCCTATGTCTTTCCCTCAACTCCCAAACTGTCTAAATCAGCCAAGAAAAAAAAGCTGGCCAGCAGGCAGCTATTTCAGCTCTAGGCTCCAAGAGCACGTCAGGCTCATGCATCTCTACTCCTCTTAGTATTCAAAGTTCAGGAGATCCCTTTGCAAGACTTCCATGGGGTGTTTCAACTTCTGCTCATGAGCTGAACCCGAACACGCTGCAACAACCAGAAGAGCTCCCTCACCAGAAGGGCAAGCCCGCTCCAGAAATGTCACAAGGCAGAAAATCCTACCACAAACTCTTCTGTTGTGAACTACGCGTGCACCCATACGTGCAAGATTTCCAGCTGTTGCCTAAGTTTCTCAGAAAATGCCCCCTCGGACTGCTCTCTCCAAGGCAGAGCATTTGCCACCACAGCACGAAGGTGCTGACTCACTGTTTCCTGCGGACTCATTGTTCTGTCCAGCACTAGTTGCATGGCAGTGTGCCATGCTGCCAGGTGACAGACTAGCACCAGGTCCACACCGAATACACTTCCCCAGCTGAGCAACGCTGCATTCTGCACCAACAAAACGTACCTGGTGTGGAGCGCAGCCGCACCAGCCAAATGTGCCTTATGTGGGACAGCAAAACAGGCCGGGCCAGCACAAGCACAGTGGTACCAATACCACTGTGTCTACACACCCTTCACACCTCTGAACAGCCTGGCCAAGCTAGCAGCAGCTGTTAGCAGCACAGACCTTGCCTGAAGAAGGCTGGATGATAATCCAGTGCACTTCAGTATACATATGGCAGCATGGTAAAAGGCTGGCCGGTTTGCTTCTCCTACTCTAAATGCAGAAGAAAACAAGCCTCAATCATGTTCCCCAAACTCCTGCTACTACTTCTGAACTTCATTACCCAAACTGCAGGCCTCGACAGGAAGTCAGACTGCCTCCGCGAGCAGCCTGAGCTCCCCTCTGCCCCCTCCCCACCACCGACCTGATCTAGAGACAGAGAGCGAGCGAGCAGCCAGCACCATAAGCTGCCCGAGCGCGTTGCCAGCATCCTGCACAAAGTTGACAAATGCAATTAGGAACTGGTTTTCTCAGTTCGCATGCTGCTAGCAACTGGCTGCAAGAGAGCTCAGTCTCAGCTGCTCCCAGGCACGGACTTGAGGTGCCTGCACTGGCAAACGGGTAGGCGTGTACACTTTGGTTTCCCTCTGCTTCAACAGCCTGACTCAAAACCATCTCAACCTAGGCACTATTTACTTCTTAAAAAGCCACAGCGCGCTTGCCTGCAAACAGCCAGCTCGCTAGCCCTGTGCAAACTTCAGCTGGAAGATTGGAAATCCACTCCCAGCCCCTTCAGGTGCAGAATCAGAGAAACTCTGCTTTGTTCAAGGCAGATCCTCCGGGATGGCAGGAAACGAGGGGCTCCTCCAACCTGCACCCACTTTTTATTATTTATTTATAATACTTTTCCAGAGGACCGACTACAAAAAGGGACCGTTCCTGAGCTGGCACGAACAACACCCCCACCAGCTAGCACTGGATGGGAAATGGCATCTCCCTACATCACCCCCAGTAACCCCGAGGGGCCAAGTCATCTGGCATCACCACTGAGGAAGTGAGAGCCCCCTGATGCCTCTGCTTCGGCGGGTGGGGAGGAACAAGCAGCTCCTCCTCCCATGCCTCGCCTGTTCCACCTGAGTAAAAGCGATACCGCCAGGCCCGTGCGGACGAGGCAGGGTTTCCCCCCTCACTTCTTCCCAGGGGCCAAACGAACTATTTCCACTCATGCAAAAAAATGAAATCAATTCCTGACGGCGGCAAACGCCGGCCGTGCACACACGCAGCACATCTCCTCCTTACCAGAGGCGGCAAGGATCAAAACTTTTACCCAGGACGAGATTCTTCCTCCCGGCTCGTTCGAGCGCAATGCCGTCTCTGCCCCCGCCTCGCCCCGCTTCTGCACCCCGCTACCCGCCTCCAATTTTTGGGAGGGGAAACAAACAGGGAAGGCCACTTACCACCACCAGGAATGTAGAAACCCAGGAGGCTCCCCTAGCGTGATGTTTTTTTCCCATCGGATCTGCGGAGGAGAAGGCGGGCAAACGGGTCAGGCGGCCCCGCGGAGCCCCCCGAACCGCCCAGGGGCTCCGAGGCCAACCGCAATAAATGGCAAAAGGTGATAAAAATTCAAAATGGAGGCCACCGTGCCTGCTTGGGAAAACAAAGGCCATCAGGCCCGGGGAGGGGGGCCCGCCGCCCGCCCCACTCACCTCCGACAAGAAGGTCTGTGCTGATTTCTGGGCTCCGACGTGCAGCAAGTACTCGTAGACGTACAAAGCCAACCTGCAAGAGCGCACAGACACGGGGCAGGCGCCGCTGCGGCGGGGCAGGCGTCGGGACCCCTCGGAGAGGGGGCACCGCTGGCACCCGCCGCCCCCCAGGAAAGTTGCTGCGAGTTGCGCAGCCCCGGCGCTGGCCCTGGCCGGGCACCCCCCCACCCCTCCGTGCCGCGCGCCCCCACCCGGGGGTGCCGCGGGCTGGGCCCGGACAAAGCCAGGAGAGCGGACACACAAAAGGACGCCCCCCCTCCTCGCCCAGCCCCCCGGGCCGGGCCCCGCAGCGGCGGAGGGACCGCGGGCGCTTACTTCTCCCGAGCCTGCCCGTCCGACGGCACCGCCGAGCCTTTGCCTTTGGCGAACATGGTCCGCGGCGGGGAGGAGCAGCCGCAGCCGGCGGAGGACGAGGACGAGGACGCGGAGGACGAGGACGAGGAGGCGAAGGCGCCGCCGGCTCTGGCCGCTGCTCGACCCCCGTCCCCGCTGCCCCGGCGCGGCGTGTCAGAGCCCCCGCGCCCGCCCGGCCCCCATGGCCCGGCCCGGCCCCGCCGCCCCAAGCGCCGCCGAACGTGGCTACAGCGGGCGGAACGCGGCGGGCGGCAACGTTCCACTCGGCGCCCGCGCGGCCAATCCGCGCCCGCGGGGGAGGGGCCGCCCCGCCCTCGCCCCGCCTTAAGGTGCCGCGGACGCCGGGACCCTCCCCCCGCGTGGGCCGGGCCGGGCCGGGCGCGCGGGGAGGCAGGGGGGACCTGGGTGCGCTGCGCGCGGAGGGGGTGGAGGGGGGAAAGTGCGGGGGCGTCCCGGTGCCCCGGCGCGTCTACGCCCGGCCCGCGGCTGCGGCCCCTTTAAAAGAGCCGAGCAGCGCGAGCTGCGAGCGCCCATTGGCTGCGCGGCTGGACACATCCGGGGGGGCCTTGAAACCGCCGCGCGGATCGGCGCTTTTTTTTCCCCCCTTCCTTTCCTCCCCCTTCGCCGCTGTTCCGGCAAACAGCCGCCCCCCCTCTCCCTCCCCCGTGCACGCGCACCGCACACTCGCTCGGCTTGCACTCACGGGCTCTCCCGCCTCGCCCGCGCACACTCACTCTCACACCCACCCCGTCTCTCCCTATCCCACACCCAGTCACACTCGCACACCTCACACTCTTTCTCACACACACCTACTGTCTTGCATGCTCACAGATCCCCCCCACACACACTGTCTCTCTCACACACGCACACCTCACACCCAGTTTCACACTCACCTTCACACACTCACGGTCTCTCACACGCACACTGTCTCGCATACTCTCTCGCACATCCCCTGCACACTCACTCTCTCTAACCCCCCCTTGGAAAGTTCCCCGTGTGCCAACGTGCACGTTCGAGGGGGGGCTCGTCCCTGCCCGTGTACAGGGCCGCGCGCCTGCCTGCTGCAATCCAGGTGGTCCGCCCCCCCCCCCCCATGAGCCCCTGAGGACAAGGATCTTCCAAGGGAAGATGAAGGATCCAGCCCCGAGCGTCTGTGCGCCCTCCGCGACTTAAGCCTGTTCCCTGCGGGCGAGGGAGGCTCGGGGGGCAAGGTACCGCTGCAGGGGAGCCTGCCGGGGAAACTCCCTCCCACGCTGGGCGAGAGTGGGTGCACGTGCCAGTCGTCAAAGCAGCAGCGGGAGGGAAGGGGGAAGGGCGCCTGGCACAAGCTGCATGGAATTCTATATTTTCGTTTTTAAAAGGGGGGTTTCCAGTCATCTTTTTGCTTGGTAGCAGAACTCACTCAGGTTCCTGGGAGCCACGGGTCATTTAGTTTACTGCAGTCGTTGGTACAAACTGCAAAGCGTTGGGCAGGAATCACAGAGCCCAGCCGGCTGCCACTTACTAACCACCTTGTTTGAACAGCATCTTCCCTGCCCCAGACTTGTCAAATGTCTATTAGGATCTGGGCTGCTTGTGCCATTTGGGTGAGGATTTCCTGGTGACAAAATATAACTCCTCCCAAGAGAACATTTCTGCCCCCACCAGCCCAGCAGGGCATCTAAGTACAAGTCCAGCACTGTCACATGCAGTGACAATTTATTCTAACCCCCGCCCCGTAATCAAGATGGACATCTGTGGGTCCCCACCAAAAGCAAGTTGCCCGGGAAGGTCCTTGGAGGAGTGAAAGGGTGGCATATGTTTAGGGGCCACATCTGGTAGGTGGAGGTCACTTGCAGTAGGTGGGTGTATTTATGGTGCCAGTAAGTAATATATTTATTTTTTTTAAATTTTCTTTGGAAGTGCATGTAGGAAACCTTAGTTACAGCCAGTGGACTGGAAAAGCCAGCGATGAATGGTTCCCCAGCAAGCAAAACCCCACCATGTAGTTTGGGGAGAGCCACCAGCACCAACCCAAGCAAGAGGGAGACCTGAAGAGAGGCAACAGTGTTCCTCCTTCCGAGTTTGGGTCAGAGGTAGGAGCTCTTTCTCCTACTTTTAGCAGAGGTCACACTCCTGCCAGCCTCCCCCAGCCATGGGGGCAGGAAGGAGAGACAGTGAGAGTGGACATTTTCCCCACCCATGGTAGGAATGTCAGTCAACAACAAGCAGCAGATGTGAAAAGCAGCAGTGGGAGTGAGGGAGAAGAGAGACCAGTTTCTCAGACACCATCATCCTACAGGTGATGTTTCCTCTTGAAACACTGACCCCCCCCACATTTAAAACAAAGCTTTTACAAAGGAATCAACTTTAACAAAGGCCACATAAACCTTGGAGGTAGTTCTTAGTACTCTATCTGCTATTCTCCCCTGCATCTGCTGGAATAAGAGCTTTCTCCCTGGCTGCCCAGCTTCCCCTACTGCTGGATGCTGCAGTGAAGTCAGAAGCCTGTCTGTGACATCAGGCTGTTGCCAGGGGAATTGGAGTGATGTGCCAAATTCAACATGATGACTTCACTGCAAACCCAAGCAGATCGACAGGCTGGGTTGGGAGGGAGCCAACCCTGTTTTCAACACCAAGATCCTCCCCAAGCCTCTGAGAGGAGGTGTGAAAAATATGAATTTATGGCTGATTGTTGCATTGGGAAATCTGACCCCAGTCACCTGCAAATGCGCTTATCACAAGGGAGCTAGATACAGCTTTATGTGCAGAGCGTCCCAGGCAGTGATGGGAAAGGGCTTCAGCACATCAATCATTTCGCCCTGACCATTTCCCACTGTCCCAAGTGCCTCCAAACTGCACAAGCCAGAACCCCGCTCCTTTATGGCCTGTCAGCTATCAGAGCCCTCAGCCACACCAGGGCTTGGCAAACCTCGTGCTTGCTTTTGCATCCCTTGAGCCGTCAATTTTGCTCAGACTGAGCCACCTAATAAAAACCCTGACCTCCTGTGGGGCTGGCTCCAGGCTTTTGAGGGGGCTTTCATGCTGGTGAAACTTCAGAGCATGGCAGGAGGAGGACGTTAATTGGCTGGCAAGCAGTCAAACCGTGCATGTGTCCAAAAGAATCGTCCGCCAGGCAGCAACCCCCTCCCTGAGATCATTGCATTCACCCCATGTGAGGAAATGCAAGACTTTAATGTCCATTTAGACAACAGACTAGAAAAGCCTACTCTGGAGACCTGGGCTTAATGGGAAGGGTTTCCCTGGCTTGGCTTGCCACTATTTTAAATCATTCAGGGCCAGATCCCTGCCGCCTCTGGAAGCCCAACTTTCACCAGCGTCCAGTTGCTGAATTCTGAAACAGGAACTGCAGAGCCCAGCAGGAGCCCATATTCCTTTGCAGTTCCGCAGTGGGACTCAAAGCCCTATTCTGAGCTTGAATTCAATCTCACACCACCTTTTTTTTTTTTTTTTTTTTTGAGGGAGGTCTGAGCAACTGACTCTTGATGTAGTTGGAGAATCTGAGACAAAGGTAAGTTAAGTGGCTTGACCAAGGTCACGCAACAAGTCTGTTGCACAGCTGGAAACAAACCCCAGGAGACTGAATCCAAACACAGCCACAATCCTTGCTCTAAGCATCAGACACATTCTCTCCATGTCAAGCTTTCTCTAGCTATATTTTATAACCCTTAGCCTGTCTTCACCTTTCTGATGTCCATTTCTATGGAAACATAGGTCTAAATGGGGACTGGAAGCCAGCAACTGAAACTAACAAGAACTCCTGCTCTCAGCTACAGGCTTCTGGTTACAGTTTCCACGGGAACAGATGTTGGATCAGCACAAAAAGAAGAGCTCAAAAGAGACTGCTCTTCAGACTTCACCTCTACCTTGATTTTGATATTCCAACCTCACACTCACAGAGAGACGGAGCCAGCTGCCTTCAGCGCCCAGCAAGCTCTAGCCAAGTAAAGGTTATTTTTAATAATACAGTCAGTATTATAATAATTTGGGTTTTGCAGACATTAGCCGCAGTCCTGCAAATACTCATGTGCTTGAATAAACTTTGTGCTTAGGAGCAGGCTCACTGCATTTAAAAGGGTCAGGTTCAACACGTGTTACAGTGCTCTTGGGAAGCAGGTGATACTTGAAGGCCCCAGTTTGGAAGACTTTTTACCCAGGGAGGTAGCTCTATGGGCCATAATGGGATTGTTTCTGTGGATAACTGTTTGCAGGATGAGGCTTACCCATTTTTAGAGCCTTGTATGCCAAAATCCTCTTTATGAGGCAATACAGTTAAAACGTGCCAAGCTTTAAACACCCCTGGCACCCTTTTTTAAACTGAAACTTTAGCAAATTCAATTTAAACACTACTACCAGCAGCACTGTTAACATGAGGCCTCCACCTCTTGATTGGTTTAAGTCATTCAGTAAAATCGCACACCTCTGTGCTTGCTATTGCCTATGTATCAAACGATGGGTGCAATCTAGTTAATTTTACCTGACACCATAATATGTTGCTTCACTAAGGTACATTCCTCACTCTGCTATGCACTTGCTACATTCAGATCTGAGAACCAATCTAGTGTAATTTAGTACCTCAGGATCTTGCATCACAAAGATCCATCCCAGGCAACTGAGTGGTGGGGTCAAGTAAGACCTGTCCCTTGGGCTCAGCACTCAAAACATCCTGTCCTGGACATGGCAGGACAGTTCTGGGTATAGGCTGGACTGTGAAGCTAGGCTCTGCTATGGAACTGCTTCCAAAAGGTATCGCATGACATGGTTGCCAGCTTTATAGCCAAGACTGTCCCTTGCTGGTCTCTGTCCCTAATGCATTGAAATGTTTTCCTTTGGCAGGACTGGCCTTTCTATTGGTGGGAGAAGAGGCAGATGAGGTGATGTCTCTGCATTTAACCCATTTTGCTTACTGATATTCCTAGGGTACCCACAGAGCCTTAGCCTCAGGCTGTAGACAGGTGACCGAGACACCTTCCTCTTACCTAAAAGGGAAGTGTTAGATCCATTGCAGTGTCACCTTCCTGTTCTTGGTTACCAATCCCTGTTCTTGGTTTAAGGTGGTGAGCATCTTCAATACTGCAAGTGGCTTCTAGAGAATGCCCATCAGTAGTGATGATAAATGAACCATGCACCCTAGGTTGTTATAGCCACAAAACTGTCCCAGTGTCACCTGCTGATCTGCTGGAGGCCTGCAACTTGGAGATAATGAGCTTCATAAGAAGGGAATTTAACCCTGCTGCCAGCTGCCTGCATGTCTGAGGCCATATCTAGGAAGGCTAAGCTACAGTCACTTTTCCTCCTCACTTCATCCGCATGGGAACTTGACATGCCTTGACTTAGGTATGTTGACTTCACACCTCTAGTGGATTTGCCTTGGCTTTCCCTCTTGTCGCTATGCAGACAAACCGTTAATGAAGAGTGTTGCTCTTATGCTCAAAACAAATACTCCTGCCTTCACCTGTCAATCTACTGCTTGCTGCTGACATCAGCACCTTGTTAGAAACCTTTTCAAAGAAAATGCTATCAAAACATTAGTGAAACATTGATAATAGAAAGGAGTCTCCAATTTCCTTCTCTCTCTTTTACATGCCTTTGTTTTTGGAATGGTAGTGAGCCTTCATTGGTCCACTCAGCCACTGCTCTTCTACTGATGGACACAGATCATGTTTCCGTGTCATATCTTTTAGACCTAGTAGCTATACTGGGTGTAGTCAACCATGAAGTATGGATGACTAGATAGGCTATGTGGAGAGGCAAGTCTGTGAAAACAGACTGGGCTGTCTTCAGATAGGATCATATCTTCTCTCTCAGACTAGGAACAGACATTGCATCTATCCCTTGATAACTTGTGCCCATGCTTGTCCCAGAACAAAAATATTCTGGCATTAATGTGTACACATATTGCCCTTCTACTCAGGGTTTAGCGAGCAGCTGAAAGCAATGCCATTTTTCTGCCATTTGAATCGATGGGATCGCAGGATAACTATACCGATGTACTTTGCAATAGCCTGGAATAAAATGTTACTTCCTCTTATCTGGGAATCTTTTTGAAGGATTTATCCTGGGACAATCAGCATGGGTGATTGTCTATATGATTGCACTTTGTCCCAGGTTAATATGGTTTATCCCAGGATAAATGTGACATCTGTTAGCAGCACTGGTGCTTGGCAGGGAGTGGGGTGGGGATGCTTCATCTGCTCTAGGTCTTGCGTGAAGTTTGGCACAGTTCTGCTCTGCCACCCACATATCCAGGCCACTAGAGCAGAGTGTGAGGCGATTTGGGTCGCACTACCATCAGAATAGACACAAGTTACCTCCATGTTACAACCGTGTTAGATCTTGACGCACAATGTTGATCTAAGGTTTCCAGCCAAGTCCTAGCTAAGGTCCATCCCCTCTGTACCTGGGTCTGGCTAAGATCTTGCTACCCCAAGGCTGAACAGGAAATGGCAAAGATAAAAGTTCTTCAGTGGTGGCCTCTTTGTCTGCCTTTTGTCATTGAAAATGTCAGGCCACAGCTCTTATCTGATTCTAGACTGCTTCTGGATATGCAGATGGAGCCAACTGCGCGCTTCATTTCAGCTGTGCTTGGCTAAAAGGTTGTGACCACTGCTTGCAAATTAAGACCTCATTGTAAGTAACCATACCTTTGTCACCACCATACACCAGTACTCATTTCATAGTCTGTCCCTGAAGATCACTCAGAAATGTCCCATAAGGCTGAATATACTGCAGACTTGCCAGCCCTCCCACCGTAGAAATCAGTGCCTCGCTCCATCTCTGGAGTGGCCCATTAGTAACACACCGGACATGGCAAACTTGTAAAAAACATTCACACCTCAGATGTGAAACTCCTTTCTCTATGGATACAGAAAAGGATTATGCCAGAACTGTCAGCATGATGTTACAAATGAGTTGCAAAAGGTCTATGCTGTTCCCAATGCCTCAGGTGAATATTTCTTAAACCAATTCCATAAGAGAAAATCCATTGTACTGGCTTCTACATCTAGATCTCAGTCAATTGGTACGTGTGGAAAATGCAGTTAGAGTGCCCATTCCAGTATTTATTCCTATGCTGTAAAACTCTTTAATTACTACATTTAAGACTACTCTTTTACTTGTTTGCTCAGATCTGGTTCAGAACAAAACTAGACAGTTGCATGCATCTTGAAAGGCAACTTCCCATTCCATTCAGAAGTTCAAAGGAAACCTGGGGAAATCCATCAAGTTACCACCCTTGCAAATCCCAGCATCAGGAAAACATGTTCACCCTGTTTGCCAGCACCAAACCACCTCATCCAGCTGTATCCACTACTACAATCCCTCTTCTTCATTTAAGGTGGTGAGCACCTTCAATTTTGCAAATAGGTTCTAGCAAAGGATCTTCAGTAGAGACAAGAAATGAGCCGTGTACCTGGGGTTGTTATAGCCACAGAACTGTCACTGCCACCAACTGATCTGCTGGAGGCCAGTGGCTTGGAGGTAATGGGCTTCATCAGAACGGGGCATTTAACCCTTTCTCCCAGGTTTGTTGCTGGTTATATGAACCCAGCAGCCAGTCAACCTTAAAAGGAAACAGGTCAGGGTTTATTAAGGCACTGATTTCAGCACCTGTCTGCAGGAGGCAGGGAAGCATTTTATTTTCAACTATTCTAGGGGTCTGGCCTGTGTTGCATCCACCGTCACCCTCCAAATCAGTTCATGCTGTTGCTGGATGCACCAGAGGATGGTCATTTCAGAGCCAGGGTACTGGAGGGAAATCAAAGGAGGGACAGCATTACAGTCTACTGTAGCCACTATGGAGCCAGTCACCGACCAAGGGTGTTCCCTTTGGGCAAGGAGAAGAAAAAGCTTCAGCTGAGAGAGAGGCCCAGCTTTGAGAACAATGCCCCCACTTTCCATGCTGAATGAGCCAGACAATTAGCATGATGCCATAGGAGGCAATACTGGAAACTCCCCTGTTTGTGTGTAGTCATATAGCAGTAGTCCATGCTGCAGCCTGGGTTCAACCCCTTCCAGGACCCAAGCATCAGCAGCTGACAAGCATTTTGGACCAAGCTGTAACTAAAGATCGGGAGGGGACTAATTTAATAACATTTGATCATAGATGTGAAGCCTAATTAGGTAACTCTGTCAAGTTTAAACACAAGCTTAAGCAGGAAATCAGTGACAAGGGCCAGCAAGCACATCTAGCAGTCGCTGAAAGACGGATCAAGTGTCTCACATATGGTCAAGCTCCAATAAGTCTATGAAAAATGCTGCTGCCCAGTCCCCCACCCCCTTCCATCCCAGAGTCTTCCCTGTTGGGAATTTTCTGCACTTTGTTTTAAATAATTAAAGCAACAGGATCACTTAAAACTAAATCGCTCCAAGCCTGTGATTCTCAGCCAGGGTGTTGCAGCACCCCAGAGTGCCCCACAATCTTTTAAAGATGCTGGGTGCTGTGCAGTATTAGCACTGTGTGGTGTACAAACATCGACACATGACTCACCAGAGAGAAACCTAGAGATTTCAAATAGGATCCCATAGTATCAAAAACATTTCTGACCCCTTCTGATCTTTCTGAGCTCTTTGTAATGGCAGGATTGCTCCATTATTTTTTCACATCCAAAAAACAAGCTAAGAACTGGCATTTTCAGAGGGGTTCCTTGAGTCAGTGAGGGGTGAGAGTTGAGAGCTACTGGTCTAATCCCATTTATCAGCTCTTCTCTGAAGTCTTTCCTCGTGCTGGGTCTGGGCTCAGGTGTTGTTCCTCACCTCCCACTCCACATCTACTTTTAAATTGCATAGCTTTCTTTTCTGTCCCTTGTAACATAGCCCATTGAGGCTGGGAGACTATCACCATCACAGCAAAGACATAAAAGCACTTACCAACTAAAGGAGAGAAAAAAAGGGCACAGCAAGTAACAGCCTCCAATTGCAAAATAGTCTCTTTAGGGCTGCAGGTGCTTGGCTCAGCCCAATTTAAAGGGCTAGGCGCAGAAAGGCAAGCTGGGAAAAGGTTCCTATAGGTACAGGTGCAACTTACAGACTAGGATGAGTTGGGCTGCTAACTGCTGGAAGTTGTAGGGGGAGGTGACAGATCAGTATTGGTAAGTCTTGAAATACACTTTTCAGTATGAATTTGCTTTCTACCGCTGAGAAAAGAGGATGTTGACTAAATGGACCTGTGGCCTGATCCAGTCTGGTGTCTCTCATGCTTTTATGGCAACCTCTCGTGATAGACTGTTGGAAAGGAATGACCTCCTTGTGTTATGTGCCGCCGCCACTGTGTTGTATCTTATTAGCGGTAGCCTACATGCTGTCCCACGCTGAGTACATTATCTATAGGAACTTGGATCCTGAATACTAGTAAGGGTCACAGGACTTTATCCTTTCTGGATCTCAGAAGGTCCGTTCTGAGAGCTGGGTACATTGTGTTGCAGTTAAGGTGGCATCTTCTCTGAAGAACGCTAGGAGAGTCTCAGTGAGTTCCTTGAGTCCCTGAATCATTCCGGTCACCATCTGCTACCCCCTCGCTCCTCTCTCTGTATGTCCTTTTCCTTTCCCCCAGAAGAAGATGAGACCAGAGCACAAGATGCCAAATGTGACTTCAAACGGCACCTTATAAAATGCCGAAATGATTTCTACTGACTGGTATTCCATGCCTCTGATTACCCAGGCTAGAATGTAATTAGCTTGTTTGGACTGCTGCTAAACCACCTGCTACAGGTTTTAGACTTGCAGCTACTAGAGGCTGAATCACTTTGTGCTTGATAGTGAATGACCTCCCAGGGTACATCTCTGCCTCAGGTTGTGGCTTTATCTAGTGCTCCATTCCTTTGCTACAGCATCTGCTAGCCAGAGCCCTAGTATATCAAACTATTGTTATTTGCAATTTTTGTTACAGTAGCAGCTAATGGTCCCAGCTGGGATCAAGCCTCCCTTGTTTGGAGAAACACATACTGTACTAAACTTGAAATCCTGCTCCTGAAGAACTTCCCATCTAAACAGAAAACCCAAGAGAGACAACGGTAATGCAAAAAGGTGGTGCAACTCGACTAAGGTTGCAGAACAAGTGAGAAGCAGAGCAAGGGGAAGCCTTCAAATAGCCTGATTTATAACCTAGTGTGCTGTCCTTTAGGCTTTGCTGCATCTCAGAGCTCAGCAAGTTTGCCGAATACTGATTCTGTTCTGATTCAGAGCCATTCCCATGCACGCCTTGTCCCACTTCATGACTCATGCTAGGGAAAGCTTATCTATGTGGCAAAGTCCTTGGGGAAGTGTAGTCAACCTTAGCCAGAGCACAGTAGCTGCTCCACAAGAATGCCCCATGTGGACACCCTTATTCCCTACTGTGTGTACACGGTTTGGCCAAAACTGCAAAAAGGTACTTTCAATGTGCTAAGTAAGAGCCTCCGTGTAAGAAGATTGTGTACAATAGCTTTTCCTCTTCAGTTCTTCTGGGCTTTTCACTCCTCTAGACAAGCCTAGAATTTGCAGAGTGGGGAGGCCTGGGATTTGAACTTTGCAGTATCCTACAAAAATCAGTGGGTGAAAGGCAAGGAAGAACCCACACAGCATGGCCAAACCCAAAGGAGGGAAGCAGGCAGCACATACCATGCTGAGACTGTGATTGGAAAGAGTATCTATCTGTCATCCTTGCCTCTCTTATTAAAGCAAGTAACAGCTTTGCAGGATCCAGTCTCAATGGCTCCCAAATCAGCCTTCTGATGGGGCAGAGCTACCTCTAACGAAAGCTTCAGGCAATAGATACTGCATTAATTAAAAAACACTGCCTTGGATGCTGACCACTGGAACAGCCCCTTAAAGCCTCCACTCTCTACTCACTTTCCTTACCCACCCCTTTTGCATCACTGTCAGCTGCTGAAAGGTTGGTGACTCAGCCTGTACCTGCTTTTCCACTGCCTTTTCTCTTCCTTTAAAGGGGAGGTTTTGCCTGAGGAAAAAGTAGCCCCTGAACAAGAAGGGGAAGAAAAAAAAAAATCTTCCCATAGCTGAGTCATGCTTGCTTCTGCAAGGCCATTCAGCCTATGAAGTGAGCAAAATGGTAGGTGTGGCATGTGAGAAACAGGAGGGATTTGAATAGCTCTTCTGCCCTGGAGTTGGGAAGCAGTAAGTACTTGTTTGGTTTATATATAGATGTGCCTTACATAAGGCTCTGGCAAGGAACCACAGAGCTTTGTTTAAACAGGGGAGTCCTATCCCTTTCCTGCGAGCAGGCCTGTTAGCCTTGTGATGTCTGGTGCCCTGCTGTAGTGTATCTGGAGGGCTCGCCTGTCCTCTGAGCAGCAGCAGTGATGGGGATGAAAGGACCTTTCCCCCTCTGCCAGCTGCCAGAAGTGATCCCTCCATGTCGGTGGTCTTAAAGCAAGCCGTGTCCCATGTAGCACAAAGCTCCTCCGAGTCCTGTTGCATGTTTCCTGTTATAATGAAGAACTGGAAGGGACCCTTGCTCTCTCACGGCCCCCACATCTGCTCATGTTTGCCTAAACGCTTCTGTCATCCTCTCTGTTGTGATAGTTGAGCACTGTCCAAACACCAAGGGACTGTGCCGTACACCATCCCTTTGAGATAAGGGAAAGTTAGCCCTGTCTCAGGGCTGGGGAAAGGGGCTCAGCAGTTCGTCCGTGGTCACGCTGGAAGATCTGTGGCGCAGCTATTATTGCAAGGCAAGTCTCTCCGTTTTGGGATGAGTCCATGCTGCAATTGAGAGGGGTGACTAGCTCATGGAGACCTACCTGAGCTAGCCTGGGTAGTAGTAGCACAGTAGGCATGGGGCACGTGGGCTGCAAAACTTGACCTGGGCCCTGGGTAAATATTCGACTCACCAGTCAGAGTTGAACTTGCTGTTGCTATAGTGTTGTTGGTACAGGAACCAGCTAGTTTAAAGGTAGCGTGAGTGTCTCTGGGCTGCAGGGGGGCTGTTGGATCTTGGATGTTTGCGAGGACATGCTGTTGACCCTATGCTCTCACCTGAGAGCGCTGCTGCTCTTGCTGCATTGACTTCCTGCCTCATATTATCGCTGAAGCGCTCTCATTTTAAGCACAGTTAGAACAATTCCTTGGGCTTCCCTCTCTTTGGCTTGAACCGCTGGTTTGACATTCCCTTGTGACATTGCACCAGCACTGCTACGTGGGCAATCCCTATTGCCTGTCTACTTGTTTCTGTGGATCTTTGCATTTCTTGGTTTTGGCCTAGGAAGGGAGGCACTAAGATCTCATGTTTTCTTCAGCTTTCCTCCTCTTTGGACCTTTTGCCCAGGATACTTCTGTTGTGTCATTTGCCATCTGTTCCAGGAGCCTGTTGAGACCTGGTGCCTCACCTTTATCCCTGCCTAGACTGGGATCATAAGCCTGCTCTGCTCTAACAAGTAATCATCTAGTGCAGACTCTCTGACCTGTGTAGACCAAGTATGAGCCTGTGCCCTATGAGCTGGGTAGCAAGATGTACTAGTTGACCCAGATTGGAAGTAGTGAGTGTGAAGTGCACATGGACCTAGTTAAGCTGCTGCAAACATGGCTCCCAGCACGCTGCTGACACAGGGATTCAGCAATTGTGATTTGAGACTTGCTATCCAGCAAGCTCCTGGTACTGGTCTCTCCAGGTTAGATGTGGGGTGGCCAAGCTGTAGTACAAGTAGCCCAGGCAGCCTCTGTTTGTGGCATGCGGTAGCTGGGGGCAGGGAGCCTAAAGTTGAGCAGCAGATTGGACAGAGGAAGGGAACTGAAATAGTGCTCCAGGGAGGTTGACGTGTGGGATGCCTGCCAAAAAAGTTGGCTTCCTGCTGTTCTAGACTTGCATAGTGTACAAGCTACCAGCTGACCCAGGACTATGGCCTTGACTTCTAGTGGACTCCAGGGAGACAGGCAGGTCCGAATCCGCAATTGCTTTCAACCCCATATGGAAGACTGGAAGTTAAATTGGCTGCATAGGCTACAGTCTTTCAAAAGCAAGTGAAATAGTTCCTGAGACTAACTAGACCGATGGGAAGAAGGTGGCAAAGGTGTTGGTTTCCCAACTCAAGATTGACCTGTTGATATGGAAGGGAGTGGCTTCACATGAGCCTCTTAAGGCGTGTTGCCACAGGTAGGAACATGGTGGGGTCTGGAAAGAGCTGCTTTCTTATCTAAAGAAAGGGTAATGCATATAGTTCCTGAGGTATTATAAGGACAGTGAAGGTAACATGTGACTGAGACCCTGACCTGTCTACACTGGATGCTGATGCCGTGGCCCACCCCTTTTATGTGGGTCAAGTGCTGAGTGGTGCTGGACCTTCCTGGTGCTCACACCCGAGGCTGCAAACCTGAGTGGGCTCATTTAGGGGGAAGGGGTGCCAACAAGTGGGTACATCGCACACTTTTTCAGCACTTGGAAGGTGACAGGATCTACTTTCTCAGGGGTGCTCCTAGTAGGGCCTCCTTCAGGGTAGTGCATGTTCTGTGCGGGTCCTGCTTGCCATCTCTTCGCTTCTTTTTTAACACATGACTATGGACTCAGCCATGCTATCGACTAGCTGGCAATCTCCCCTCTACCTCTCTCAGGGCAGTGTATTGGCACCCATTAGGTCTGAGCATTTCCCTGGTAAACTAGATTGATAAAAGCTTTAAAAAGGGGGTGGAAAAAACCTTGCTAGAACTCTAACAGCTGGAGTTAAAAACCTCCCTAGGTTCCTGTGTAGAGGGAGCCTGACTTTTTTAATCATATCCTAACTGTGATAAGGAAGTTCCTGTCTCTTCACACTTGCCTGCCTTTGTCTGGAAAATCACTTAATTTTTTTTTTTTTTGTAGTAGCTGTGTGTGTTGCCAAATTGTCCCAACTAGCCCTTAAATGATGCCCTTGGAACTGCCCCATTGATGTCTTATCCCTTCTTTAATGCCAAGATTTTATTTTTCCCCCTGTGTTTCTTTCTTCTGTTTTTTTTTGTTTTTGTTTTTTTTTTTTTTTTTTGCTATCAGGTTTCTAAAGCTAGTCAGAAAACAACAAGATCTTTCTAACGTAGCTATTTTCCCTCCCACCCCCTTCTTTATTTCCCATCACTTCCTGAATCAGACCTAACAGGCTTTGACCTGGGGTTCTCCTCATCCTGCCAAATACCTGGCTAAAAAATCGGTCTAATTTCTTCAGATCACAAGCTCTTGCTGCTTTAAAGCACTGTAGAAAGGTATACACGCATGCAAGATCTTGCTTCAGCCCAGCATATTTTACCAGAACATCACTTGGAAAGCTCCCTGCAGCCCAAGTGCATCACTGAATTCTGCAAATATTTCTCCTTCCCCTTTTTTGGTTCTAGATTTCACCTTCCTGTTCTGCTTTACTTGCATCTTTTTTTTTTTTTTTTGGTCTGGCTTAAAACCTCTGTGCTAGTTTCTCCCAAGGTCGGAGGTGTTAGGATGGATTCAGATCTCTGTAGCTTCTCTGTAGAAGGAAGAAGCCTAGTCTAAACCACAAAAGTCCACTGGCAGGAATTTCACATTTAAATCCCTTGTGGTGGTAGACCTCTCTATTTGTTCCACCTCACCAGCTGGAGGAGGGTACTGCTGCCTGGCAGCTGGCATGCGAGGATGTCCTTGCACCTTCAGAGGGCTGCCCCAGTCCATTCAGCAGCTGGTGTCCTCCAAGAATATGCTTCATGCTCTGGCACCACAGCTGTAGTAGAGCCCATGCTGCAATCCCACCAAAACTACAGGGATTCAGTCACTCCTTGAAGGCTTTGTTCAAAGCTCCTGTGAAGCTCTGTATTTGGTAGGGCAGGAAGAGATGAACACGATAAACTTCTCACCAAATATCTGATGGTAAAGTGGTTGATTTGAGATCTTGGTCAAATGCAGCCTCTTTGACTGCTGGGAGTCTCTAGCTAATTTATCAAAGCCGGGGGGGGGGGGTGTGTGTGTGTGTGTGTGTGTGTGTGTGTGTGTGTGTGTGTGTGTGTGTGTGTGTGTGTGTGTGTGTGTGTGTGTGTGTGTGT
>JAGPOW010001543.1:11179288-11243130 GCA_030014935.1 Caiman crocodilus | reverse complement strand
GTGTGTGTGTGTGTGTGTGTGTGTGTGTGTGTGTGTGTGTGTGTGTGTGTGTGTGTGTGTGTGTGTGTGTGTGTGTGTGTGTGTGTGTGTGTGTGTTCCAAGTCAAATCAGCCAAAATGCATTCCAAATCCATGAGTCACTCAAGAACCAGATGTGGCCGTACTACCGGCAAACATCCTCGACCTGCACCTGGGGCTTCAGACCCTTCCAAATCCTTTGGCAGGCATCGTACGTACAGGCCCAAGCCTGGAAGCTTGGGGTTTGGATGCCCCCAGGTTTGGCTTGCCCTCAATCCTATGGTTGCAGGAGCAAGCTAGGGAGGAGCCTCCCATTTCCATAAAGTTGGCGTGTAGCCGAGATCTTCCCACGGGAAGCTAACTATGAAGCTTTCATAGGAGTCCTGTCCGCAAGCAGACAAAGGTGCAACCTTCCAATACACAGTGCCATTTTAATTGCATTACCCCGGTCAGGGTATTTCCCCCGCCACCATCGTGGTCATGGTATTTCCCCTGCCACGTAAGCCCAGATTGTCCCCTGCATGTGAAGCATGTCCACAGCCAGCAGTTGACTCCAAGGAATAGCACACCAGCGCAGAGCAATCCTAGGAAACTTAGGCCTGGACTGTGAGCCCCACCTGGCCTCGCGCTCCCTCGCCACATCTCTGTGTGACCGATTGAATGGATGGTGCTGGGGGAAAGGGACCTAGAGAAGAGTTGACTTTCATCTCCTAACGCATCCTGTTTTAGCTGTACCTGTGATTGGGATTGGTCTGATCTAGAGATTTTTGGAAGCAATGGCGCTCTGCCCTGGTGGAGAAGCAACAGATGGGAGCAGTTTGCTGACCCATCAGCCTCACACTCACAGAAAAGGGGTGGACAGGCGGTTTTGGAGCTTCCTGACTGGGGCTGCTGGGAGAACACCGCACCCTTTTTGCAGCAGCTTTCAAGGCTTGGAAACATAGGCTTTTATTCTTAGTGAGATGGATGAAGACACAACCCTTTACATGGAGTTGTGCTGGAACATCTCTCTCAAGTCTGAGCTTTTTTGATGTTTCTCAGTCTCCATCTCCAACATACGTTATCCGTCTTCATCTCTGATCCAAAGTGACCAGACAGCCCTGGGGGGGAAAAACTCACTTTTTTGACAGATCTGCCAAAACTCCTCTGTATCCATGTCTTGCCTTGGTTTGGATGTAACTTCTTGGGCTGCAGTATTGGGACCAGTTCTTCCTCCAGCCTTTGGAGCAGAGCTGTGGCAACCAGTATCTTTCATGAAATGCTTCCACCTTTCCCACTTTAAATGAAACCTCTCTCTCTTGTCTCTTCTCCATCCTGACACTTGATGTTGACTCTCTGCCTGCTCGAGAGTTGCTGACCCAGCACTCTCAGCATGGCTCTCTCTATTGTGCCTCCGCATCAAGTGCATTATAATCTCATAAAAGGTGACCTAACACAGAAATGGCACTGCACAGGTCCCCTTGCCCCCCTGGAGTTTTGGCTTAGCAGAAATAAATTGCAGCAGAACCAGACTGGACCCAGGTGTCCCAAGGCCTAGTCTCTATCCACTGAACACGTACCTCCAGTCCCTAGCCGGGAAGTGGTGATGCTAGTCGTGGGGGAACATAGGCCTGGGATAAACCACCTAGTTACGGAGTCCAGTCCTCCTTACCCCATGCAGGGCCTGCACTGGAGAGTTCCTTGTTTCAGCATAAACCTCTTCAGTGCATGTTTCGTGACGTGGCTAAATGGGCTATCCATGGGTGTGCAGTCAGCCAGCCTTAGCTGTGTGCTTTGTGGGCTCTGCAGAGGTGACTGATAGCATGCACTGGAGACAAATTCAGTCCAGTCCAGCTCAGCAGAGCATCCACTGGCACCTCTTCTCAGCAAGGGCTTTTCCAGGCCAAACTTTACCTTTCCTTTCCCCACATTATAAACAGCTTCTCGGTAGCACTAAAAACATCACTGTCTCCCCCTTCCCCCTGCGCAAAAAAAAAAAAAAAAATCTAAGCCATTTTTTTGAAAGAAGGCTGAACAAAAATGAAAGTCCCCTTCAAATAGAAACCAAGCCCGTGAAACTAGTAATGCGAAAGTGAAAGCACTGCAAAGTACAGGGGCCTTTGGAAGCCAAGGGTTTGAACTGGAATGGACTTATATGGCAGGGCAGATTTGTACCTTGTAGACTGACTAATACAGCACAAGCTTTCATTGGCTGAAGCTCACTGCATCAGATGCTGTGAAAGGATGTGACCTGTAGAAGGAGGAGAGAGAAATTTGAATAACAAAAGGTGGGAGGGGGCGCTGCTGGGAGAAGCAGACCAGCAAGCAGTAATCCAGGGGTGGGCAAAATGCAGCTGGTGGGCTGGAGCAAGCCGGCCAATTGATTTGTATCTGGCCTCTGGTTGCTTCTGGAGTGCTCTCCCTGCTCTCTCCCAGGGAAGCCTGCACCCCGCACCCACTGACATCACTGCCTCACCCAATGCATAAAGTTTCCCAGCAGGGCTGCCTTTAGCCCACTTGGCTGGCTGGGGTGAACTACAACTGCTTCTGCACTGCACCGCCTGGGTGAGCTGAGCTGCACGTGCCCCCGATCTGGCTCCCAGGACCTAGTGCATGGGCAGTCCCCTACCCCCCCCAACATGCACACGCCTTCCCTGCCCCCTCACAATATACAAGAGTAAGACTTTTTATTTTGAGCAATTATGTGGTCGGTTCTATATATGTTACTCAGAAAAACATAAACCGGGATAAAATTATTTAATAGGTTATAGTAGATATTTCGTTTTCAGTATATGCTTTGTTTTTCAATCTATAACTGGTTAAAATAATCTCTTTTGAAAGATTTTGTGAGGCTCTCGACAGCTCACCAAAACTCAGTAATTGGCCCTCCCACTGAATTAGTTGCCCACTCCTGCAATAATCTTGTAGGAACAAAGGAGTCATGAAAACTAATCTGGGTAATGGGATAAGAATCCATGGTCCCTGGTTAAACTATATTTAGCCCAATCTGTGGTTGACTTCTTGTTCCCTAGTTTCCCATTCAAATTTGTTTTGAAAGGTTTGCCATCCTCAGGCTGGCAGTGAAGTATGTAGGGAGGTTCAAGTGTTTTGTCACAGGCCTATTTGTCTTTCTGCAGCTGACATCAGATTGGTGTGTGTTCATTTTGTCACACGAGGATCACCCATTCTGCCAGTGCAGACAGACAGCAGAGGCACAGTGTGAGTAGGTGATGGTATATATCCAGGTATGGCCGCTATGGTCACTTGATGCACAAATGGTGTATTAGGAGTTCTGCAAAATGTGACTGGCAATCCTGATCATACTACAGACTGCATAACAATGCTTTGCCTCACAAACTTAATGGTGACATTGCAGAGATGCATTCCCTTTCCTCAAGAGCATTAGACTGGTTTAACCTTAAACTGGACTTATAATTGTTGCTTCAAGTCATCCATATGAAAGAAGAAGAATGGCGCATATGACCTTATGGGACTTTCAAGTGAATGAACCTCAGATTATCACTGGATTGAATACCACTGATTTCATAATGTGGTCTGAATCGATGCCGGGGCACAGAAGACGTATAAGTCCGTGGCAGGGCCTTGTGTCCCAACAGTTGCATAGTCTATTGCCTGAGATGCTGTCTGAGGGTAGAGAGCTGTCTGTCGCGCTGTACTTGCAGCAGTGACTACTGCTGAAATAACTGCCAGCGCAGAAAATTTAGTTACAAAGGAATTGAGATTAAAAAAGAATGGGTGGCATTGCTTCCGTCTCTGTATTAGAGAATGGTTGAGATTACATGGTGGTACCGGAAGGTTAGACCAGGTGCACGTGCACCCTCCATAGCCATTTCCATCCTGCAGTGGTTGCGTGCACATCAAAGCATGACTGGTATGGTGAAAAGGAACGAGATGGCTGTCTGAGTGACTTCCACGGCACCTCTTCCACAGTCAAAGCAAGGTGCTAGGAAGTACCACAGTGAAGCACGATGCAACTGCTCCACTTTTTTTCCTTCTGCCCTGTGCATACACACGCATGCAAAAGACCAGCTGTGGGGTGCACTATTAAACTCATTGTTTTGGGCGCGTTCATCATTGTGTGGGGACAAAGTGGTCTCATTGGACCCTTGTTGGGGTGTTGTACAGGCAGGTTGGGCTCCATAGCCGTCCTGTGAGAGTACAGACCGTACAGTTTAGGAAATGTGCTTCCCTGCAGCATGCTGGCCTCCTCCGGAGGGTATGTGCTTGCAGTGAGACAAGTACCCTAATAGTATTTTATTTATAGGTACCTCTCTGGTACTCCAGGTATGCCAGCACCTCCCAAACATGAATGAATCCTCCTAACACCGCTGCACAGTACAAATCGCTCCAAACTTCTCACCCTGCACCAACCCTTCCACCCTTGTTCTTGTGGTTCTCCCTGTGCCAGGCTCTGAGGCACGAGGAGAGCTCTGGTTTGACATTGCCCAGCACCATTTGTCTGCCACTCGCGTGAAATGCAGCTTGAAAGAGTCAGATGCATACATTTCTTCCAAAGACCTATGAAAAGTACCTTGGTTTAAGCTGTTTAATTTCCACCCCCTCCCTCCTTTAATTGAAACAGTAGCTCTTTGTCACAGCGGTCAGATCAGCCGTGATTTATTGGTACGCAGGAAGCTAACCCAGCAGGGGATTCGGGGTGTCACTGCCTTACTGAGAGCATCTGAATGGCGGGGAGGGGAGAAACACTGTGGGCTGCTGCAAGTGCTATTCTCGAGAGCAGGGCAGAGCTGGCTTTCTCTAGAGATAAGGCCTTTGCTGGGGGATTTGTGGGAGCAAGTTCTTCACGTTGACTGCTTTGCTGCTCACACGGATGGTGCAGCAAACCTAGGTTTCATTTCTTTTATGTAGCATCTTCCCTACAATGCTTCACAGCCACCAACATATTCCAGAGACCGTGTCTGGAGCAACATTTCTTTTGTTGCCTGCAGAAGCTTTGTCCAGTGTTGTTTGATCCTGGCACCATTTGCTCTCCAAATATTTCACATTTCGACATGCAACTCCAGTTTGGAGGTGACTGGTTTTGAAGTGCATGATGGTGTGTTAGCGGCTGTGTCCCCTACAGATAGAATGAGGCACCAGATTTTGGATCCAAAGCAATGCACTGTCTGCATCAGGGGGTGTTCGGATTTGGGATGGACCAGTTTGTGTAATTGATGCTACGAGCCAGGCTAATGCTAGCTGTTCTGTGATTGTTCCCATGAACCTTCAGCTTGCTTTGTCTGTGTGCATTGCTTAGTTTTATTTATAGACATGTAACAGGCTGGTAATGAGGCTGTCCAAAATTCCCCTGGCAGTGCATGATGATGCAGCTGGGAAAGGGTTAAATGGGTTGCACTGAATCTGAGATGGGGGGGGGGGGATTTTTCGGGGGGAGGTGTGTGTGTGAAGATCTAGGGTGTGTCTGTCCCAAGAGAGGAACACAGATTTGCACAGCAGATTTGAACTGATCTTTCTTCCAGTCCTTTTTAAAGCCAGATTCTCAGAAAAGGGGTGACTTTCTGGGGGAGGGGAGTAGGGGAGGGAGTTCACAGTCCACCTGGCACTTCTCTGGAGCAGGGTGCTGAGGGTGCAGCATGACTAACGGTGGTATTTAAGCATGTTGAAAACCTTGGGCTCCTTGCACTCCTGCGCCCATGTTCCACGGGGATGCTAATGAATATGTTTACTGGCAGGAGTGTTTGTGCAGAGCGAATGCAATATTAATAACTCTGGAGACTTGCACCATACACCCAACCTAAGAGTTATGCGCATCTAAACGGGAAGCAGAAACGCATCACGTGACTGTGTCCAATCAAAGCAGTTTAAACTCTGAATGTCAAGTAACTCCAAGCGGCTGAGCAGTGGACACGTAGAACCAGCATTATTTTAACAGAGTGGTTCTAAACCACCGAAAACCTGCCCGCCACGCAGCCGAGCTGCGTTAGCCTGAAGTGGGGCAGAAGGTAGGGCAGAGTGGCAACTTCCCAACTTAACTAGTTTCCATTGGCCACTGCCTACTAATCCTCTCTGAACCAGTCGATATCTAAGGGGCCGTCCTACCTTGCCTTTTGCCCCTTCCAAAATGTATTCATTATTGTTCATGGGCTACTTGCTTCCAGAGCAAAGGCGAAGATTGCTTCTAGTTGACATGAAGACTATCACCCACATTTTCAGACGTGGCAGAGTCCCTCTATACACTTTAAGTAAGAACTGCTGAATTACTTCAAGCTGGGGTACTCCATTTTCAGACAAGATTGGGGCAAAATAGCTTTAAAACTTGGCCAGGGTTAGTGCAGTCACCTATCCTAATACTTGTGTCTAAGTACAATTTGAACCAGGGCTTCCTGTTTTATCAGTTCTTCCTTAAAAGTCAAATGGTCTGAGTGTAATAAGAAGGACCAATATGAAAAGAAATAGCCTAAGATTAGGTGTCTACTTGCCCTGCACCACCCTTTTCCTCTCCATGCCATTCTTCACACTTTCTCTGGGTAAGTGGCCAGCCTTTCAAATGTGCAGACAGCTCCCAGTGACCTCAGGGACTGCTTTCCCACAGACTTGTCCATCTCTCCTTTTATCCAAAAGCTATTAAAACAATTACGCAGTGTTCAAGCCAGGTTAACATCAAAGGTTATTGTAACAACAGAAAGGGGAGGGGGTGGTGGAAGAAGGGAGACCAAAACAAGCCAAGAAGTAACACAGTAAATGGTAGCATAGATGTACCATGATATTATCAACCAACCAGTTGCAGATAAAAGGTGCTAAGTGGTTTGCCTAGGGTCACTGAGTGGGTGAGACTCCAGAAAGGAATCCCTGTCTCTGAGTCTCCTTCTGTAATTCCTACATCATGCTTTTCAAAAAACCATCCTTGGACCTGGACCTTTTTTTAAAAAAACCAAAATCTTCCCCCCCCTCCTATTGTCGCTTTAGCAAAACCTAAAGCAACTTGATAGTTGGGTACTACATGAGTGAGGACTGAGGGTGCTCAATAGTCCTAGACATCGGACATTAATGTAGATCCTATTTGAACAATCTGCTTTTCAAGGAGCCGTTCTTGGGAGCTGATAGTCTTTTCCAGAGGGTGTGGTGGGAGGGGAATTGGAGATGTTTAGCATTTACAGGTACCAGCCTTTCTAGTGCTCAGAGCCTTAAACCGCCTGGTGCTGACCAGATTTCACACCTATTGGTCCTGCCAGCCTGTGGGAAATCCAGGAAACGGCCCAGCCTGGCTCTCGACAGTTAGTCACTAGCTCATCTGCCTGGACCCCAGAAAGGCCGACACCTGGGGAAACGCAACATTTTTTCCACCTGAAGCAGAAGAGGTTTGGTTTGGGTCATGCTTTTGGGGAAGTTCACAGTCTGTTCCTGCTGAACAGGAAGCCACAGGCTCTTGTGGGCTAAGATCAAGTGGAGGAAGTATCTGATGTCCCAGGCTCTCAAGCCTGGGATAGAGGATGCTTGCTTGTAGTTTCTAGGGGCTTCTGAACCCCAAGACCTGCATATAGGATGTCTGCCAGTGGATTTGGGTGTATCTGAAGCGCCAAGGGGAGAGGCTGGGATGGAGGACGCTCGCCGATCGTAGCACCATGCTTGGTGTTTAGGACAACTGAGTTCTACCTGCTTAATCCAGATGGTTTTTGGAACGACTGAGTTCTGCTCAGTCGATATGATTTGGAACTGATTTGGCTACTTTGAACTGGAACACAAAATATAGTATCAAAACAACCCCCAAAACTGGCTGCTTTGCTTGCCTTGGCTCTGTGACTTGTCTCTGCTGGTAAGGGAGCCGTGTTGGTCTCTGTCTTGTGTGGAACATGCTTGGACAAGTTGCTGGCTGGGAAAGTATCTTCCAGGCCTCTGAAGTAGGGCCCTGCCTGTGTTCATAAACAGTTTGCAAACACCTCTTCAGCTGAGTAAGAACATATGAATCCCTTTGATTCCAAACGCCTCCCTCACTGCTGCGGGGAGGGAGGAGAGACGGAGGAGTGAGCGCGAAGCTGGGAGCCAGGTTCCCCATTGCACTGCCCGATGATGAAATATTAATCTAACAGAGCAAAGGTACGAGCTTTGAGCTTGCCTGCGAGGGCAAATGAGGTGCGATAATGCCTTGAGTTGCTACAGCTTCTCTGGCTGGGAAAGATGCCAGATTGCTTCCCAAACTGCATACAAGCAATTCAAAAACTGCTGCTCCCACTGGTGGGATGGAAAAGAAGGGAGATGAAGTGTAATCTGGATTTAAAACGTGGCCAGGAGGATGCTGGGGCTGATCCTCCGAGTCCTTCAGCTTTAGAAGTGGCACAGATCTCAGATGGCCACTAGTCAAGGTTGGCTTCAGCTTTGTACTTGTCCTATAAGGAAGCAGCTTGCCATGCGTGCTCACGTGCAGGGACTGTCTTGCTGTGCATGTACAGGGCTTATTACAGGGATGCCTGGGGCCTTGGTAGGGATCTCTTGGCGGTACTCTTGTCTAGATTTCAGTCATGCCCTAGATTTAAAAATCCAGTAGCCCTTTCTCCACAGATTATCCAGCAGTGAAAATTAGAGCAGGATACCCCAAAAGAAAAGATCTACCAGCAGTTGTGGGTGGCCGTGTGGAGTAGAGGGAAGCAGACTGGTCTGAGTACATCAGCGCAGGCAAGGCAGAAAGCAGCCTGTACCAATAGCCCAAGGGCTGTGTTGTGCCAGGGGCTGTTCTTCATTGCAGAACTGGTTTTTCTCCTGTCAGATGGGGAAGGAAGTATCCTTGCCTCTCAGCTGGCGAGCAGAGGTGCAGGCAGGAAGATGATATGAATTGTCAAAGGTGGCATCAGCATCCTGTGTTTGGTCTGCGAACTCACGTTCTCTGGGAGAGCACCCTTCCTTAGCGGCAAAGCTGGGAGTTAGATTGCAGCAACTCCCAAGTTCCCTGCCTTCCTGGAGACCACACTCCCTCTGTATAAAGCACTGACTCTGGGCCCCGAGCCAGAAAGCAGCTCCCGTGCCTCTTCCGCTGGGACCTCATTCCTCTTGGACTCTCCCGCCAGTCTGCCTGGGAGTGGTTCCAAAAGGACAGCGCTGCTGATGTCAGGAGGAGATGGATGTTGGCTGGCCTTGCTCTGGGAGTTGTGGTTTTTGGAGGGTCCAGTGTTCGGAGCAGCTGGAACAGGATGTGCTGGAGAGCGTTTCTTCCTGGCAGAGCGGTGGGGGAGGTGTCTGGCCGAGGGCTTGTATTTTAGGTGGAATGGCAAAAGAGGCCGAGCTGCTGCAAGGAGGCTTCTTGCTCTGTGAGCAGGAGAGGATTGGGATGGATTTGCCTGAGGTCATACGTGAGTCATTGCACTCGGGAGTCTCCTGATTATCATATCAGTGAAACTTGGTGTGTCTCTGTCTGATGTCTGATAACCATCTTGCTGGCGCTGGCAGAGAAGCCGTTGCCCAAGCCATCCCCAATTACCTGGAAGCTGAATGAACTGGCTTGAACAGGAGGCTGGGAGAACTATTTGAATGGCATCTTTTAAACAGCTTCTAAGGAAAGTGAGTTTTAGTCATGGATACTTCCTTGCTGAGCAGACACCAAGCTGAATGTGGCGGGCGAGGGGGATGCCTTGCGTGGAACCCGTGGTACCCGGCACTGACCCTACTCTTCGCGTTGTGTCTGCATCTTGAGGTCCCAACTGAGATCAGGGTCTTATTGTGCCCAGTCGAGTTCCTGCCCCAAAGTGCTGACAGTCTTCATAAAAAAGACAGAGTGGAAGATGGTAGTTGTGGAAGGGAGGTGAACCTGGTCCCACCACAAGTAAGTACTAGGTTCAGGGCTGTCGGGCGGGCTCTACTCACTGGCCCTTGCTGCTTTCCAAGACCTGCATCTGACTCTTAGGGAACCAAAACTTGCAGTAGCAGATGTAAGTCAAGCTGCAGGTCTGGCCTGGGATCTTGGCTGTGGAGTCTCGATATATACCTTCTAAGCCTCACTTAAGTTTCCCGAAAGAGGGCTCTGTGGATCTGAATGACAGGATTCCCCTCTGCAGGTAGCGATTTGTAAGGGGGGAGGAAGCACAGCATATTGCAGCTTGCATTAGACCAGGGAAGACTGTCCTCTGAGATGCCTACCTGCTACTGCATGGTACTTCTCCTGGTACTCCTCGGAGAATGAATCTGTAGCACGTTGCACGCTGCTTCTTGTAACAGCGGGACACAAGCCTGTGGCAATCTAACCATGGGACGGCCTGGCTAGTTTTCCAAGCTCCCAGGGAGTGAGTTCCTGTAAGGCACTTGATCTTGGGAGATCTCAGGCTCTGAGGGTCTTTGCTATCCAAAGGACTTTGGTGAAAATGAGCGAGCCTATGCTGGAACGAGAGGGGAGGGGCAGCCCTGGGGTGGAGGGCAATGGAAGGGCAGGGCTGTGGCTTTGCCTAGCCAACGGAAAAGGAAACCTGTTACCACAAATGTTGTTCTTTCTTAGCACAAGTGTCCCTGTCCTAGAGGGTTTGGTGATACTTTAACCACAACCAACATGCTCTTAAACACGATGCTTCCTTTAAAGAGAGTTGCCCTACGCTCGTCCTGCCCTTCGCCAGGTTGGCAGCTGAATGAGCGGAGTCCCCCGTTCGGTTCTGCTCGTGCTGTCCTGGACTGCATCCCTAAGAGCGTGTCCAGGGGCTCCCTTTGGGTCAGGCTTGGCTGTTCTCTGCCACAAGGCAGGAGTAGGCTGCGGTGTCTCTGCTTTTGTGCTGCATCCCTGAGTGTGTCCCCTGGATAGTTCCAGGAAGGAGGAAAACCTCACGTCATCCCCTTCCTCCCCAAAAATCTTGCTCTCGGTCCCTCTCGGCTCCCGTTCTGGTAAGTCAGATTCTGAGGAAGGGGAAGCCACGTGTCTTTGGGGGCCCTCTGCCTGTGGTTGTGGAGGGAAATTTTGAACATTTTCCCTGTGAGTTTGCATGGCTCTTCCTAGAAACAAGATGCCCCTTTTAAAGGGCAAAGCATTTGCCCAGTCATCTCTGAGTCACTTCTGCGGGTCAGCCCTGAAGAAATTGGCTGCCTGAGGCTTTCCCTTCCATCAGTCTTGCTCTGAATAAGGGTGGAGGGGGTGGAGAGCTGTCATACCACTGGGCCCTATCTGTGCTAGCGTCTTTGCCACAGTGCCCTGGCAGAGCTGCATCCGTGGGGGAGCGGCTTGAAAATTCCCAGGGCAGATATGCAGGAAGATCAAAAGCTTACCAGGAAAACCAAGAGAAGATGCAGTTGCGTTCTGACTGTATAAAGATGACTGGTTGCTTCCTGTGTGAAACAGCATTGGCTTGCAGCAATGACAAATAGCGCTTTTGCTCCTTTTAGCACCGCGCGCTTCATCAAGCTATGGGAGGGCGAGCCAGGTGTCATTTGGGCTGGACTCTACCGTTGAGGCTACATAGCAGTTGTTGAAGGTGCCCAGGTTCTACCCTCTCCTTTGCTCGTGCAACTCTTCTGCAAAATCTATGAGGTCGTACAGTGCGGCGAGACCTGTCTTTGCCCCGCAAGCCCCCCTTTGTCGATGGGAGTGGGGATCTTTCTGTGCTTCACGCTGACCAAAACTGGCAAATCGCTGACCTGACCAGTTTTTGTCCTATGGCATGTTCCTGTGTCCTGTACTTCTGACCAGAAAAGGGTAATAACTTTGCATTTTAGGAATGAGTCCTCCCACTGTTTCTGCATCTGGGTACGTGAGCAGAAGCGCAGTGCTGCACAGAGAGCAAATTCCTCCACTGGATGAACAGATTTAAAAACAAACAACTCGCCTTGCCCCCGAGACCTGCACTAGAACAAGACTAAATGCACTGGCTGTTCCTGTGGACGAAGGTTGCTTGGGAATAAAAGCAAAGGGATGACCCCTGGTTTGGATCATATTATGCTAACCTTTTTTTTTGCACCCTCCCTCCCAGGGATGATCCGTCACCATTACAATGATGCCCAGCTGTTTGCTGGAGGTACCGTACTAAGCCATGGTGGCTTTTGCAGTATTACTAGTCCCAAGCCTTCAAAAAGCACGAGTCTGGTTCAAACCCATGACTGTTGTCTGTCTCCTGGCGTTTGAGTAATTCCCACCAACATAGCCAGAATCTCCCTTTTTGTTCCTATGGATTAAGAAAAAAGCGCTGGAAGGATCTCAAGAGGTCACTTAATCCAACCGCCTGCACAAGGCAGGGTCGTGCTGGACTAAACCATCCCACACAACTGTTTGTCCAACCTGGACTTATATTTGCAATGACAGCTATTACACAACCGCGCTAGGGAATCTGGAATCTCTTCTGAAATGTAATTACCTTCACAGTTCGATAGTTATTCCTAATATGTAATGTGAATTATGATGTGGGGAAAAAAAATTGGCACTGGGGGCTTTTAACAAAATGCAGTGCATCTTGAATTGTGATAACATCAGGAGAGTTGATACTATAACTGGCTGCTTATGTGAGGCAGGACATCTAGGAAGGAGAAATGAAATGCAAAATGGGAAATGATTGGCTGGGCTGCAGTACAGCAGGGAGTCTGAGGGTTACAGTGGATTATAGTGAGTCATTAATATAATATTGTAAGAAAAAGCTGACTGCATAGTGGGATGTGCAAGTCACAAGAAGTGAGACATGTGAAGAAAGGTAATATCAGTAACGTACACGCGGGTAGGCTGTTCTGAATTCCTCTCTCAGGATTTGTTTCCACTGGGGAAAATAAAAAAATACTACTTTTTTACGAAAGATGTCTGAACGTGAGCTAGAAAATCTCTGGTCACAGACTTGGAAAAGGGAGACCACCATTCCCCAACTGTGACTCTATCGGGTCAATATACTTGGTGCCAGAAGGTTTAGGTGACACAACTATGGAAGTCCTCCCAGAACAGGTGGAGACCAGGCCCAACCCTGAGCTGTTCACTCAAATTGGAAAAGGGAAGGGAAGCGGTGCTGCTAATCCTGCAACCCTGAAGTGCGACCTGGTGATTTTGGGCAAAAACCAATCTCTGTTTTGTGTACCTTGGTATTTCTGAAATGCAAACTGTAGCTCAGCCTGCTCCACCCAAGGATCTGAGAAGTGCTTGGCAAAGCTGACACTTGCCACACCCCTGTGTTGCTGCAAGCTTTTCTCTGCCTAAACCAGAGGCATGGGCAAGTGACTTGCCCCAGGTGGCCAGAGTTGGAAGTGGAGTACCCTGCACTCCACTTCTCAACAATATTTGAGCAGCTGTGCTACCTTCCTCGCGCTGTCTGATTGGGCAGCATCTCTGAAGGCTGCTTACAGACCCATGGCTAATGCTACCTGTTTAACCCTTTTCTTGTTCCAAAAAATTGGAAAAGGACTTTAACACACACCTGGTTGTTGTTTGCCTTTTTTAGCCTGCTTTTGTCACTAACCTTTGATGTAAAGTGTCACAAGTCCAGGCCCCTTTGTCTGGGATTTGCCTGTCCCTTCCTCCCCCTCCCCCCCACAATCACAAGCCAGTCCACCTCTAATCAGGAATGTTGTTATACTTGTTACCTCCTGAACATTTGGTGTAAGAACCACTTCGGGTTTGGATTCATACATTTCCCCCCCGCCAACCTTTTCCTGCACCCCAGATGCCTGCAGGAAGTGAAATGACTGGTCCATATTCCTTGTCTGAGTTAACTTTCCACCTTTCTGCTGTTACTGCAGTTAATTTATACTTCTAAAAATAAGCTCACATCTCTCCTT
The DNA here is from genome assembly GCA_030014935.1 of Caiman crocodilus. Taxonomy (NCBI): domain Eukaryota; kingdom Metazoa; phylum Chordata; order Crocodylia; family Alligatoridae; genus Caiman; species Caiman crocodilus. The sequence continues at coordinate 11,229,439 of JAGPOW010001543.1, read as the reverse complement.
AGCACTGGTCCAAAATCATTGCTAAGTCTGGCCCTGGTAGGGGATAGAGATCCATGTAATCTCCAACTTTTTGTGGCACTTCACATCTGGGTTTGGGATCTGAATGCAGTGGTTTGTGCCTGCCTCCCCTTGATCAATGGTGTGTGAATGGTCAGCAGAGCTGCTATGGGGGCAGTGCGCTCTTTCATGGTTGCAGCTCGGAGGAATGCACTCCTACTCTAGGACTCTCGTCTCTTGGGGTTGGATATGAAAGAGCTTGTAAAAATGCCTCGCTGGAGAGGAAGTGACAGGGGTGGTGGCAGTGGTGGCAGGATTCAGGCAGCTTTGTGTGAATTACCAATATTTATTCCAGTAATGCTGAAGGACCAGCTAAGAATAGGGCCCCTTGGCTGTAGACACTCTGCAGTCGTAGACGCTCCCTGGTGCTTATAATCAAACTAGACAAGGGAGTTGGAGGGTGGAAGAAAAAGGTACAATGCACAGTCAGTGAACTGTGCAATGGGAGTGAACGCTGCTTTCCATGAGGCCGTATTCCTGCTGGCCTGTAGGCAGCTTGTTTTCCAAGGAGTCCCCTGGTGACGTTGGACTCTTCGACCGTGGCATATAAACAGATCCAAAATATTTGATGTTTGTCCCAAACAATCATCATCACGATGACTGAATGCACTCTTTCTACCCAGGGAATGGGATTATGGTAGATTTTTCTGTAGATTTCAAGGTATTGCAGACCATTGATGGGTAACAGAGTTGGTAGGTTGATGGATTGGCTGTTGTTCAATCAGCCAAGCCACCAGTACTGCAAATGCTTAAATTTGCATGAGAACCTGCTCTTTTAAGCCATTTAATTTTGCAGGCCCAAATGTTCACCAAAAGTTTGGTCCATCATCCATGGTTTTGGGTGCTCATCTGGGGCATTAATCTGCCTATTAATGCTCATGTGGCTTTGAGCAAACACTCCCTTGGCCATGCGGTGATCCCAAAAGGTTTCAATCTTACTGGAGTTGGAATTTTACTACTGAGGAAAATAGTAAAACTATTGGGTGTAGGAATGATGCTGGACGGGGAGAACACAAAGTAGATCTTGCTCTGTCCACAAGGGTAGTCAATTAACAGCTCCTGCTTTTGTTGCTGTGGTCCTCTTTGCATGCGAGATGCAGGGAGGCCAGGTTGTGTGTGCAAATATGTGGGGGAAGAAGGGGTGGGAACAAGGTTTAATTTAAAAAGACCTACAGAAAAGAGGTTAGCTCTGCCTGTATGTGGATGTAAGATCCACCATACAAATGGTGTCTAACCATTGCCCTTGAGGCACTTTATGACCTGCAGTTTACAGTAAAATTATGAAGGGAAGTCGTTGGAGTGCAGAAAGTAATCTTGGATTCTCAGCAGAAATGAGGTCTTCGCATCAGCCATCAGCGAGTGTTAGATGCAGGTTGTTACCCACGTTTTCCTAGTTCTGGCGGGCTGGGCTCTATACTACTTTAACCCTTGCAATTAGGTGACTATAGTACTGAAATGCCCTCGGATTTCCAGGAAGGAGGCTGGGTGGGGAGGAGATGGAGCAGAAGATGGGGAACAGTTTGAACCCCAGAGCTGGAGTGATGCGAGCTACAACCCTGATCCGCTTGTTCCAGCTGTGAGCAAGGGGTAACAATATAAAAGTCCTTCTGTTCTCCTAATGGTCCCTGCAAGCTTGGTTGTGCCCACATTTGGTTAGCAAAAGTTTGCATCTAGGCCATTATCTCCACTCTGGCCTCATGGGAGGTGGTGCCATGAGGTCTCTAGGTTTTCCTTTCTTATCTGCCCAGGGTAACTTTACATAATTGCCCAGCTGACAGGTCAGTGACCCATTTCTGGCCATGTCGAACGGTATTCAAGCTCTCCTCAGCCTCAGGATGTCTCGAGGGCTCCATGCAGAGATTCGTTGTTGAACACCCGGGACAGTGCAGGGCTGCCATTAGGGATAGGCTACAGTGCTGAAATAGTCCTTTCACAAGTGGTGGGTTTTCTCTCTCCTCCCCAAACTGTTCCTGCCAATCTTTTTATAGCCCAATCTCGGGGCCCAAATGACATGACCTGATGTAACTGGTGACTCTAAATATATCCCATGGGCTTTGTCAGTTCCAATTTCAATTAACATTTGGCAATCTATCACTTCCTTGCCCAGGCCAGCAGAAAGACTGTCTCTTCTGAGGAGCGTTCTCATCCCTAGCACAAAGCGCACGCCTTGTTGGGTACCCTGCTGTCTGTTTCTTTTCCCCACACCTGTGGATGTGGACATCCATCAGTAATCTCATTCAGCACCTCTTACAAATGGGCTTCTTCAGGAAGCACGTTGTTCTTCTCCAGCAGTGCAGCACTGCCTACCTACTCAAGGCATTAGTCAACCTTGACTATTCCCCAGATAACTGAGGCCAGCCTAGATGTATCTTTCAATAATTAAGGTGCCTATAATAGTGAGCTTGGTGAGCTGTGTTTATGAATATGTCAAACCAGCAGATTGGGTGCTGCAGTTTTCTTGAACGTGGTTTTCCAAAAAAAAGGGAACTAAGCTTTTTTTTTATGTGCACAATTACAAATAAGTTAAGCAGTGGATCTCCTAGTTGCAGTTTTCTTGATAAGAGACCATGGGTTCATGGACACTTCATGCAACCTCCTAGACTTCACAAACCATAGCAACACTACTTCCAGATAGGGCTGTCCTTTGGTGCCTGAAGGCCAGAAATGGATGTGTGTGGAGCCTGGTGGAAAGTTACTGACCCCTGAAATGGGCTTGGATTCCTTTTTGGGAACACTGGACCTCAGTGGACCAGTATAAATGGATCAGGTTGAATCTCTGCCGTGTCCTCTCTAGGGTGCGCTGGTCAGTTGTTTGGGTGTGTTATCACCTGGGGGTCACCTCCAGGCGTTGCTCTTCCACCCCTCGCTCAATTGTTCTTTCCCTGGACAGCTGTTTGGAGGGTAGTTCTTGCACACCAGTGCTTGTGGCTAAACTGGGTCTTTCAGCTTAGGAGTCACTTTTCTTTTCTGGTGTAAAGTTAGAACATACATCCCTGCTTCTCTGAAGGCAGTGATTTTTCAACCAGGGGGATGGGGTACCCTGGGGTGCTGCAAAGGGATAAGTGGGGTGTTAGGAGATAAGCAGCTAGGCTAAGGAGATAAGTGCAGGCTCAGGCTGGTCTCTGCCTAAATGATCCTCCATTTCCACTGCCAGGCTCTTCTGCAAAGAAGCGAGCACTGCAGTGTGTAAATTACAGTAAGTTTTGTGTTTTGCTTTTTTTGGTTGAACTCCGTGCCACTCAACTCACAAAAGTTATGTAGGGTTGCCTTGAATCCAGAGAGGGGTACCTCAAGTGCAAACAGGTTGAGAACCAGTGCCCTAAGGAAACCGCCATGTGTATTGGGGCTTGGACAGGTCATCTAAGGTTTATAGTGGTGACGGGTTTGGACTCTCAAGCTTCTTGTGGGGATCCTGGCACCAAAAACAACAGAAAAATTGCCATGTGTGTGATTTGTGGTCCGTAAGATACTTCCACTACCTGTCTGGATGAATACAGCTGTAAGAATGGTATGAGACTGAAGACCCTTGGACAACAGCCAGGCTGTTTAACCCTTCATATGTTGGGCTACAGCAGAATTTAGATATTTTTGATTCTTGTTGCCCTAACCAGCCCTGTTCTCCTGGTGAGTTTAAAGGCACAGGACCCTTTGTTCTGGAGGCTTCAAACCTGAGATTACTTTTACCTGAATCCGGCAAGCATCCGACCCTTGAAAAGTGAAACACCTACTTGCATGTACTACAATTCTTTAGCCTGTGTGAGCTCTCACTGCTATGCAAACCTTCCATACTCTGTACACAATACACAACATACCTGCTTCTGGGAAAACCCTCCAGCATGCAGGGCAGCTGTCAAGGTTAGTCAATTTATAGGCCTACCAAGTCTTTAATATTAAAACCTGTATATCTGTCAACTGCTCCATCACTGTGAGACAGTGATGATCTTTGCTAAGAGGGAGTAAGCGCTCCTGAGATTATTGTTGAGATTAATGTTACATATAGCACCTGAGGACGGGAGCTTTCCAGCCATCAATGAGGCGTTGTTTCTCTTTAGTATGCAGCCAGACAGTGTGATGGAAAGATCTCCCTATGATTCTGGTCTGCCAGAGGGGTAGCAAGTTCTTTGAGCACCTAGGGGATATGGGGTATGCCAACCACTGTAGACTTGGGGGTCTGGGGAGCACATGAGTGAGGGGAAGAAAAATGCTTACCTTCCTTGGCTACTACTGTCTTGTTCACTCCACTTATGGTAAAGACTCCTTGGGGAGTGATTCTGGTGCCCCCATATTGTTGGCACCTGGTGCCCTGCTCACCCCATCCTAGTTACACCACTGAGTTTACCAGTTAGAGTGATTTCCTTGGCAGAAGAGGTGGGGAGAGAGCCTTATAGTTTAGCCAGGTTACTAGAGAAGACCTGCTCTGATCATCTAGACCTGGGTTGTGTTGAAGCTTCCTGCAGGGGCTGATATAGACTTGTTCTGTGTATCTCTCAACCCAGCGTTCCTTCAGGTGGCATGCACATCTTGCTCATCAGTACCAAGCGGACTTGTTTTTGGATCAACTGGACATCAATTTGTAGGGCTTTAACTTCTGTAAGGCATCCACTGAATCGCTGCTCAAAGTATCTTTCTTCCTCCAGAACACCTAGGTCTGGCACCTGGTACATTTGTAAAATGATTACGTTTTACGGAAACGGCTGGTTAATTTCTGCTGTCTGGACTGCAGGTTCTACAATGGAGAATCTTTGTTCTCCTAGATTTTTTTTCGACTTCACAGAGGGCATGAAAGCTTAGATATTACTGCCCTGATCACTGCATTTTAGGTGTACAGCGACTATTACAGACTAGTTTTTATGCATTTTCAATTTTGTATGAGAATTGTGTACGTGCTATTTCCTTGATCAGTAAAATGGCCATTCCTAATAGACGCTGCCGCGCTGAGATGCCTTGTCTGATTGCAAACTCGGACACCCAACTTCGCTTTGCTCTTCTGGTGCCAGTCATTGCTATGAGAGTAAACAAGACTGGGCTTGCATGAAGGAAAACGAGGTCCCAGTTGGCTAACTGGACCCATTTAATCTCTCTCCGTGGAAATCAATGGCAAGAATCATTTTGGTGGGATCAGCGGCCCTCTGAAGAACTGTGATACACAAGTTTCAAGTTGGCGCCTAAGCTTATTGGCTTGGAGAGGGTTAAAAGTTTCAGCCCCTGAGCTAGGTCTTTACAAAGATAGGCAGAAGAGCACTCAAAGTGAGATGTACCTGAATGACATAGTTTAGGGGCCCTGTGGGACATCTCAAATATCCCTTCTCCATCGCTGTTACATTTCACCCTCTTACCATGCTCTGCTCTGTGGCTATGTATTGGAGAGACCAGTGGACAAATGCTACTTTTCAATGGTGTTCCTATCTATGTCCCTTGCTCAGTTTGAGTGTCTCGTGGCTTCCCTAGCCACAGTGTCATTGGGTTTTATGTTTTCATGTTTAATCTCTCCCCTATCCCCTTTAGGAGGGAGATCATGGAAAGAGCTCTTCATGTGGGTTGGCTCAGGTGGGAAAGCTGACAATAGAAGCCCAATGCATTGTATCCGGTTAGCACACAGAGTTAAATGCTTTGGATGTCTACGTTTAACTCCCACTGCTGTTAAGTGGAATTGTGAGCATACCACCGAGACTTCCCCTTCCCCTCCTCCCCCTAAAAAATCTAACCACCACCCTGCAATTAAGAAGTCATTTGCATTCACCTTTTCAGTGGTGCTTTCACCTTTGGGAAGGTATACAGCACATCTGGGTTGGGGTTTTTTTGTCTTGGATTTATAATCTGATGTTTAAATTTCCATTATTATTATTATTTTGCTTTTAATAGGAATTACTCAGCCCAGTTACCAGGAAGAAAATATATTCTTGGTTCTGTGAGATTTCTTCACATCAGTGGCAGTGGAGAACACACTCTGCATGGATTGCATTTAAATGAAGTCATTGCAAGGAACCATTCCAGACAGTGTCTGGAGAGGCTGAAACCTACCTGATTTCTAAATGCCTGGCATCTTTCATCCATGTTAAGCGTGTTCTTTGTCTGTCTTGAATTTAGTGCCTCTGCAAGGTACTGGAATAGCAGGCCAGGTGACTACATTTCTTTATCCTCAGAGCAAGCAGCAGCAGCAGGGAATTTTCACATTATGCAAACACTGAAGCCTCAACTCCTATCTCAGGGCAACTGCTGTTGACTAAAGATGGGTCTGGTTTCCATGACTGGTCACTTCAGGCTTCTCCACTGAGCTTGGTTTTGTATTTGGAGATGGCTGTGGTAAGGACACCAGTTCCTTACTTACAGACCATTGACCAGACTTGAGTGAGCAGTAGCTAGGAGTTGTTGCCAACCCAGCTGGACTTCACCAGGGCCTAAAGGTTCTGTATCTTGCTGTCAATCCCTAGCGTGCTCCTGCTGTCTTACATTTAACAATAGCATGTCTTCACTTCACCAGTTTAGATGCTTTCAGACCTGGGCCAGATCATATCTTATTTGTAGCACCCGTGGAGCCAATTGGAGGTGCTTTTCAGATGCTCCATCTACCACAATCCTCTACTTTGCAGCGGCTGCTGATATTGTTCCATTGCACTGTGGTAAATGACCAATGCATTGTATTAACATCATGTTTCAGACTCCAAATAAGGGTCTTTTAAAGATCTGGGCTGAAATGCTCAAACCTTAAGAGATTTATTAAATGGTGGTGTCTTATAATTTCAGCCGAGGTGATTGCTTTTAATGAGGGATTCCCACCACCAGGAAGAGAAACTAAGAAAATGTCAAGAATAAATAGGCTTCAGAATGACACCTTGAAGTGTTCCAGCAAGCTGTTACTGGGAAGGAAACCTGAATGCAGCTTGTAAGTCTGGCTGCTAACACAATTCGGCAACAATGCTCTGTAAGTGTTGTGAAGGCACCTTATTACTTCAAATTAACAATTAGGCAACTCCCTCTTTCTTGCTTTGCAGATAGCAGTCCTTCCTGACCTGAGAATTTATTATTCTCTGATCAGCTCTTGCATAGCATTGCCTAGAGTATTTTGCCCACTGTTTCCTGTTCTAAGGTCAGTATTTTCAAGCTGAAACTGGCGTGCCTTTTACAGAAACACCAGTCTTGATGCAACGATTCTGGGAGCTGGAGGATTGTGATGGTTAATTACCCTCTCCAGGGACAGTTTGGTTTTGGTGTGAGGGCTGAGCTGGAACATTAAAGCAGAAAATGCAACATGTTTTGGATGCTGCTTCCCCTCTGAATCCTCCTTTTGTTGAGAAGCACTGTTTGTCCTTCTTTTTCGAAATAGAATTTAAAGAGGAAGGAGCCCAGACCCGAGCCCCGGCTTCAATTTCTGACCAGACTTTTCAGGATGGCCTTCTCAGAGCCACCCAGACTTGGCAGCCTCCCTCTCTGGGGCTGGCTTTTTGACCCCTCTGTTTGGACATGTTCGGTGGGAGCCTGCTCCATCCTGCTTTGCAATTTGACAGCCTGGGTTGGGGGCTACTTTCTCATGCTTTTTTTCCCAAAGAGCAGGAAGGGGTAGTGTGAAGTAAGGAGAAATGTGGGTAGCTTTTGGGGTGTTAAATCCATACTAGACTGAAAACCTAGTTCCAAATCCTAGGAGATGCTCCAAGAAATGAAAGGAGATGATTAATTCCAGTCTGCCATGTGCACAAGGACCCTAGCTCACGTTCCCATTAGAGAAAGGGAGCCCAGACCTTTTTGGTTAAGGCTCTGACCCTGCTTTTCCCCCCACATTCCTGCTGGAGCGAACTGAATTGGCTGGAAGATGTGGCTGCATGGGGACTGGGCTCGTAAGGGGGAAACTGCTCCTAAACTGAATTTTATGAGCCAGTTTGAAGCCCTCGCTATTTCAACGGGGGGCCAAAGAGCCGGCACAACGCTGTGTGCTCCGCTCCTCTGGCTTCCTGTTTACAGCAGCTGCGTACATGGCTTCACAAATGTTGGTGCCTTTCAGACAAGCCACCAAACGATAACGTAATGATGAAGTATTGAACTCTCCCAACACTGCTGCTGCAACCAGTTTCTGGACCGGGGACAGAGTTAAAGCTCTTCTAAATGTTCCTCTTTCTTTCCCTTGGAAAACATATGGCCCTTGAAGTTCTGGTTGCTTGCAGAAAGAGAATAAGCTTTAGTGTATGAAGGGTTTTTTGTGTGTGTGGGTTTTTTTTTTTATGGAGCACCAAGAGACCCAGCAAGAAAGTAGCAATCTGCTTGCAGATACTGTATGTGCATAATTAATACAGTCTCATTATTAATGTATGAACTGGAGAATTGGGGATGTCCCTATTATAAAAATAGTGAGTTGCACACTAAATCTACTGTCTGTTAATGCACAGACCTAGAGGCTTATGTTTAACAAAGGCTAAGTCCCATAAAGCTAAAGAAGGCATCATCCTGGTTGAGGGGAAGTTTTGAATATATTGGATTTCTTTTTCTTTTCTCTTCCCCCCTCCTCCCCCTCTGCGTGGGTTATTTATTACCCCTGGATGCTTGAGGCCAAGCTGACTCCCCCAACCATGCCCAGGGCAGAAACCAAAGGAGGGCTTGGAAACTTCATTTCACCCTGTCTTTTTCTGGAGAACCAGCATGGGGGAGAACAACCCTTGGCCCCCATCCCAGGATGCACATGGCACCGAGGGGCTCCTTTTCCATTTTACCATGATGACGAGTCTGTGACTTTGCACGGAGGAAAATGTGCAGGAGGCTCGGTTGTGAATCTCTTCCTGTCCTTGGAGGTAGCAAAGTCATCTGTGCCCTGGCGCCCGGGGCCAAGCCTGACAATATCAATAATGCAACTTCTTATATAATAACCCCTGATGCCAGCAAGGGCCAAACGTGTGTGTGTGTGTGGTGGTGTGTGTGTGTTTTTGTCTTGTTTTTCTCTTCCCCCCCTTGCTGAAATTCCTGCTTTGCAACCCAAGCACCCCCCCCCCCTCCCCAAGCTGGCTCGCTGGAAAAGCCCGGCGGGCGCGAGGTCGGGGGCCGAGGCGCGCTGGGGGCAGCCGGGCGCTGCAGCAGCGCGCTCGCCGGGCTGCACAGACGTGTGCAGAGAAACGTCTCAGCAATTCTGGTGTGGAGCGGGCGGGCGGGCGGGGGAGCAGGGGCAGCTTGAAACCGCCGGCTGCCGCGCGCGGATTGGCGGAGCGCTGTCTCGGCGTTCCAGCCATGGAACGCTCCTCCCCGCTTTGTCCATCCCGGAAGGAATTTCCTTCGCCGCTGGGTCCATTGTTGTTGTCGCCGCGGCGCCGCGCGCGTCCCCCGGCCTCGCTCCGCGGCGCGCAGGGCGAAGGGCCGGGGTTCCCCCCGGCCACCCCGCCTCCCCCCTGCTTTCAGTTAACCCCACGCAGTGCAGGAGGCCGAGGGGTGGGGGGGGGCATGCCCACGTGCATCCTCCTCGAGGATGAGCCGCGAAGTTCCGCCAAACTTCTCGCTTCTCGAAATGGGGCTGCCGCCCCCGAGCAGAGGCAGAGCGGTTCCCCCCCTCGCGCGTGTCTGAGCCCACGGCTGCCCGCTTCGCGGGGAGGCTCCCGGCGGTCCGTTCCTTCTCGCAGCCCTGATCCGAATCCAGCCCCCGAAACCAGATGACTGTGGCAGCTGCGGAGAGGGCTTCGGCAGGGGAAGACTCTGGCTGTTCTAGCAGGGTATACAGAATCGAAACAATTAAAAATGGGAGGGGGTGAGAGCAAGCCGAGGGGGTCCGCGCCGCTTGCTTTCCACATCTGGGCTGCAAAAGGGAGGGAGGGGGGGACGCGACTTTGCCCGCGTGGGGAAGAGCTCCAGGGAGCGGCTGGGCTGGGTAATGGCCTGCCTGAGAGCCCCTGACATTTCGGTTCTGCAGTCCCGGCTGGCTCTTCCTCCCCAGGGCTTTTTGCAATGGCTAATTCCTCCTGAGGCTGACATTTGGCACTGGGGAGGGAGGAGAAAGGATGGAGAGAGCTGGAGGTGAAAAAACATCCTGCGAACAGGAGCCTTCCCCGGGCGAGGGGGGGACGAGCTGGGAAGCTCGGAGCAACACTGCCCCCTGCAGGCCTGCGTTGGCCACTGCAGCCCTGGCGGGTCCCTTGCCCAAAGGGAGCTCTTTCTCCTGTTTTGGAAGGGCAGGTCGATGGGAGAGAGCCTGCAGTGCGAGGCATGATCACATCCAGCCGTCAGCCCTGACTCCAGTCTGGTTTTATGTGTAGAGGCATTTTGTAATGCATGTGCTTTTGTGTTAATTGGGCTCTCCCAGCAATCCCTTTGTCCCTCGGCTGGGTTATATAAGCACCCAGGGACTGATGGGGAGGCACATCCTGTGCTGAAGAATTTATTCTCTCTGGCACCGGGCTCTTGATGTGCGGCAGTGGTTTGAGGCCAGGGAGAGGCTCTGAGTTTGTTTAAATTTAAGAAGGGGGAGGGGTGAGACAAGGAGCCAGAGTTGCAGAAGCCCCAGGGTGGAGGGGTGGGCAGTGACTCACTGCTGCTGGGGAAGCGGTTTGCAATGTCCAGCCGGACAGCGGACCACAGAAAACTGGGGGTGGGGGCGCGGGGCTGCCATCCAAGTGTGAGGGGCTGGGAGGGCAGGTGGGGAGGCTCTCCAGGAAGCTAGCTGGAATGCAGATGCAGACGGGGAGTTTCCTCTTGCTTTTATTTTTAGTCTTCTCTCGCTTGTGTGAAACCAGCCCTTGGGCAGAGGCGATGCTGTTGCAGGAGCAGTGGCTTTGCAAACTCATCCAGTGCTGGGCCTTTGTCCAGACCTGGCTAGGGATAAGAGGCAATTTTGGGCTCACCCGCCTGTCCCTGCTCCAGGGTCTGTGAGACAGCCCTGGAGACTGAGCTCTTGTGCTCTCCAAAGAGCAGGACAACATGGGCACCCACGTTCTCTGGCTTCCCTTGTGATTCTCTCTCGGGTGTGGCTGCACTTTTCCCAGAGAAAAAGATCGGCTGAGCTGCTCAGTCCCTGGTCTCCTTACTGGGACTCCTGAGAAACATGCCATGGTAGGGAAACTCATCCTCTAGGCAATGGGCTGTGGGCAGCCTACCCTGCCATGACTGCAGTTCATGTGGTCCTTCTTGTGGGGCTGTTTTCAGTGAGCTTGCTTAACCGCTGTTAGCTGTGTAGCCACAGCAGCACGGAGCTTGCTGTGAGCAAAACCCCCTGACCATCAACGCAGCATCTCAACAACAGGCTCTGTTCATCTCTGCCCTGCTGTGGCCATGCTGTTAGCAGGAGCCAGAGCTAGCTGGCTTAAAGCCAGCATGGCTTTAGACCAACTCTAAGACTGCAAAATCATTTCCTACGTGCCATGAAACAACTATAGCACAGCCGCCTCCAGTCCCTATTAACATGAACTGCTCTGTGCCTGGAGAACTATGGTGGAAAACCCTCTTAAGATAGTTAAGAAGATCTAGCTTTCTCTCGGGGGCCCTTGTGGAGGTGGTCTCCCTTGCTTGGGACCTAGATGTTGCTGTTCATGTCATAGAGATCATCTTTTTCATATTCCAAGTGAAGTCCCAGGTGGTGAAAGATGCTATGTGAAAAGCCTTGCCTTAGCACAGGACGCGTCCTCTGCCAAAATGTCTCAACTTGATCGTCAGCCAAGCTCTGCTCAGCCCTGATTTTTGGAGTGCGGACTAGTAGGAGTAGAGGATCTCTATTTTCCCACCCATCTGGTTTTTAAACAGTCTTGCCAGATGTCTTTGGGATGGTGGGGTGGGCATTATGCTTTTGCCTTGGACTGGATTTCTGTAGGATTATTCCGAGTAACTTGCCCAGTATAATCTGAAGGCTTCCAGCCTGATCCTGAGGGGAAGTGGGACACTCGCATCTGGCTGTGAAAGGAGGCAGAGCCTTTTGAGTGACGTGGAAACAGCACCTACCTTCAGAGAGCCTTCGTATCATGGCCAGAGCTCTCAGGGTGCTCGAGGTGTTGCTGTGAGCTAGCTCACGAGGCAGAAAAGCCTTCTAGGTACTATTCAAACAAACCTATTGCATGGTGTCAGCATTTTCTCCCCCCACCACAAGAAGCAGCTTTGTAGCTGGAGGAGGGTTTCTTTAGCCTGGGGTGTGTCCGGTCCCAACGCTGGGCACAGATCTGCATGAACAGTCATTTCCTCCGCTTGCATTGGAGCTGTGGAAATACGTATCTCTTCTTCCCTTGTTTGGACTCGCCCAACCTTTTGCACCAGCTCATGCCATACGGTATCCTCTGTGTGTGAGAAGGGCCATGCATGCCTCTCTCTCCAGGGAGGCTGGAGCATGGGGAGGCTTAACAGTTGTCCTGGAGCCAGCATTAGATGCTGACTGAAGTTGGAAATTGGCCCCCGATTTCCTAGCTGTCTCTCAGGTCCCTGCGGCTAGACCACTGGACATCCCGATCGAAAGCCATGGGCCCCCAGTTCCTGAGCTAGAGGAGAGTTTCTACCAGGGTTGGCAGGGCAGGACCTATGGCATGCAGCCGAGCAGTTGAGGTCACGCTCGGAAGGCAGTGCTTGGCAGCCCCTGGGTGATAACGAGCCATTCCCTCATCTTCCTTAAGAAGATGCCACTCCCCGCCCCCCAGTTACTTTTCTATGCAAGCTCCTTTCAGAACTGCGTCCTGGGAAGATGCAGAAGTGACAGGAACAGCTTTCCAAACGCTCTCGCAGTTCCTGACGCTTGTTTTAACTTGGTGGCAATGTTTAACCACAGGAAGCTCTGCTGCAGTTTCCTTGCCTGGCCTGCCCCCAGCCAGTGCAGCCCAGCTGTGGTGCTGGGGGCGAGGGAGGGGAAAACATTGCCTCCTTGGGCTGTGTGAGATCAGTCATCAACCACAAATAAGAAGGTGGAACTATCTTCAATACAGAAAGTTCTGTCTTGCCTCAAGCGTGCCTCCTTTCCCTCCGCACAAGAAAGGAGCCTGGATATTTATTCAATTTGGTGATGGAGAATGGCCCGCTGTTTCGATCCACGCTGCCCTGTGTTTTTATTCTAGGGCTGTAAACCGGGTTTTTGGTTTGTCACGGATGAAATGTCATTCGCTGATGTGTGTGTGTGTTTGAGCCAACCATGCTTTCCTCTGGTTTTTATTATATGTGAACATATCCAAGCTCTGACTGCATGTTCAATGAATAGTTCCTCCCCACCACCCTTCCTCCTCACTACTTACTCCCCTTTTTGCAGGGCATGGTTTCTGGATTAGTAAATTAAGTAAATACCAATGGAGGAGTTGAAAAATAGGTTACCTTGTAATTGAATTTTTTCCCCTGCAGCTAAAGAAAAATTAGCCCTGCTGCTATCTTGTGCAGTCTGTGTTTTGAGAACTTATCAGTGTGTATAATAGCTTAAAGGGTAGCATGACAGTTATTTGGCCCAGACTTTTCAAGTTGTTCACTTCTTTTTATTCCCCCCTGCGCCTTTCTTCCTCTGATATGTATATAGTGCCAAAAAACCCTCCAGGATTGACAGCCCCGTGGAGCCAGCTCCATCCTGAGAACAGGCCTTACCACCAGTAATGTGCGGTGGCTTCAGCTCGTCAGGAAGGGGATCCTGACCCCACTGGAGGGGTACTTGAGTCTTTCCAGCCATGCTGAATAAGGGATCTAAAGGATGTTATTCTGCGTGCTGGGATTGCCCACGGCGGGGCAGATACAAGCGGGGGCCATTGTCAGTATGGGCCAGGTCTCAGTGCACGTGACATGCTCTTGTTTCCTGCTACAGGGGGGATGCGGGAGGATCTGAGGTCTGGGCTGCAAAGCCCTGACTGAGGAACCCTGGAGGCAGTGCATTCAAGCTGCAGGATGGATGTCGATGTAGGACTGATCCCTGCTTAAGACGGCCTGTTCTCTAAACTCTGTCTAGGCAAGGGCCATTTTTATTCTATAAGTGGTCGCTGCCCATACAGGGGCCATACACACTCGCATCCCTTGTGAAGGAACTACTTTTTCCCCCCTGTTCTCAGCCTTCCCTTTCCTAGAATACAAATTTTGCAGCCCGCAGGTGTACCACTTGTGCTTTGACAGACCCACCTTCAAAATCCCCCCCCTTAATCCTCAGAGTCGAGATCCAAGTGTTTGAAATCCTGAGCAAAATGGACAAAGATGTCTGTTTGAGGGTGCAGTGCTTTGCGGTGACTGCTTTTTTCTTGTCTTTTCTCTTTTTTGCTGCACAGGAAGGTAATGAGCTTTGTTGGGGCTTCTTGGCTGTCACTAGGCGCAGACAGGCTGTGATGCGTGGTGTCCCAACCATTGACCATCTTTCCAGCCTCCAAGAATTTTGGCCTGCATCACTGAATTAGTTGTAAAAAAACCCCAAAACCCCCAAAAGCAAAAAAAACCCCATTATGCTCATGCATTTTCCAGTGTCTAGTTTAGGTGTGTAAATACTGCTACCTAATCAGAAAGTGTGCATTTGTGCTTCTTTGTGGTTACCTGGGCAATTAGCTGGCTATTGCAACTACTTGATTTGCATGCAGAGTGGCTACATGCAGGTAGGTCAGGTGTGAAAGTGTATGTGTGCGCGTGCACGGTTACATATGCAACTTGGCCGGTCTTGTTGTGGGGAGGGGAGTAGCTGTCTCTTAAAGTGTAACGGTTGCTTCATGCTGCCTGTGCTCTACAGCAAAAAGAAGTGGATTGTTTCTTAACGGCTCGGAACCCAAGATTGTATGGGTGGAAACGGACGCATGCTTCTTGTCGGCAATGAAACAGTGGTGTAAAGTGCAACCCGGGGAAGAATGTCTCATGCCGACCTGGCTGGCTGCTTGGCTGTGGAATCTTTCTGGGGCGCTCAGAGACGCTTGGAGGATGGATCAGCTGAAATAGGGGTGGTTAGGAGTGGGCAGGTAGTGAAGGGCCCTGGCAACGGAGGGATGGACCCTTGTGTTTAGGGTTCTCACCTCCATCAGATTGGGAGCTGTCCCAGAAGCAAGCTACTGCAACAGAAAACGCGCCCTTTTGATTTATACGGCAAGCATTTTTACGTTCCATGATGAGGGTTTTCCACTGAAAATGCCTGTTTTGAGCTACTCTAATTTTTTTATGGTACATCGATGCAGTTGAAAGCTTGTAGGTGATCAAACCATGGTGCGTTGAAGACTTTTCTTTAGAGAACATTTTTTGCAGCTTGTGAAGGATGCTCATAAGCTTAAGGGAGCTCAGGGGGATCTCTGGTGTCTGGGCTTGGCTCTATTTAATGCCACGTGATTGTTATCTTTAAAAACTCATGGTGATTGGGAAGGGTGCTGGATAATTGGAAAAGGGCAAATATAGTGCCCATCTTCAAGAAAGAGAAGAAGGAAGATCTGGGGAAGTACAGACTGGTCAGCCTCACCTCAGTTCCTATAAAAAATCATGGAGCGGATGCTCAAGAAATCCATTTCTATCAGTCAGCATGGATTCACCAAAAGCACGTCATGCCTGACCAACCTGGTTCCTTCTATGGCGAGATGACTGGCTCTATGAATGTGGGGAGAGAAAAAGCGTGTTGTACCTTGACTTGAGCAAGTCTTTTGATGCTATCTCCCGCAACATTTTTGCAAGCAAGCTAAGGCAGTGCAGGTTGGATGAATGGACTGTAAGGTGGATAGAAAACTGGGTTAGAGGATAGTAGTCAATGACTCAATGTCTAGATGGCAGTTGTCAGTCCTGGGGCTGGTTTTGTTCAATGTCTTCATCAGCAAG
Source organism: Caiman crocodilus (assembly GCA_030014935.1). NCBI lineage: Eukaryota > Metazoa > Chordata > Crocodylia > Alligatoridae > Caiman > Caiman crocodilus. The sequence goes on along the minus strand of JAGPOW010001543.1, from coordinate 11,213,704 downwards.
TTTGCAGATGGTGCCAAGCTCGGGAGAGTACTAGATACAGGAAGGCCTAGGATTCAGAGAGACCTCAACAATTGGAGGACTGGACCAAAAGAAATCTCATGAATAGGACTTAAGTTGTGGTTTCATGGATTTTGCAGAAACTGCGAAATCTGGGATAGTCCGCACAATCGACACAAAAAAACCCCACAGTAAAAATAAAATGTTGGCTCTCCAGAGGGGAAGGTCCTGGCTGGCAGATTGGCACAAAGAGCAGCAGACAAGATGGTAGCTGCCCCCTTGTCCCTCCTCCCCTGCTTGGGGCTCCTGCCAAACAGTGCTGAGGCGGGGGGGCAGGTGAAGGGCAGCCAGCAATCAAGGTGGCAGCTGCCTTTTGTCCCTCCTCCCCTCCAGAGCCTCTCTGCCACCCAGTGCCAAGAGGTGGGGCCACTGTAACATGACCATGAAATTATAGTTTTATGCAGTGAACAATGCCCCAAAATTGGTAAGCCCCCCTACAATTTAGGTAGACCCCTATTCATGAAGTTCAATAAGGACAAGTTCAAAGCTCTGCACTTTGGACAGAAGAATCGAATGCACCGGGACAGGCTGGGGGCATCCGGCTGGGCAGCAGCTCTGCAGAAAAGGACCTGGGGGTGACAGTAGGCAATAAGCTGAATATGGGCCAACAGTGTGCCCGTGGTGCTAAGAAGGCTAATGGCATACTGGGCTGCATTGGTAGAAGCGTTGCCAGCAAATGGAGGGAAGTGATTATTTCCCCTCTATTCTGCGCTGCTGAGGCCACATCTGGAGTCCTGTGTCCAGTTTTGGGCCCCCACTACAGAAAGGATGTGGACAAACTGGGGAGAGCCCAGCAGAGAGCAGTGAAAATGGTGAGGGGGCTGGGGAACGTGACTTATGAGGCGAGACTAAACTGAACCGGGCTTACTTAGTCTGGAGACGAGAAGACTGAAGAGGGATTGAATTAGCAGCCTTCAACTACCTTCAGGGGGGTCCAAAGAGGATGGAGCTGGCCTCTTCTCAGTGGTGGCAGATGACAGAACAAGGAGCAATGGGGTCAAATTGTAGCAAGGGAAGTTTAGGTTAGATATTAGGAAAAACTTTCTCACTAGGAGGGCAATAAAGCCTGGAACGTTACCCAGAGAGGTAGGGGAATCTCCATCTTTGGAGATTTTTAAGACCTGGTAGACAAAGCCTTGCCTGGGGTGATCTAGGAGGGCCTGGTTCTGCTTTGAGCAGGGGGTTGGACTAGATGTGACCTCCTGAGGTCCCTTCCAACCCTCATTTTCTATGATTCAATGACAGATTCAAAGGCAAGTATAATGGCGGAAGCCCTGCTACTTGAGGGGTCTAAAACTAGGCTTGGCAACACTGAGCTAAATGCCCATTTGGGAACCATCCTGAACCGAGAAATCAGTCGGATGACCTATAACGTCTCTTGGAGTTCCACCTCTTTTCTGAGTTTCAAGACTGGGACACAATGTTATAGCGTCTGAACAGACAGAGATCAGTCAGATGAGTATTGGTTGCATTGCAGTTGTACCTTGGAAGAGGGGTGTAACAAGCAGCTTTGGGACCCTGGGAAGAGATGTTGAGCACTGGAGCGAGAGCGGGAGTGCGTGTAGTGGGGACTGGTGGAGTAGCAGAGAACAAGTGTATGGAGTGCTGCTGGTGCCCTGCCCACTCCTCCCTGGTCATTTAGGAGAGCCACTCTCAGACCAAACTCTCACTGAGTAAAGAGATGGTCCATACTGCAGAAATATGATGGGACAATTGAGGTATTAATATTTCCTCCACACATGCGTGACTTCACCTGGAAAGCAACGTGGCTCAGTGGGTTGGGCACTTTGGGAGCCCAAAGTGTTTAGGAGCTCTGCTTTCTACTCCAAGTTCTGCATTAGGGATACCGTAAACTAAAGGGAAGTTACCCACAGTGCGGCTTGGTTTTCCCTGTCTGTAAACTAGCTTTTCCTGGTTGTTGTTTGCATGTAATTCATGGAGCCAGGAGGATGTTAAAAAAAGAGACGGGTGCAGGAATCCTTCCAGTCCCTAGGGAAAGAGGGCAACGGCATGGCAAAACAGCAAAGAGCACCAGAGGACTCAAGGACTGCCGCAAGGGAGGTTGGGGGACCTGGGGATGCGGTCATAGGAGGAGGATACTGCTTGAAAGATGGAGTCTGCCCAAGTTCAGCCTTCTGCGACTGAGGCTGGCTGATGAGAAGAGCTTCAAACTGAGAAAAGAGGGAGTAGATTGAGAGGTGTGTGCAGACTTCACGTGGGCGACTGGTGCTGCCTTAGTCGGAGGGGCGCATACCCCCCGCGTCTGATCAGTCCGGTTGACGGCAGTGGGTGGGGGTCCTCCTATAGCCTATCTCACTGCCCGGGCCGATGTCGAATCAGCAGCGATTGGCCCAATTGCTGTGACTGATCGCTGCAGCTGCTTCTGGGAGTGGCTGCAGCCGCTTTTGGGAGCAGCTGCAGCGATGGACCAGCGCTCCCACCTGTTCCCCCGCCCATTGCCTAAGCGGTGAGGGTGGCCAGTCGGGGTGCACCGGTGCTCTCGGGGTGCACGTGCACCCCCTATGCATCACCACTGAGACTCCATGCCTGGCTTTTACTTGGTTTTCCTCCTGCTGTGTACTGAGGAAATGGCAATGGGGTAAATAAATTGGTAGATAGAAGAATGGGTAGCAAGGAGAAGGAAGGTACGAGTATGTCTGAGAATAGTAGCCAGGTGGGTGATCCAGGTAATGACAGGACTCTGCCTCACCCAGGGGTGGGCAAAATGTGGCCAACGGGCCCGATGCAGCCTGCCAGGCCATTCTGTCCAGCCTGCGGGACCCCTAAAAAATGTAGAAAATGAATATTTACGTGCCCCTGGCTGCCTGTCACGCAGCCCTCGATGGCTTGCCAAACTCAGTAAGCGGCCCTCTGCCCAAAATAGTTGACTGCCCCTGGCCTAATCCTGTTAGATGTGGGGTGTGGGCAGAAAGTGATAGCTGGGATACTGGTGTACAAATGTTAAGCGTCTAGGCAAAAAAATAGAAAAATTCAAACTATAGGTGCAGGAGGTGAAACTAGATATTGTATAGATGAACACAATGTGGGAGAAGAGCAATCGTGGCTGGAAAGCGTGTATTGGAGGCAAGTGGTGTTCAGGACCGATTAAAAATAGAGATAAAGATGGCTGATAGTGGGGCATGCCAGGAAGTGTCCTTCGGGCCCGCATTCCTGAGTTATGAGAGTTTCTCTATAACAAATTCTTCATTAGTGGTTCATGCGATTGTACACAGCAAGTCTTTTTTTGCATTGGCTGTGATGCAGAACAGGCTAGTTATAAAGATCAGACATGAACTCAATATTTTGTGGCTACGGGAATAATCTGAATTGCCTGCAAATTCTGAAAGGAAAAGAACCAAGACCACAAACCTTTAGAAGTAGGCGTCGACAAGTTAAGCACCTAATGAAGGCCTTGTGTTCACAGGCAGGAAAAAGGTGTGTTGAAACTCAAAGCAAAAATTGAAAAAAGACCAGACGGTTTATCTTGAAACGAGTCAGCCGGTCAGAGTTTAAGATGAAGCTCCCTGAGTCTCTCAGTCTTCAACTGTGACCTACAAACTTGTCTGAAGATTTCATAGACATTAGGGCTGGAAGGGACCTCGCGAGATCATCCAGCCCCAGGGGCGAGAAGTCCGCTGGGGTCAGATCACCCCAGCAAGATAAGCCTCCAAGCATTTCTTACAGGTATCCAGAGTAGGTGCTTGCACCACTTCTGGAGGGGAGTCTGTTCCCGACTCTGGAGTATGACAGGCTGCTTTGTGTTCCCTTGCATTTTGCCTAAAATGAGTTAGCTTGTGGTTGCACTTTTTTTTGCTTTTTTGGCAAAGGATGAGCCCAGTGATGCCTGCTCTGCTCTCATTTTCGGCGGAGCGTTTTGAACTTGAAGCAGTCAGGGTAGCTCTTGAACTGATGGGTTCCCTGCAAGATGAACACTTGCCATCTCCTGCAGATGTGGCCGCTCAGGTGCCTAAACACGGAGCGGGTTCCCAGATCTTGTTATCCAAATGCGAATCTTTCTGGCCTGTGTTTGTCTGCGTGCTGCAATTCAGGAAAATCAGCTTTAAGTAACCAAGTAGAGTCCTAGCCAATGCAGATTTTCTTTGATTCTCACTTTTATGCTGTTTCTCTCCGTGTGGGTTGGTTTCTTCAGGCCGTGTGGCTGTTTGGGAGGGCTGAGGTGGCTGCAGTTTATTCTGTTGTATTTATATTGTAACCCATGTCGAAGAGCCTTTGCCTCTCTCTATTAGCCCCACAGAATTGGATCTGCTGCTTCTAACCGATTGAGATGGGACTGGACGCATGACCACTAGTGCCCGTGCTGGTGGACATCTGTTTTGTGCCCCCATGTAAATTGCACAGGGGATTGGAGTGGTTAGATAACCAGCTAGTTTAGGCAGCTGCCTCAGTACTACAACACCTTGCCACTAGGTTGCAGGGCGGTCGTTAATAGCCTGTTTGCACTGGACAAAGACGACACCACGAGAACTGCAGCCATGCAATATGTGCCACCATGTATTTTTTTAGTGGCTTTCCTGGGGTGACACTTCAGCAGGTTCTAGGCAGTTGCACCAATGTAGGGCTGTAAGTTGTGAATCTGGTCCCTGTTTTCCTGGTGTACAGGCAGACTGCAGCAGGGTAACACTGCGTGTGCCCTTAGCAATTTAGCTTCAATAGAAACCAATACTTTTGGACTCTGTTCCAGCCCTGGACTTGGCCCCTGTGGGTAAGCGGGGTGGTGTCTTTCATCAGTGGTCATTGTGGTTCCTGGCTAAGCAGAGTATGGAGAACGGTGAGAGAAACTCTACTCAATAGCTGAAAAATCTCAAATAACCTTCAGCTAAGATCCAAATGGCTGTACAACTATTTTCTCCTCTTCGAGTCATGTTCATTGGCTCAATATAAAAAAAAGTTCTTGTTCAACATACTCCAAAAAGGGATGAAACTGCTAATAGGTCAGAGTCTTTGCTCAAAAGTAATTAACAATTTTAATCACTACTGTCATGACATCATTAAATTTCGATTTCTTTGCACGAGAAACCCACTGACGAATGATACCATGAAAAACCCAGCACATCTGGGAAGTAATGATCATTTTTCACCACGAGCGCAAAATCCAATATCTTGCTCTGTAGTTGCCTTGGCTCCATCTCCTTGTGATGGAGGTTAATTTATGCATAATTATCAGCTTTAGTCATAAGTGACTTGGGAGTGCTGGGGGATCTTAACTTCCACTGGTATCCTTTAAATACAGCTGTTCAGCTGCCTCTTCCCTCTGTGCAGCAAGAGAGAAAGACAAGCCGTCTGCTATCATTAGTGTCCAGGCTCACGCCGGTGGCCAGAGTGGTGATGCCTTACCAGGTGCTTCACACAAAGATGTGACATCTTTTTGAGGTGCTTCTCAAGGAGTATTTGTGCCTGGCAGAAGCCAAAGTGTTCTGGGCAGAACCTTTGTTGAGTACTTCGTTTTGGGGCTGTCAAATTCCCCCTGGGCCCCAAGGCTGATCTGCATATCTGGGGCTGGATCTGTGGATCCAGCAGCAATTGCACTGGGCCTGGGGTGGGGTGGCAGCATGGAGCCACGTTCGGGTGGCAGCCTGGGTCCAGGCGGTGCAGAGGTGCAGGGTTGTGGCTGGGTAGCAGTGCAGGGGCTGCTGCCGATGGCCGGCCATCAAGATCCAGATATCCTGATCACTTACCAGACTACCAGCGGGCCGGATGCTACCGTTCCATGGGCCACGTCCAGTCCCCAGGCTGCACGTCTGACACCCCTGGTTTATCTTATTTGTCTTGCAAAGTGCCAGGAGCTTCTTGGTTTGTATTCCACTAGAAGGTAAGGTAAGGGCTCTGGCTGAGATGAGGAGCTAGGTGCTTTCCATGCCGTTGTAATCGGAAGCTGGAACCGTTACTAGCTGAAGAAGCAGAGGGGGAGAGGAAGGGATGCAGGATCACGCAGCAGGTGAACCGGGACTATGACCTAGAACATCTTGACCAGGATTCTGTGCCAATTCCATGAGGCTACACTGTCTGTCCCCCTTAACAGGCAGAAGAGAGACAGCAGTATGCATTTTCCCCAAATTACACCTTTTTATATAACTCGGGTCGATCCAATTCTCTGTGCCCCTTTCTCAGTAGCGACCACTATTTTAGTCTCTCTCGACTCCCAAAAAGCTCCAGGGGCTGCTGGTTTGAGGAGCTGGCCTTGAGTATCTCATTTCAAGTCTGCCAGTTGGTGGCAATAACCTTTGTTCTTGACTTTGACTCAGTCCAGTAGCTTTGATGGAGAAGGCATTGCCCTGTCCTGAAGCCATCCATTCTCATAGTTTCATGGTTGGTAGGGTCAGAAGGGACCTGAGCAGACCATGAAGTCCAAGCCCCTGCCATGGCAGGAGAGAATACTGGGGTCAAACGACCCCAGCTAGGTGATTATCCAGCCTCCTTTTGAAGACCCCCAGGGTAGGAGCCAGCACCACTTCCCTTGGAAGTTGGCTCCAGCTCCTAGCCACCCTGACTGTGAAGGAGCGCCTCCTGATATCTAGCCTGAACCTACTGTCCCATCAACTTGTGGCTGCTATTCCTTGTTACTCCCGGTAGTGCTCGGGGGAACAGGGACTCTCCCACTGCTTGCTGGTTCCCCTTGGCCAGTTTGTAGACGGCCACCAGATCCCCTCCCAGCCTTGTTTGTGGAGGCTGAACAGGTTCAGGTCCTTTAGCCTCCTCTCATAGGGCTTGCCTCACTGCCCCCCGGTCATCTGAGTAGCCCTCCTCTGGACCCTCTCGGTGCTGCCCACGTCCCTCCTGAAGTGCGGCGCCCAGAACTGGACGGTTAGCGTTGCTGACCATGTCCCCACATTGGCAGCCCATGTTCATTTTGGAGTCTATAATGACGCCAAGATCCTTTTCTGCCTCTGCACTGACGAGAAGGGAGTTCCCCAGCCTGTAGGTCTGCTGCTGGTTCTTCCTCCCCAGGTGCAGCACCTCGCACTGTCAGTATTGAAGCCTATCCAGTTCTCACCCCTGTAACTTGTCCAAATCTAGTTGTAGCCTGTCCCTCTCTTCTAGCATGCCCACTTCCCCCCACATCTTAGTGTCATCCGTGAATTTGAACAAGGTGCTTTTCGCCCCCTCGTCCAAGTTGCTGATGAAGATGTTGAACAGTGTGGGCCTGAGGACTGAGCCCTGGGGGACCCCACTGCCCACATCCCTCCAGGTCAAAAAAGACCTGTCCACCACCACTCTCTGGGTGCAGCCCTCCAGCCAATTTGCAACCCATCTATCTGACTGCGTAGGCATGGATGCCACAGTCACCTAATTTTTTTAATGAGAATGGGGGAGAGACAGTGTTGAAGGCTGGTTCAACAAAGCTCTCTAAAATGGAGTACTTTAAGGGCTTCTCCAGCCTCATTGACCTGTAGCAATAAAAAGCTGATGCTGTCCACATCTGCCTTTCCCAACAGAGTGATTTGGGAAAACCTGCTCAACAAGTGAAATGAGAAGCCACTTGTCAGCACTATTCTGGTGTCTAGCAAAGATATTAGCATTTAAGAAACCCCCAAATCAGCTTGTTTTCTACCAGAAGTATCCTGTCTCCCTCTCTTCTTTCCTGAAGGGACATGGCATTTCCAGCATATGTCATAGACTACTCTCTCATTTGGGGGTCTACCGAGCTGGTGTCCTGTTTTGCCTCCTGTGATGTTCTGACCTTGACCATGGTCAAAGCCCCAGAGGCTGGGCCAGATGTAAGAAACCACCAGGCACTTTGTTAAAAAGGCAAACCACTCAGATTTCATCCTTGCAGATCCTACAGGAATGGTAAAGAGCTTGTGCAAAAACTTTTTCTTTACAGGTCGCATTTCCTGTCCCCTTCCCCACCTATGCTGCGGAAAGATCCTTTGGTGCGTGAGATCTATCCCACTCGAGACAACGTTCCTGATTTGCAGTTAGGGTCATTGATTAGAGACCATAATGCCTTTGGAAAGTGCCTCTCGTCTTTGCCCCGCTGCCATGGATTAGGCACGTGTCTTTCCATTGACAATGCAACAGGATCACAGTTTTCTAGCTTGGGAAGCCTGCAATCAAAGCGTGTTCTCATTACGTCAGGTAAATGTGGAATAAAATCCTGTGTTGGGATGGAGCACCATCAGGTGAAGTCTGGAACACCTTCTCAAAGCAAATGGCTTTATTCTACATTTTATCTGGCTTGGGATCAAGGATGATATGGCCCATTTATGCCCTAGTGACTTCAACAACTTACAGATCATACAAGGGAATTTGTTACCATCTCCTGTCCCAACCCTCCACGCGTGGCGATTCTGTCTGCGGTGCTCTGTGGAGTCCTGTTTGCTTTAATGTTTAGGAGCGTTCGTAGGAAGGAAAAGACAGCATTACTGTATGTGATTTATTTGAACATCATATTAGAGACTCCCTCTGGAAGAACATTATTGTCCTGGTCTAATAGAAAAACTTTAACCTTGTTGAGCATTAGCTGATCGGGTTTAGTATAAAATTTGCAATTCTTTGTTCCTTGTCTTTCAGGGCAAAGGAGGAAAAATCAATATTTTTTGATCTCCTAACGCATCCCCTTTAATGCATTAGAGTTAATTTTTCATACCAAGATGTGATTAACTTGTCCTGATACTTTCAAAAGGGGAATTTTTTTTACACTTTTCTCATGTCATCTTGAGCAGCAAATAGGCTTATTTCCTGATGAGCTGCTTCTCCTAGTGGCATGTTTCATGCTCTTGCCTTTAATTATGTAGCCCTGCTGTATTAAAACAAAGCACAACTTCAGCTTGTACCCTGCACGAGATGCTGGTACCTTCCCCAGTCCCCCTTCCTGCCTCCTCCTCCTCCTCCTCTACCTAACTTTACATTTCACTGGAATTAAGCTTTTCTGAGCGACTTATTTTCCCTTGTTAGGCTGGTTTTGTTTCTGAGCGACAAGTGATTATTTTCAAGAGGTTTGCTAAATGCAAAGGAAAATAATCTTTTTCCCTCTGTGTTGAAGGGAGCAGCACAATTAGAAACACTTTAGATGCTTGACCTATGCTGAAGTCTCCAAACAAAAGTTGCAAAGATAGGTTTGATGTTTTTCAGGCACAATTAGCATAATGCTGTAATTATGGTTTATAGCGGTTGTATTCCCCCAGCTATTACATTGACTAAATCCATTCATCTGGGGTGTTCTGGCATGCTAACTGAACATACACATGTCCCCCCAGCCTACTGAATGAACACACACACACACACACGTACACGCACACTATATTCTTGTTTCCAATCTATCACCATATGCCTGTCTTTTACAGTTCTTTGGTGCATGATGCTCATAGAGTGGATAATTAGCTAAATGAATTAATTGACATTCATACTTGTAATTAGCAAATGGTTACAAGCAGCTATTCTCCTTGGGACAACTAAAATTTCTCAGGGACTAATGTTAAAATACTGTAAAATCATTAAGAGTAAATAATGAGGGCTGATTGTAATGCATGATTATGGAGCCTATTTTCTTTCCCCAGTCATAAAAGCTTCCACATTGTAAACAAGCCTGTGCAAAAGAAAAGCACGCTATAAAATGTTCTGGAAACGCCACCTCTCAGGAGATGCAGCGAGTCTGAAGGAGCTGCACTCCAGATACAATCGAAGCCAGATGGATGGCACGCAATAAATAGCATGTTGATAGCTGCTGCGAGCGCTTGTCTTCCTCTCTTCTATGACAAAATAAGGGTAGTGCCAGCTCTTCCTAGCAGTCTTTTTTTTTTTTTTCCCCCCCTTCAATATTTACTATAGAGCTCCAACAAATAAGAAACATGAAACAAGGCTAATCTCTGGGTGGCTGAAACCCAGGCTGGTGTGACTGCATCGAGGCTTGTTCCAAAAATCATATGCCAGGGATGGGGGGGACCTCCCTTGGTAGGGATTGACTTGCCTCCCAGGTGGAACACACTGCATGAAGCAGATGCACTGTGCAAGTGACACGTTGCCAGTTCCTCTCTGAGACGCTGCCCAAAGCCATGGTTACAATAAGGGGTTCTTGCAAAGATGTTGCACAGCACCACTCTCTGATGCTCTTTGCCTACTAGGAGATGGACTCGGCGCCTCTGGGGGCATTTGGGTTGAGGGAGGTTCATCCCAGAGAAGGAAAGGGTGTTTGCATAGACTCTCTGGCCACCTCTCAGAGCCTCGCTAGCAGAGATTGCTCAGTGCCTCTGGTATGCGTTGCACTCGTGGCTCCTCGCTTTGTGCTTGCCATGGGGCCTCTCGGACAAACCGGGTCTGCAAGGACCTGGGGCTGAGAACCCCTCTTCTAGGTGGGCTTGTGTGGCTGGAAACCCAGCCCAGCTTCCTGTACCGGTGCGAAAGGGTGCAACTCGGGACTTCTGTCAAATAGAGGAAAGAACCGCTACTCAAAAACAGAGGGCTCAATCATGGAGGAAGGGTGGGGTGGATGGCTACCTCTCCCGGACTGCACTAGAAATGGTTTGAAAAGCAGCCCAGAAAGCAAGGAAAAGAGCAGTCTGTAATTTTTTTTTCAACTTCTCCTAGCCTGCTTGGTGGTGTCGAGTGGGGATGCCTCTTGTGGTGGGGGAGGTGACAAATAGCTCTCAAGGCAGGATCTGAGACAGTTCAGTCCTGTAGGCACCAAGGCTGCCCTGGCAGATGGACGGCGGGGCTGACCTGCTGGACTCCCTGCCTGCTCCTTGCCAAGCTCTGCCTTGAACTTGTCTTCTTCCACACGCTCATAAATGAGTGTTGCTTTGCCTTTGGAGCATGCAGTGTGCTAGGGAAGTACCAGAGCTGGGTCAGGGGTGAAGCTGAGGCAGTGCCTCAAGAAAGGTTAGCTGCAAAGATTACCGGGATGAGCTGGGCATGGCCACCCCACCTCTGTGCTAGCCACTTAGGCAGTGGGCAGATTGTGGAAATACCCCTGGGCATTGCACAGAGGCAATGCAGGCCTGCCTGTTGTGTGCAGCACCACGTCAGAAGCTGTGCTTAGGTTGTTCCTTGCTAGATAGCCCTAGTCTGCTGTAAGGTAACCCTATTTACACAGCCAAGCTTGACATGACTGACTGTGATGCTTACTCATGTCGGTAGCACGTACATGACTAATGTTTTGGAGATCAATGGGGTGAGGCTGGCATGTGAGTAAGTGCTAATCCACATAAGAGATTCAGAATAATCCTCCGTGTGGCTTTAGAACTGGGTGGTGGGTGTCTGCAGAGGAGGGTTTGGAGAGCTGGTGGCTTCTTTGTGGTTTGAGAGTTCATAGGTGATGAGCGATCTAATGCATATTCCCTTCTCCCCCTTCGAGTCTCCCCCTCCCCCTTTGAACTTGTCTGGAAATTCATGTAAATAATGTCCTACCCTGCAAGCCGGTCCAGACTCTGACCCTCCCTAGGTCTGAAATGGAATAAAGGTCTGGCAAACAAACTTCATTTCTTTTAATTGACCTCACCTCACCTGATCGCAGGCAGGGACCATCCTATTCTCCCGTCCGTTTCAAGGAGCGGAGCTCAGTTCTTCATTTCAGTGTCTTTAGCTAAAATTGGATTGGTAGACTGAGGCGTTGTGAAAGGTCTGCCCAAGTCGTCTGGCCCTTGAGTTAGCCTGGTAAACGCTTGCAGTCTCTGTAGCTGTTAGCCCACCTGCAGCACCTTTGTGTCCCTAGACCAGTCATCCATTTTCAGGTTTGGGGTGGGTTGTTTTTTTGTAAAGCCTGCTCAGAGGCATTGAGTGTTGGCTGCACCTAAGGCTGGGGATTTTGACACCGATCCTGCTGGGACTTAAACCCAGCGGTTCCTGGGTAGAGGTCTTGCCCCTCCAATGATGCCCATGTTTTGGTCAGGAAGGAATTTTACCCCATGGTCAGACTAGTGCAAACTGTGGGTTGTTTGCTTTTCTCTGTAGTGGGGGGGCCTGGCCCTCTGCCTGGGGTCTCTGGAGAGTATTTTAACAACTTAGGCTGCCATGGTGCCCCTGCTTTACTCGGTGTCAGGTCTTGGCAGTTGTGTCATTGCCTATGTAGTTTTGCTAAGCAGTTAGACAGGGGGTTTGTATGGCATGGTGTGGATGGGGATGATCCTCCCTTGGGCAGGGGTGTTGGACTAGTCGACCTCTCGCGGTCCCTTCCAGCCCTGCTTCTCTCGGGTTCTGGTTTGCAGCTGCGGTCATGGGCGCAGCCTTTGTCACTGGTCTCGAGCAAGGCTTGAACTGTACCTTTTGGAGCCATAACAAGATGACTTGACTGCTCTTTCATTATGGGCTTGTTAGGCCTTCAGCCTAACCTTAAGCAACAGTCTGCGTGCCCTGAGCTACCTCTGCCCCTGAAGGAGTGCCACGTGAATACCACGTTACAGCCAAACATTGGTTTGGCCTGCGTTACCTTAAGAAGGGGCTGCAAAAAGAGGACCATTCAGCATTGGTGACGCGTAGGGGGGTGCACCCCCTGAGATTGGGGGTGCACCCGCTGCAAAAGTGCCGCTGACACTGCCAGCATTGTCTGCGGGCAGTTGTTGCTTGCCACCCCTCCTCCCCTACCCCCCTGCCACTGACACCACCACCGGTGGCATCGACAGGCAGTCCCCGATTGCTGCTGGCAGCGTCTGCAGGTGGTCACGGACCGCTGGTCGGCGCTTGCCGCCCCTCACCTACCACCGCTGCTGACGCTGTTGTGGCAGCCTGCGGGAGCTCCCTGCTCGCTGCCACCACGGCCCCGATGCTGACACCGCCGCTGCTGCTTGCAGGCAGTCGCCGTGCCCCTCCAGCCTCCGGGGGCACGCTTCGTTCATGCCATTCGGCATGGTGCTTAGTTCTCTGAATTACACGAAGATGACCTGCTAAGGTGGCAGGCACTATGGACTGGGGCACCAAGTGGTTTCACCGACGCAGCGCCCTTGGTGTCCACTCTGATGGGAGAGGGAGACAATCAGGCCTGATTCTCCATTCATTTCTACCTTGTCTCATTACTGCTGTTATAATTTAGCAGTGGCTTCTTTGTGCCCATTTGGCACAGATCCGCTACAAGGCGTGCGGTGGAGAACAGGGCCTGCAGTGAGACCGATCCAAATCGCCTGCCATCCTGGCCCCCCAGTAGAGCCGGGCCAGTGTTGCAAAGTGGCACTGATTAGAATCAGCGCATCGATCCCGGGTGATGGATGCTTCTTATTTTGTTTCAAACATGGATTTTATTGAGTGTGTCTCTAATGGATACAGACATGCGGCAGCCTCTGCAAATAATGGCTTGTTCGGTAGGAGATTTCTTGTTGGCCAATGAATCAATGATACAAGCAGTCAAGAAGAGAAAACGGTGCCTCCCCTGCTCCTTTCCCATGTTTGAGTGAACCAACTATCCAGCGAGACCTGAGGCCTCCTGTGATCTTACCTATGTGCTGTTTGCTGCCCCAGTTGCCTTTGCAGATTGCCAATAAAAGGGGGAAACAAGGGAAGGCCCCTCCTCTGCAAGCAAATCTCTGCAAGAAGGGATGACACCCTAGTTCACTCTTGTACCAGAAGATCGTGACACTGGGACTAGCTCAGAGCAAGGTTAGATGCTGTAGTGGGTTATTTCTTGTGAGGTTGGTAAAATAGCTGGCTGCTTTCTGCTAACGCTGAACAAGGAACTTTCACATAGGCAGGATAACTAAAAATCATCTCTGCTCCTCTTCAGCTTGGGGTCCGACTCTGCTCCATTCCTGCTTGGCTTGAAGAGACCGTGTACCTCCGCAGAGCATAGTCTAGAAAACAATGTGGTAAAAGCTCCGGCAGGTGGTTCGGCACTTCAGTACTTCTAGTGCCTGCACGGGGCAGCAGAGCTGCAGTGGCAGTGAGACCTGGCAGGGCTCTAGTTAGTGACATTTTGCGCACCCATTATTACCTTCTTGTTTCAGCTAGGAATAGGCAGAACTGAGCCTGGCCTGCTGAAACCAGATCAGAGCACGTGATTTTTATTTGAAGAAGCTAAGCCAAAGCACCTTGATAGCTACCACAGTGCTATAACCGGGTTGCCCAAGATGTGCTTAACCCCAGAAGGGTCAAGGTCTGATGCAAAGCCAGTCCAAGTCAACTGGAGTCTCGAGCAGCTTCTGGATCAGGTGATCACAGATTACAAAAGGTAAACAGCTTTCCAGTGTACTCTGTGCACGTAGCAACACTTTAAATAGTTGCTTTTGCTATAGGCTTTTTTCCTTTAATCTTTCCTGTACAGACGCCCAAAGAGTTAATTCTAAAAATAGCAGGTTTAGCAAGAAAATAAAATAAAATAAAAATAACCCCCCAAAAGGTGGGAGCTGCTTGTTCTCCGTTTAAGAAGGGATAGCAGGGAAATGGCAAACAAGGAACAATGGCCATGGAGATTCTGTGGTTCTTGCTCAACATTTCTTTGTAGAACTTTTTGTTTCGGCTTCTAAAGAGCTATTGGCGCATTGTCTTTAAGTCCTGGTAAAACGGGTGCAGTCGGGCAACACCCAGCAGAAGTCCCCAGGGCTCCAGAGTAAACAGCCAAGGAAAGCCAACTCCAAACTGGTTTAAAAGTAACCACGCTGACAATGAAGACAAGTGAAACATCAGGGTTATAGCTCTGTTCATCCTCCTTGGCCACAGGGAGAGAGCAGAGGCGTGAATTTTTAGCTGGGCACACCTCCCTCCCAAAGGTTGGAAAGGACCATTTAAATCATCTGGTCTTGTCCCTGGCATAACCCAAGCCACCAGCTCAACCGATCCATGCAAGAACATCATATTTAGCCTCAAATCCTGCAAGCCTGTCATAGGTACTTTATTATTACTGAGTTGTCCCAGTATTCACAGTAGGATACTGCGGCATGCGTATAAGTGGCTAATAGCTATAAAGACATTATAGCTATGGCTATAGCTTTAAAGACATTCACTCTTGATTTAAAGTTTCCAAGTGATGGCAATTCCACCCTGGGAAGCTGGTCCAATGGTAACTGCCTTTGCTGTTGTAAGAACATGTATCTTCATTCCCAATTTGGCTTTGTCCACTGGACGTTGGAGACAAAACAGTAGAACCGAAGCAGCAGACGTGTATAAATACATAGATCATAATTCTTTCCCTAGGATTGCCTGGATTCCTTAAAGGATGAATAATACACAGAGCCCATGATCCCATGTAGAGCATGTTTTGACTCTTGGGGAGACTCTATAACAAGGGAAAGAGAGGAGACTGTTTTGTAGTTCAGTTGATTCTCTCTGTCTTGCAAGGAAATGCTGACAATAGCATTTCCTTTATCGTTTTGCTTTCTGTAATAATCAGTACTGCATTGGGTTCAACAGTGGCTTGACCAGATCCTTTGCAGGTATAAACTGGACTAGCCCCAGTGCCATCAGTGAGGCAGCGCTGATTTAAGACCTGAGGATCTGCCCCTTTGGGGGTGTCCGCACATTGGTGATAACCTGGTCTGGCCAGTAAGCCTGTACTACGGCATCTTTCTGCTTGCATGCACCATACCTGGAAATTCCCCCATGAGCCACTCCTCGGCATCCCTTTGCAGCAGATCTCAGGTAAACCAGAGACCAAGATCCCAAGAGCAAACACAGAGTGACTTCCTTGATTCAAGTTTGAAGCCTGTGAGTGGGACCGGGTACGGGTTGGGGACAGCAGGGGCTGAGCTCTGTGGCATCCCAGCTGGGAAACACTGCTGCCACAGTGCTGGCACAAGAGAGCTATTTTATCTGTTTGCTTCAGGACAAAGCAAATTATGTGCAGGGCGCTTGCTCAAATCCGCCCCCATGCAAGCTCCCCACCTAAGGCGGAAGCATGAACTCCTGTTGTCCGATTGCCAGCCTTGAAGCAGGGCCATTGTTGCAAAAGCAGCTTCAAGAAGGGGCGAATAATGAACAACCTCACTGTATTTTTAAAGAATGAAGAGTTCACCAGAACCTGCTGGGGATGGAAGAAATAAACAGGGGTGAAAAATGAGCTGTATGGCAGATTTCCCATGCTGCGCGTCGTTTGGTCTTGTACGCCTTAAACGGAGGGGAAAGAACACCCAGCAGAATTTGCAAATTAGCTGCTTTCTGGGAAAGATGAAGGTAAAATCAATGTCTGACATCCTGCTCAACCTTCTGTCTTACTGATCGTCCTCCTGTCACACGAGACGTGGCTGCATTAGATCTCTGTCGTGCCTTCAGAGCTTTGGGTAGCACGTGGCACACTTCCCCTAATTTCCAACTGGTTTTTTTCCCTTTTTTTTTTTTGCACCCGGTGGCAGTTTGTCCTGAACGCTGAGCTAAAAGAAGGTCAAGAGGAAGACAAAAGCTTGTAATAACTCATGATGCATGGCTGATCTGGGCAGCAGAGATGTGCAGTCCAAGCACTGGCACATAAATGGGAAGGAAAGTGGTGACTGGCAAAGTAAGGATTTGTTTGGTGCCACCTTAAGAAAACTTAGTTGAGCATTTTTAAGGAAGTAAAGGGGTTTGCCGCTCCCTGTGCTCCTAAGGACAGTTCTGGCAGTCGATCTCTTTTTTCCTCTCCGGGCCTTTCAGGCGGAACGGGAGGGAACATGGGGGTGAAAAGTATAAGCAGGTGGTCTGCTATTTCTCCTTCACGGCAGGTCACTGCCTGAGCCTGTCCCTGCAGAGAACGCTGTTCTGGACAGTTCAGCAAGTGCACAACTCCTGCTGGCTAAGGTGAGATTAGGCAGATGAAAACCTCAAAGCAGCTGGCCGAGAAGCAAGGAACCCGTGTAAAAAGTTGGGGGTGACGTGGGAAAGCAGCTGTTGGTCGTGGAGGACATCTGGCTTGGGTGAGGCTGGTGCGGGAGGGCTGGCTGTGCATTGCATAAGTGTGCAGTGCTAAGCCCCTGCACTTGGGTGCAGCTGCCTTTTGCATTGAACTTTAGACAGTCTCTCTCTTTTTTTGGATCGATCTGTTTTTACAACCCTTCTCTGGGACAGAGGAAGGGAAGAGATTCCCTAAGCACAGAAGCGTTTTCAGGTGGTTTTTAACTCTGCCGAAAAGGAATAACTTTAGGGCGCAGGCAGCGTCTGTGGGAGGTATGTGGAAGGGGACCTGCGGGGTGCATCTCGGCACCTTTAGGACTGTGTGGATTGATAGATACTGTGCAGGTCCGCTGCAGGAGGCGGCGTTGCCGTTCGGTCACGTTCATTTACCAGCGTCTGGCTGATTTGCGTGGGCAGGAGATGCTGCTGCGAGACCCAGATGTTTGGCATTAGCTATTCAAGCAGGGTGTGTTGTGGCCTTGCTGAAGTGAATCAAATGAATGCGTCAGTGGGTGGAAATCTGGCCTGAATCTCAATCTTTTTCCTTAACTGAGAACTGGATTTCTCTCCTCCATGTGATAGTCCCAGTGGGAGCTACTGGGTGCCGAACGCTATCCAAACCCTGGCCTTTACTGCGATGCCCCAGTGAGAGTTGGGTTCTTCTGAAAATTTGGTCCCCAATCGTGGGAGCTGAGCACTCGAGGCGATGGTCCTTCCTTTCAGCCTGGTGGTTTCCTGGGGGCTACGAATGACCAAACCCTCCTAGTGAGCTCGGTGTCTGGCAGCCTGGGAGTGTTTGCCATCAAAGGCTCTGCTGCCTTTTGACCTCCGTAGAAAAGTTTTAATCGACTCCCATCTTAGGTATGCCCCCTACCATATATATTAGAGAGCAAGGATGAGGAATGGGCTGGAGACCGGCTGTGTCGTGGTGTTGAGTAGGTATGGCCCATGTATCATAATTCTTCCAGGCTCTCTTGAAAATAACCCTTTGCAGAAAGGACCTGACTTTTGGGAGAAGCGGGGTCTGGTGTGCTGCCTTTTATTCGCATTAGCTTCCTGCTGTATAGCAGTCGTGCAGAGGGGTAGTATGAACCTTTGCTTTGCCTGGTCCAAGCAGCGGTTGTGCGCCAGTCAAGCTGATAGAAGAGTTGACCCCAATACTTTGGACTCTTTGCGGGCAAGCAGAGATGGTATACTTCATAATAGCATCGGGACGTTTGCAGGCCTCGTACAGTGCCTGAACCACAACGTGCTCAGTAGGGACTTTGGGCTTCTCGGCAGGATGTTGTATAAGGCGCACCCTTTGATCTTTCCAACTCTGCATTACTTTTATGGTTCTGAGGCTTTGCATATTGCTGTCATGTGCCTTGATGAATTGACTTTCATGGGGGTGTGGGGGTGGTATCCTTTTTGTTGCATTGTTTTAGGAAGTTTACTGAGCAGGACTGTATAGTGACAGTAGTCAGGTGGAAACAAATAGGTCACTTGATGGGCGCTGTTAGGAGAAAGTGATGGTCATATACACATGCACAAGGGTACAGCTCCTGAAAGACACTGTGCGCTGTTGACCCAATTTAAAGGTATTTGGTGGATTTAAAGTGGGTACCTGCGGGCTGTGGCGAAGGGACA
The DNA here is from genome assembly GCA_030014935.1 of Caiman crocodilus. Lineage (NCBI taxonomy): Eukaryota > Metazoa > Chordata > Crocodylia > Alligatoridae > Caiman > Caiman crocodilus. Next base: position 11,195,278 of record JAGPOW010001543.1, on the reverse strand, counting down.
GAGCGGGCTGGGACATGATGCTGAGACTAGGGTTAACTGGTGGCGAGGGCTCTCGAGTTTTAAATCAGCCATTCATTTCACTGTGTCACTCGAGTGTTCAGCCCAACTATAAGGCCCTGTACACGGTCTCACGAAGAGCACATTCAAAATCCAGCCAGTCCAGAGCCAGATTGGACGCGTTGTTCCAGTCTCATGGCTTTTTTGTGTCCGTTTGGTTTGCGTCCTCCTGATTCTGCGGTTTAGCTCGCCTCTCTTAGCAGCTCCTGTGCCGCAGATTGATTGGGTCAGCGTGCGATGCCTGGGCGAGCTGATCCCGGTAAAGCCTCCAGACAAAGCTCTGTCATCAGCATGGCGTTAAACAACCACTGAAGTGTGGGGAAAGAAAAATGTGCTTGGGCGGGGGGAGGAGGGTCCGCAGAGAGCGAGCAAATCCAGCGCCTTTCTGAATTCTTCGGAACAAACCGTGCTGACTTAAGGGTCTGTTTCTTCTCTGCATGTGGCTGAAGCCACCAAAGACGCTGAAAACCCTCCAGATGTTCGACTGGGCTAACGCACTCAGCAGAGAGGTCCTTGAGAGAGAGGCAGAGGAGAGGGATGGGGCTGCCTGCTGGGAGTCCCTTGCCAGGGTACAGCCTTCTGTGGCGCTCCTGGGAGGGGGTGGAGGACCATTCGGAGGGTGATGGGTCTTGGCGGGGACCTGGGACGATTTGCTTTCTTCTCAGGTAGGAAGTCCTAGCGGCTAGCCGTGGAACCCAGCATTCACCCTCGAGAGGGACCTGTTTCGCTCGGAGGACAGAAACCAGTAGATTTCTATCGCCTGGCATCAACCTATTTAAGCGTGTTGCTATTCCCTTCTGCCTGTTTCCTCCTGGGATCTTTTGCGTGCTCTTGCATGCTCTTTTGTGGTCCAGGAATTACCTTTTTATTTTTACAGAGCTAAACAAATCCTATCCCTCTTTCATGGGAAGGCTCCCTCAAATGATCGTGAATTGATTTAAAGCGGTGTGAACTGACGGCTGAGGTTCATCTGGAGTCACGAGCGATGCTTGCCCCCCTCCGCCACGCCGAGATGTTCGAGAACGGGCACGAAAACTCACAGCCGCCAGCCGTGTGGTCCAAATCTGTGGAGTTTTTCATTTCTGCGGTAACCCTAGGCCACCAGTTCCCAATCTGTTTGTGAGCCACGACCCAGTTTCCAGCCAGCTGAGGCTGCTTGTAGCCACAAATCCAGCTGGAGCCCATCTTTGGTCGCTGAATTCGGTGGGGCCCACCGCATAAGTGTCATGTCCCCAACTAGGGCTGTGACTCCAATTTTGGGAACTGAAGTTTCAAACGAGCTATGACTCAGCTTCCCTGCCCTTCCTTGTGGCTAGACATTATTATAATGACGTGACGGGAGAGGGATGCTCTCTGGCGTTCTTCTTCCTCCTGCAGTCCAGTTGCCCAACAGCGGTGACCTCGTTTTACCCAAATGTGTTGCAGCAAATTGGGCAGTGCCTTGGATAATGTCTGCGAAGCTGAAACGCACTGGAAAGAGCATTCATCCCTTCGGTGCTTGAGACTCCTCCTAGGGTTTATTGGGATAATTTGTTCTTTGAAAAGCTCTTCTGAAATGTCGGTCCCTGTGCTTGGCTCTTGGGTCAAGCTGCCGGAGTGTGGTTGTACCTCAGGAGCTGGTGGTGCCACAGCGCTCTCGGTACAATCCCCGGCCGGTGTGTAGAGAATCTGTTGATCTTGGTAGCGCCCTAGGGAGTTGTCTCCAAAAAGCTGTTCTGTGGTCATAGGGTGGCCGGGAGGGAGGTGATGTGCTTGGTAGGGGGAGAGGAAAGAAAGGAGAGAGACTTTTGTGGACTCATGCCTGTGGGGTGTGTGTGCATCTACCTCGTTTCACCGTTACACAACGTACAGCTGTTGCACAACTCCTGCGTTTAATCCAGTCTCGTGTTGTGTTAGTGGCTTCATGACGGCATTGTACCCTGCTTAATTTCTTTATTATTGGCCAGCACTCTACTTTGTACTGAGACAAACGCTTGTTAGGAGTCCTGACTTCTATTTGATACAATTTATTTACAGTGACTAATGCCCATTCCTTAAAACAGGGGTGAGCAAAATGCGGCCCGGGGGCCGGACGCAGCCCACCGGGCCATTCTTTAGGGCCTCTAAAAAATTTAGAAAATTTATATTAATTTTTTTAATATTTGGCTTCCTGTCATGTGGCCCTCTGGCTTGTAGAAACTCAGTAAGCAGCCCTCTGCCCAAAATAATTACCCGCCCCTGTCTTAAAGGGTAGCTCCACCAGGTAAGGAAAACACAAGTTTGAAGGACTCCAGTAAGAAAACTCCTTGGGATGAGGTAGCCAGTGCACACCTGAAGTGTTGACACAGCATCCAGCACTTGGGGAGCCCAGCCTGGTCGATTTGTGAGAGACTTCCGCTATCTACTTGTCCAGCACCACCAAGGGATTATCAAACGTGTTGTGACATGAGGTCTGAGAGTATGACGCCCCTGTGAATGTCATGGTTGCTATTTGGCACAGAAGGAGTGTGGATACTAGAGAGACAGGTGCATGTAAAACCATAAATCCACATCAAGAGTAGCATCTCTCAACCAGGACAGGAGGCCAGTAAGCTGTGTTGGCTGAGCAGCCCTTGCATGGGTGCAAGTTTAGGCTAGGTTACAGGCGTTCAAGAAGCCCAAGGTGGAATTTGAGTGCTGTGATTTTTCTGCAAGCAGCATAGTTGAGATTGGTAGTGAACAGGACACACATTTGTCTGGGAGGAAAAGTCTGAGACTGGATTCTGCCATTTTTAAACCAGTTTGTGCACTGAGCTTCTGCGCTGTTGCAAGCACAGGCTGGTTTTGTGTCTCAAACTCCTGTTCTCTTACAGGTGCAGACCAATTTCCTATCACTTATCACACTTTTACCAGTACGTCTGTACCTGGCCTTAATGCTCGCCTACATTTTGCTCCGATGGAGTAAAACCACATCCTACATCGAGCTAGACCTGCAAGAGCCCCGTTTTGGTCTTGGAACTGCTGGCAAAAACCATGTCCCTCTACTTGCCCTCTGGGTCTGTGATGCAGAGGTGATGTGGTTTAAAACCGAGCCCCCGTTCTGTCTAGAGGAGCGGCCCCTTCGGGAAGGGAGAGCCGGTTTGAAAGCTCTGAACGGCCATGTGTCTCCTGACCTTGGATGCTACGTCAGCGGGATACGAAATGTTTTTCAGGTTTCCCATAGTGACCCAGCCTTCAAACTTTTGAATTTCATCTGCCGCGTGGCAAGGCTTCCTGAACCCGTCCTGAGTGTGTCCTTTGTTCTTGCAAGAAACCTGGCTGTTCTGTTTCTCTTCCCTCTGAGGAACCTCGTGATGCGACGGGCAAAATGTCAGGGATAATTAGTGAACAAGACTCATGGAGCCACCACGATCCACTCCTCTGGCCGCCACTCTGCCCTTGCCACAGAGAATTATTTATGGGTTTCTCTTCCTCAAAAGTGGCCCCTCGTTGGCATGGGTGAATTTCTGGTGAAACACGGTGCTTTGTTGTCCTGTTGAGACAGGAGCATTTCTCAAAGTAGGTCAAGTAATTTTTTTAACACATGCAGATTTGCTTGTTACCATGGATATTGCTTAATTATACACCAATAATCCCCCATGAGAACTTCATTGTCGCTGCTCATTTTTCTGGTTTTAAATATTCCCAGGAACTGGTAGGGATGCTTCAAGGAAGCGGCACTAGGAATGACAGGCTGAGGCTGAGTGAAGGAAAATGTAGGTTAGACATCAGGGAAAAAGTGCAGATTTTGTAAGGCGTTGGGGAGGTCCCCGGTGGTAGCACCACATCCACACCATTGCCTGTCATTTAAAACCACGTTGCGCCAAGTACTGGTGCCAGTTCTCCTGGTACCTCATTGTTCTCCTGGTACCAGGGCTTGACCGATGCTGGAAAATAGGAAAGATGATTGTGCAGGTCTTTAATGCTTCCAACTTCCATTTGTTTCGAGACTGCAAGAGCAGCGCTTGAAGCCTATGTCCTTGGGTGCAATTTTGCGATTTTCCTACTCTTCGACAAGGATCTGGGTGTAGCACCCCGTATCTACCAACCACTTGTTCCCAGGCAGACCTGACTAAATACCGCATCTCTTCCCTTCGGGAGCCTGCGACCGGTTTGCTAATGAGCAGCCGCCTTCTTAGATCAAGTAGGTTTAGGAGTAAATTGAACAAAACTCTGGACAAATTGACTTGCTAACTAACTGTCCACGTTCATGCTTTACCTTGTGTAATCTCCAGCTTCGTTACAAACCGAGTCAGATGGGTTTCTGCATTGCGTTACAGGCAGAGAACTGACCCCATTCACATTCTCCTGGCAAGCCCGGGTACTTTTAGCCCTGAGCCTCATCCCAGCTTCTTGGAGAGTTTTTGCCTCATCTTTGCCAAAAAATCAAACAAAAAATACATCTTTTTTTTTGTAGTAAAGACCAGGCTTGTGCATCTCTATTCTTCCCCCTTCCTTTTCTCAGTGCCCCACCCTCTCCGTGTGCGTCTGAGCCAAACACCACACAATAGGTTTTGTGTGAAGGATTACTTGTTTTTAGATGACTGGAAAAGGCCCAGATGGGAAGATGCTAAAAGGTAACTACAGAGTAGGGCATCTCCACATAGCAAACTTACCAGGAAAATGACCCCACGATCCTCCACTGTTTAGCAGTTGGATACTCAAACTTCATGGCTTGTAATGCCAGGTTTTGTTTGGGAGTTGGGGTAGAGAAGAGCATGCCAAACTAGTCTGGCTTTCCAATATCCCACTTCAGAAACCACAGGATCTGGAGATGCAGGAAAGGCTATTTTCAGACCACCTCCTCCTGATTTTAGGTGGTCTGTAGTAGTGCAACATCACCCCTGGGCTTCCCCCTTTTGGGCTTTGCCAGAAGCATTTGAAAGCCTACCTCTCCCCTCTTCCTGAACTTCAGAGCAGCGCCTCCTCCCTCTTCTCCTAGCCTGCCTTTCTTGGCCAAGCTGTACCCTTCTAGACTGGTATTGCCACCCTACGATGTGCCCCTCCAAGTGTCTTCCTGTGCAACGTCTGATTACTGCTTTCTCCTCCAGTGCTGCCATATTTCTTCCAGGTGTCTCTAAACGAACCCTGTTGTTAAAGTCCTCGTGTTCCTGGACATTATGCATTCAACCCATCTCCCGTAGCAGACATCTGTTGCAGTGGGTGCTATCTCCAATCATCTTTGGCAGGGGCATGCACATGGTGTTCCTAGAAAGTCAAGACCAGGGGTTGGCAACCCCTGGCATGCATGCCAGAGTGTGGCATGTGAAGCTATTTTGCTTGGCATGCCGCAGCCCTGGGCAGGCCCCTGTCACTGGACATGGAGCCTGAGCTGCTCCGAGCAGATGGTAGGGAGGCTGCAAGCATCCTGGGCTCTGGGGTGGGTGGCAGGGGCCTGCCCAGAGCCCAGACTGCTTGTAGCAGGCGGCTGCACCAGGGTCTGGAGCTGCAGCCTGGCTTGTGGTCAGCATGGCGGGGAAGGGGCCAGGGCTGCATTGTCGCAACAAGGATTGGGCTCCTTGTGGGTCCCCTGCCGTCTACCCCTGGCACGCCAACGTCTTTAAAGTCAAGGTGGTGCTGATGAGGGGTGGGGGTTAGCACTCTGCCCAAAAACATTACCAACCTCTGGTCAAGACCATGACTGAATCCTATGCATGAACTACGTTCTTGGGCCAACATTCATCGCTGAACGCCCTGAAACGTGCCACGTCTTATTTCTCTGTTTCCAACCTGCAGGTACCCCTTTCCAAGCAGGGACTTGATGAAGGTCATTGCTTTGAACTGGGGTGAATGGAAAATGGGAAGGAGCGGACAGCCTCAAAATCGGTAGGGCAGTTTTTAGAAAACTCCCCACTTCTATACTGAACGCCCGCTGTGGGTAAGCTAGAGAGTGGAGGGGCTGTGGCACTGCGAGTGGTGAAAAGGTGGTGGTGTTTTCAGATTCAAAGAAGCCTCTCCTGCCCTTTCAGCTCAGCCACCTTCCTGAACTGGAGAGGAGGATAACTCGGCGTACAGCCGAGCGCTCGGCAAAGAGAGAGGCTCTCTGTTTTCTGGGCGCATCCAACCCACCTGGCCTCCCGCTAACTCAGGGTACGAAATGAATCTGGCACCGACCCCTTGCAGAGAGATGCTGAGCCCCAGCCTTGTGGTGTAGAAAACAGGAATCTCAGTGACTTGTGCTGTTTGACTAGACCAGGGGTTAGCAGCTTTTTTGGCCAGGGGGTCAACCCCCCCCCCCCCCTCGCAACTTCGATTTGTACGATGCTGCTGTACCAGGGTGGATGGTGGGGAAAGGCCTGGGGCTGCATTGCCACGAGGATCGGCTGTCTGTCATCCGCCCCGAGGCATATGTACCAGGCAAAATACCTTTGCATGTCATACTTTGTCACGCATGTCAGGGGTTGCCCAGCCCTGGTCTACCCCCTGGGGCGGAGCAGTAGCAGGCTGGTGATCTTCTGGTGAACCGGCCACAAGACGGGTGATAAAGGACTGCTCACCTGGGGTAGCAGACCCATCCAGCTGACATATCCTCGAGCAGCGGTCCCCAGCCCTTGCTGGCCCAGAGACTCCAGTCCTGAGTGAGTCCGGTGCTATGGGCAGCACGTGGCTCTCCCTGTTAACTGGGGAAAAAAAAGGCATCTGTGGTCACAAGCAACATTGGAAGGTCTCTCGGGTAAGCTGCTGACTACCAACCAGTCCCTACTTGCCCGCAGTCCCCACCAACCAGTCCCTACTTGCCCGCAGTCAGCCCAGTTTTCTAAGCTCCCTATATATCCCAAGCATGAAACAAGGGGTTTCTGCCCTACCTCGGGGTTCGACTCGGGAGGAGCAATGCAATCCCACCTCCCCTGCTAGAACCAGAGCGCCCCACTCTACCCCTCCAGGGCCAGGAGGTTGGCAAAGCAAACGGCTCACCATCTGACTTTCTTTCTGAGGCCTGAGCTCACGTGATATTGTGTCTGCTTCCTGATTTGGACAACAGCCTTTTTCAAACAGAAAAATAATGAGCCAACATCTGCGGTGGATTTTCAGATGATTAATTGCTCAAGATTAAGCAGCTGGATTGGCAAATATCTTTGTGGATGTCCAACCTCCTGACTGATGGTCACGACTGCTTTGCTGCCTCACCCAGCTTCACTCTTATTTCTGAAAATATTCCCGAGTCTCTCCTCTCGTGGTTTGATCTTCCTGGCACTGTGTAGGCACCCTAGCTACTCATTTTGCCTTCAGCAGCGCAGGAAATGAATATGGCAGGAGGCAAGAAAAATATTCCACTTGAAGGGTTTTTGTTTGTGTTTTTTTAAATGCAAACTTTTTTTTTTTTGGTAGAACTGGGTCACTCAAGGGGTGACAGTGTAAGAGCATCATCACCTAGGTAATGTATCTTGTTGCTATGGTGACCTAAAGGCTGCATCAGTCAACAGCTTGAAAAATTTGACAGTTGAGTGAGACTGAAGATTTTAATGAGGACAGACACTTTCTTGCTTGGTTTCAGTAGCTGAATAGTCTAAAAATACCCTTCCATCTTAATATTTCCGGGTCTCTAGAGTGTAAATTAATGCATATAACCTAGGCACTTCCCTTGCCAATTTTGACACCCTGGAATATTTTGTCAAAGCTGAATGCAACGCCGCTGTTGAGATGGCAATGGTGCTGGACAGTTTTCCCTTTTGGATACAGCTGTTCTCCGTGGCCAAGAGATGCTTGAGGTCATAACTTATTTCCTTCCTTCACAGGGGAAACAGCCAGTGTTCACTTTTCCCATCCTTTTTAGCCCGGGACTATCTGAGCAAATAGGAACTTGCCCAAAGATCTCCATTGGCTCCATGCCTAACGGATCGCTCCACACCACTGGAGTATTTGCAGCCACGAAAGCGAAGTAATTTGATATTGCGTGACTTCAGCTGTGGGCCCGTCCTCTTTTCCATTGCCCCGTGGCACTATTTATATTTTACAGTAGCCTCAAGAGGCTGCTATTTAAAATCAGTGCCCTCTTGTGCTAGATGCTGTAAATACGGGTGCAAAGAGCTCCCACCCCCAAAAGTTACTGATCTAAATAGACCATACAGAAAGCACAGGGAAGAGGCATTGCCTGACCTCCTGTTTTGCAAAAGGGGATCTGAGGCTCAGAGAAATGCAGTGGTTGCCCCGTGGTCATGCACAGGAGTGCAATGAGGATCTCCTAAGGCCCAGGCCCATTCATGCCATCATTTAAGCCCCAAGGTGAAGTTTTGGAGGGAGCTGTGTATTTAATGCAAGTGGACATAACTTGCTTACTGACGTAGGTGCAAGTGAATAGGAGAGGAGCCACTGAACAGGAAAGCATTGCCTTTTCTGCTACAGCCCTCTTTCTTCTAGCTCCTTGGGTATTTGAGTAGCTGTCCTGTGTTTGACCCCCGCGCTTCCAGGGCCAACTGCTCCCGGTACCTGAGCTGCGGCGTACCAATACCTTCACTGATGCGTAACTCGCCGCCCCGCGGGCACCCCCTCTGGATTCAGTCCAGAGCCTTTGTCTAGGATAAAACCAACTACAGTAGAAAACAGAACTCCCTTTCTAAAGAGCAGATTAACTCCTAACACTGGGCTCTTGTCTGCGTGCGTGTGTGCAAGATGCCGCGACTGAATTACAAGCCCCTAAAAGCAGAGAGAGCCTTAAACAAGGCACGGAGCCGATGGAGCGCCTGGGGTTTTAATAAGCCCGCTCGGGAGAGGAGCTTTGCAAAGCTCGGCGGGCGTAGCTGGGGTTTGTTTGCGGACGGGGCGTGAAGCACCCCGGTTTAGCCCGCGCGCACGGCACAGCAACGCGGGCCTTGGGGATCGCTGGCGGGCCGCGAGGTGAAACTTCTGTTTCTACTTAGTGGTTTTTCAGCCAGTGCCAAAATTGGGCAGCCGCTGGCTTTGAGAGGAAGGAGCAGAGAAACAGCTCACAGCAGCTGTTCCTGGCAAGGGTGGCACTCCTTCCCCTCCCCGCAGACATGCCAGTTTGCTAGTGCCCCCCTCCCCCTCCTTTTTTTTTTTGCATTGCTCCCAGTCCATGGTGGCTGGCTGCCCATGGGGAGTTTCTGGGGTTGGGATTTGATAGGGGTCCAGACAAGCTGCTGTCAGCTGTGCTCAGGGATGTGCATGCTGGCTTTTGTGTCCCGCTGCCCCCTTGCCCTGGTCAGCGAGTCTCGGGGCTGACGGGGCTCGGAGTTCCTGCTGCCGGCTGACGCGGCACGCTGCTTGGAACTGGAGCGAGGAGCCACTTGTCTGGTTCCCCCTCGGACCCTGTCGTCTCTCTTCACTCCCTCCCACCCACTGGGGTGCTTTCCAAAAGGTTAAACCCGCTTTCTTCACGGAGTCTGCTCAGGAGGCAGTAGAGCCACAGGTTGCATTCACTTTCAAGCCCCCTCTTTTGTGGGAGCGCCTCTGAAATGGGGCTCCCAAAGAAGGTGGAGCTGTGTGGAAAGCGGGCTGAGACCTCTGGTAGGGTCCCAAACCCACTGGTCCTAGGAGGGGAAGCTCCAATGCAAGACTGAAACATCTGGGATACCCGTGTCCCGTTGCAGTCGGCACCGCAGACTTGTGCCATAGCCGCTGCGCTCTCGCCCTGGGAGTTGCAGCTCCCTGTACAGGCCTTGATAGTAATGCTTCTGGCATCACTGGTGTCAGTGCTTTTTCCAGGGACTGAGCAGGCTGGCTCGGCCAGGCTGGAGCCTGGTGAGGGAGCCGGTGGCAGTGCAGCTTGTTACCCAAGGCACATTGTAAAACGGTGACAATCCCTGCAGTGACACAGCTGTGCAGCGACTGTGCCGAGTGTGCATGGTGAATATTAAATTGGTCCCTCACGTGCCTGGGGCTGCTGGCCTGAAGCAGCACATGCTAGAAATTAGAGATGGAAAAGACCCTGTAGGTTAGTCCCTCCTCTCCTCTGCTACCGACACACAGCTCTTCCCTGCAGTCTTTGTCCACTGGCTTTAGACGGTTCCTGCGCTGAGACGTGCAGGACCCGTGCAAGGAGACTGCCTGCATGGCCGCGTGGCCTTGGTCAAAAACTTCTGCTGCTTCTAATGAGACCTGCTGCTCCCCAGCTGGATTGGGAAATTTGGGGAGCAAGGAAGTGCTGAAAGGCAGCGGACATATGTTATCTTTTAAGAATCAAACCCTTTCTAAAGCACAATCCCTGTAGGAGAAACCAACCCCAGTTCTCTTTTCTGTGGCTAAATACATGAGGGAGAGGGCAATTTAGTAAGACGGCTGAGGGGATGTCAAGTTTCTGTCTTCACTGCATTCAAAATATACTTTATTTTTTCAGACTCAATTTCCAGTACGTAGACATTTTTGCTGTAGCTCTGGATTCCTTATTGCCTGAGGGTGGGGGGAGAAAATTAAGCCCACGCTACAGGCTGGGCCTTAATTATAGGGCTGGTCTAGTTAACTGCTTGTCACTTTTTCTTTCCCTTATTGTTCATATTGAATAGTCATTTATTAGTGTCATTAACTTTCCCTTCCTCAAGGGCAAGTAAACAAAAGACTGTCTCTTGAAAACCAATCCAAACCTTGGCTGAAATTTAATTCTTAAACGGTGGGAAATGTGTGCGTGTATCTGTGTTTCTCCTTGGCCCTTTCCTACCCAAATTGCCTTGCCCGGCGGTTGCTTGCATAACCCGCCAACTCCAATTTTCAGACGGTGAGGCGTGGTGTTGTGAGTGCCCCGTTGAACGCCTACTGGAATCGGAGCTGGTGGGACACACGCTTGACTGGGATGGTTTGAACAGGGATGATCCTGCCTCTTGAGCAATGGGTTGACTCCTCTAATGCCCTGCGATCCCGTCCAGGCCTGCTTTTCTCTGGTTGCAAAAGGATCCGGTTTGTGCTCTTTCCCTTCCCGATGGCGTTGAGCACCTGCGCTCCCCACACCTGGCCCTTGGAAGGTGTTGGTTACCGCGCTATAGATTTTCTGGCTGAACTTACATTCTGTCGGCAATACGGTGACCCGCGTCTGCACTCCTGGCTCCCTCGGGATGCCCCAGCCCACGGACAGCTGGTGCTTTCCAGGGTGTGCCCTCCCAGCGCAGCTGCTGCAGTGAGCTGGCACGCGCGTGAGAGGCATCCCTGGGGACGTCTGCTTGTCGAGCCTGTCCTAGGAGAGGGCTGGGAACGTAGACGAGCCCTGCCCATCAGTCGTTGATGAAAATGTTGGCCTTTACTCTGACGGGTGAATGCTGAACTCCATTGAGAGAAGAAGGCGAACCATATTCCCCCACCCCCAAACCGCCTGGTAGAGAATCTGCTTCAAAGAAGATTAAACCAAACTCAAAAGTGAAGCATCAAATGCCCCTTCCCTCAAGCCTCCCAAATCTACCAGGATGGGGGCATTGGCCACGTGGATACGTTGAAAGCCGGAGATGCCATGTTGCTAAATGAGCGGTGGTTTGAATTTGAGCCTCGCAACCAGCTGGTTTTTGCCCCAGGCTGGTTTCCTTTCCCGTCTGTACCGCACTCCGCACAGTCTGGGCCAGGGTCAAGGTCTCTGTCTGCTGCTGCAGCGCGCGGACGTTATTTTTAAATCCACCCCTAAAAGAATGAAGGTTGATGAGAAAAGGAGGTGAGGGCTAGGTATGGCTCCTCCTTTCGCTCGAGCCAACCCATTTATTTAATTTGTAGGCTTCTTGGGGCAGGAACATTGCCATGGCTGTTAGTAATCCTCCGAGCCATTCCCAGCGTGCTGCAGATCTCGCCACGCTTCCTTTGGGGAAGGCTGAAAGGCCTGTTGTTATGTGCCCCTGAGGCTCAAGGTCAGACTTTTTTTTCTCCCACGTGTGATGTGGCTTTTAGGTTTCTTGCCTGAATACGCTGACAAGGGGCGCTGGATACCTGGGCAGTGGAAATGCCTCCCGCTGCCAGCTCTGCTTGGCTCAGGGCTCAGGCACCTTTGCAGGTCATATTTAGGACATGGGCTAGGAGGAGTCTCTCTTTCATTTTGCTCCCAAAGAAAACAGTGCAGCACTCCTAGTTTTTCCTGCACTTGGGCACAGGCAAGGGCTGATCCCTCTGAAGGCTCCTTTCATGCTGGGTTATTTCCACTTCCTTAGGATGCTCAGCAGACCGCAAACAGGCCTCGAGTTTTTTCTGCTGTGATTCGGATCATGCCCTCCCTGGTAGACGCTGGCCCCAGGAGGTCAGCTCTCCGAGTTGGCCTACAGCTTGCATCGTTCAGGAGCTCCAAGAAAGCTTGGATATTCGCTGAGGACTGGCGGTCTGGATTCTTCTAGTTCAAGGCCAGGCTATTACAGTCCTGCCTCCTGGGTCTCTTCTAGGTCGGAGGTGCTGGAGAGGATGAACATGTGAGCATAGACCCTGGTGGACAATCAGTCTCCCTAAGAGCGGTGCAGACTGGTAAGCCCCAGCGGCACCAGAACAGCCTTTGGAGAGTCCCAGGTTTGATTCCCACCAAAAAGAATGGGGCATTTTATGTGACTTTTCTTGCCTTTTGAAGAAGTCCTATATTCTGTCCAGTCGTGTCCCCTGACAAGGATGAAATTCTTTGGTTTTGTTAAAAAAAAAAAAAAAAAAAAATACTTCTGAAGGGCAAATATTTTGTGTTCTGGAGTGCACGAAATACCAAGCGCTTAAATGTTTCCCAGGGGAGACTTCCCCTCCCAGTCATCTTTACAAGGTCTTTGCCCCCTTTTGTTACACAGACGGGATGCGGTAAAACGAAGAATTCAGATTCTTCAGGCACGAAGAGCAAACCTTGCCAGTGAAATGCAGCTGAATGCAAATGAGTCCAGTAGTTTGGCCTTGTTCCTTGGTTACAGTTAGGAGAGAGCATTTCTGTTTTAAAGGAAACTATTCAGTAGATTGCTCCCCTCCCCACACCCTGAACTTCTGGAATCGGTCCAGGTATAATAAAGGTGTGGCGTGCACATACAGCACTGCTGTTTAAAGAGTTTGAACCCAGGTGCTTGCCATGGTGCAGCATTGCCAGCAGTTAAGCCCTTTGTCACGTGAGGTAGTGGATTTGGGGGGCACCTGAGTGTGAGTCTTTTCTCCAGGGGGTGGGGAGGGGTGATACGAATATACAGCGGGGAAGCAGCAATCTGTCTGGCCTGTTAAAGAACAGTATTGGCAATTTCTGACATGCCTGTCAAGGTCCTACATGCCATTAGAATTTCTCATGTCCTAAAATTATCTATTTTATTCCCCCCAGATTGATTTTAGGTAACTTTTTTAGTCTATCTGTGCAGGGGGTCTGAAAGTTGCCGTTCAATGCCACCTCTGCCGTGGCCCAGTTTCGCATCCACGGAATGGGATGCTGGTTCTTGATCAGGATCGTCTCACAAAACCAGTTTGGGGTTATCCTGTATAGCAGACAGGGGTCCAGCAGTTCCCCTGCTATTGTGGTTTAACTGGTATTTATGTGATCTCTGTTTACTTTCCTTCTAATCCCCATGGCTTTAGGGAGATTGCTCAGCCAATGCTTCACTTATGATTCATACAATGGTTTGCACATACTCTGCTTCATGTCTTTTGCCACGGTTGCAGAGCAAGTTAAGACACATGGCCTGAGGATTCCCAGATTCGCTGCAGAAATGTTTGTGATTTGCAGCCAGACCCTGGCCAGAATGGAACGAACATCACATCCTCTCCCGAGTATTTCTGTGGCTGCAGAAGCTCGTTCTGGTTTGCTGGCTAGGAGATCTTCAGCTCAGCTGAAGGAAAAACAAATGAGCCGTAGGTGATGTTTTTACTCAAATGACCACGTCCCCTTTTTTCGCTTCCTGTTGCGAACGTGACTGTTTCGGGGTGCGGTTCCGCTCTTGGGGGTGCCTTTGGGGCTGCGAGGAACTCTGATACCCCATGGGAGAATGATACAGTCTTTTCCCTTGTGCAAGTGACGTTGTCCTGATGAGCAGAAGACCCATAGTCTTACCATACGACTCCCGTGTTCAGTCCTGTGTCACGATGCTATTGCTGTCCTGTTACGGTCTGGCTCTTCAGGTTGAGCGCCCGGCCGTTTTATCGTGGATTGTGTTGTGCTCTCAGTCCACTATCCGCTGGTCAGTGGGGCTCTTTCTATTGGCTTTCAGGGGATTTGCATCGGACGCGATCAGAAAAACAGAGCAGATGTGCCCTTGCATTAGTTTGCACTGTTTTTTTCTTGGGGGTTGAATTTTTGGGTTGGTCAAGAGCTGTTGTAAAGAGCAGCCAGAGGGGAGGCAAAGCCCTAACTGCAGGGCTTTCTGGTGGCTCCTGTGCCCTGGACGTCCGGTCAAGCTGGGTGAGGGCTGGAGGAATCCTTTTCCTTGCACTGCAGGGCAGTCTATTAAAGCGGCATCGTGGTGAAGCTGGTGCCAGGTTGGTGGGGCGGCGGGCCGAGTAACTTCTCTGCACGTCCTCCTGTCTCCGTTTGTCATCGCTTGTACAAAAAAAGTTGATGTTTTTTCTTGTTCTCTGCCAGTGGCCCACAATTTGATCTCCTAAAGATTAAAATACTTTAGTTTAACTAAGTCTTTGGGCTCAGTGCTGGGGTCCCAGGTGAAAATGAGCAGCCTGCGCTAAAGAAGCGGTCAGACTCTGTGCCCTAATTCTTGCTTCTGGCTTTAAGGTCAATGAAGAGATGTAATCGGCTCTCCGATTGCATTTTTGGCCACTCTCTCAGCCCTAATAAACCTTCCTTTTGGGGGAGAGAACACCACCATTTTATACAAAGGGAGAATTTTTTTTACTCTTTTCTGGCTTTGTGTTAATAGTGTTTGTGTTGATGCTAGGGACGTTGGGGCCTGTGGGGGATGTGTTTGTGGGTTGTGTCTAATCAGCGCAGTTGTGAATTGCAAAATAGGTTAAATGAAGGGACTATAGCATGGGCGGGCAATTACTTTGGGTGGAGGGCCGCTTACGAGTTTTGGCAAGCTATCGAAGGCCACGTGACAGCCATCCAAGGGCAGATAAATATTGATTTTTCTAAATTTTTAAGGGTCCCACGAGCTGGATAGAGTGGCCTGGAGGGCTGCATCTGGCCTGAGAGCTGCATTTTGCCCGCCTCTGGACTATAGGAAGGGTGTTGAGATAAACAGGCAGAAAGTGACCCTGATAATCGGAAATCTCATTGCGAGCCATGGTGCGGGCGATATGCCTTGAATGATGCGTTCTAGGATATTTTCAGTGACACAGTACAAAGGGAGGAAATTTGTATTTAAAAGCAAGCTATGCTGAATGTGCCCTGTGCCTGGGCTGCTGGGATAATAATAGCATATGGAAATCTAGACTTGGCATAATGCCCTGCTGTGCTGTGCTGTGCATGTGTTACTTATCCTATTTGGATACCCAGGTGGGCAAATTCTTTCGACCAAAGGGTCTCAGAAGTCATGCCCTGGAGCCAGGCAAAGCATGGGTTATTCTGTGCCTGGTTTCCCCATTGTTTCACCCTGTCACTCCGGGCTTAGCTGAAGCTTGACTATCCTTCTGCTAATGGACCTTCTCAGCTGGTGAGACCCGATACCTGTGGTGGTCTGTGGGGCGGGCAGCGCACATCACATCTGCCCACTGTACTGCCCTTGCACGCAGAGGCACAGCTGGTGCAAATTTGTCCAAGGTGAAGGACTAATTCACTGGCCTGTCGTGCTAGCTTCTGCTACCCCTCCCCAGAACAGTTTCTTTTACTTGAGATGCAGAGCTTTCAGGTGCTGGGTGCTATTCAGGGGCCTGCTTTTTCCTTCTGTTGTTCTAGCCAAATTTGACTCCCATTTCCCCTTGCCCATGGACTGCAGAGATTCTGCTGGAGGCTTTAGAAATATCAAGGCTTATCATGCAAGTCACAACTCCAGGCCTCTTGCAGCCAAGGCTAAGACACCTTGAAATTACAGGCCAGTTAGTCTTACCTCAATCCTGGGTAAGCTCTTTGAAAAAATTATCCTGGCACATGTCCAGGAGGGCCCAGCGGGGGAATGCATG
>JAGPOW010001543.1:11163956-11179188 GCA_030014935.1 Caiman crocodilus | reverse complement strand
GTCATCTGACCCCAGTGCTCTTTCCTGCCAAGGCAGGGGGTCGGACTAGATGATCTGCCCAGGTCCCTTCCGACTCTAGACACTATGATACTATGATACCTCTTCTTTTCACTCTCCTTGGCATAGCCAAAGCAGGGAGCCCTGCTATGGAAAGTGCATCTCTCTTTCCAGGCACAGAGCTGGCAGAGGCTATGAAATAAGAGGATGATGGAAAGCATCGGGAGGAGCTATGCATCTGAC
The DNA here is from genome assembly GCA_030014935.1 of Caiman crocodilus. Taxonomy (NCBI): domain Eukaryota; kingdom Metazoa; phylum Chordata; order Crocodylia; family Alligatoridae; genus Caiman; species Caiman crocodilus. Next base: position 11,178,948 of record JAGPOW010001543.1, on the reverse strand, counting down.
ACGGGGCAGGACCCAGGGGACAGGAAAATGTTAAAAATAGGAGTAGATTAGAAACCATCATTGGTCACCTAAACTTCTTTTTGGCTGGCAGAAGCTGAGCTGAGGTGAAAGGCTAAGGCAGGAGACGTTTGTCTCCTGGGACCTCACCGTACGCTGCAGCAGTCACCTACTCGAAAGGCGGTGACACTTGAGCCTGCTGATACAGAAGACTTTAAAAGGCCGCTCCTGAGAACCAACTGGGGTAAGGGTTTGCTCCTTCTGTCTGCTTCGCCAGTGGGGATGTGCTCTGGTACGCCCTCTGACACTTTCCTGCTCTTTCCCAGACCTGTCTTCTCATTCTCCCTCTGCCATTCTTTGCTTGGCTCCCCCTAGTATGCTCCTGTCCTGTTCCGTCACGCACTTTTTATATCGGAGGTGAGTACAAGTGGCAGACCAGTCGCATGCATCCTTCCTAGTGGAGTATGAGTATGACACTGGGTCCTAGTCCAGCCAGCTTTGCTGTGGTCTGGTGCCTCCATTCCCTCCCAAACCTCTTCAAACTCCTTACTCCTGGAAGGAGCTGCTGCTGTGTAGTCATTTTGCTGCAATTCTTTTGCATCTACCGTTGCATGTTATAAATTAGGAATGTGCTGGTCTCGTGTGTTTGGCAAGACATCTTGCAGGTTAGCTTCTTTAATTGGAGAGCAGCTTCATTCTTTAAATGGAAAACCTGGCTGGACAGGAGTTCTCATCTAGCACAGGGGAGATTATAGGAAGGTTTCCAGGTTCAGTGAAAGGTTAGCTGGGGTTTCAGTAGCCGGGAGGAGTATCCAGCCTCTAAATGAACAGAGCAGATCCCACTGGATCCATGTTAGTCTGAAAGGGCTCTGAAGTATGAAATAATCTTGCAGGAGTAATAATAATAATCTTGCACAAATTTGTAGGAAAGAGGGAATTCTGGTTGCGTGTATGAATGTGTATATATGTAGGCAAGGATTTCTTGGGGTGATGTCTTAGATTACATAGCTGGTCCAATAAAAGATATCACCCTAAGCAATCCCTGCCTCTCACATAATTCTTGAATCATCCCGTACAACATCAGTCTTATAGATGTAACTACCGTATATATGTAGGGGAAGATTTAATAGATTTCGTAGGCATTAGGGCTAGAAGGGACTTCGCAAGATGTCCAGGTGCTATATAATTATAGAATGAAGGTAGTTATTTTGAAAATCCTTATGCATCAGATGCTTAGAAAAGCTAGAAAACCACTCCTGGGCATAGCTTGCTTAAGGAATACCTTTTTGCTTAAGTCTAAGGCTGAGCATATCCACCCCCCCCTCCCCAAATACATCAGTAAATTAGCTAAAGCAGCAAACTGAATGCCACTTAAAGATCCTGGTCACCATAATGGAGCAAATGCAATTAGTGGGTGAACATAACAAGCATCAGCTCACTGATGAATCTACACATTAGCACCCCAAATCTTTGGTGTTGGGTAGCTACAGCTCAGGACCGGACTCTGTGTTCGGGCATGAAAACGTGTGCATTCAAGCTTTCAAGCTCGGGTCACAAACTGCGATACAAGAGTAAGTGGCCTGATTTCTTTAGAGATGCCGGGCAACTGCAACTTGCACTGATTTCAAGTGGGGCTGCAGGTGTTCAGTATCTCTGCAAATCAGGCCACTTATTCCAGGGCCTAACTTGAGGCACCTGAGTTAGAATAGCCTGACCTAGATTCTTTTCAAAAAAGCTCTTGGGTTTGGAGATATCACGTGATGAGTCTGGGTTGAGAGTCCCTGTGCTTCCTGCTTTCAGAAGGGCTAGAAAGAAAACAAGAACAGCCTTTCTCATGCTTTTTTGTGCCCCTCTAGCTCCTTGGCAGTGGGTGGCCTGCAAAAGTAGAGAATGGTGGATGTGAGCCGGGGAGGGGGGAGCAGGGCGTTTAACTGGTGTCTCTCAAGCCTTGGAGTTTGGTTTTGAGCATCCTTTTTTAATCCAGACAATTTTGCCTGTGCCTTGGGGTCATCAAAAAATGATGGATAAATACTGCAGCCACTGAGTTGATCTCCCACTCCGCTGGCAGTGGCATCCAGCTCCCTTTTTGCTGGGCTCTGCTGCGTCGGTGTCTGCTGATAAGTCTTTGCCTGCGCAGTGAACATCACGCTGTAATTTAATCACTGGGATTCCTCTCTCCTGGCACAGCAGATAAATGCCATGTGATTGTAGATGGCTTATTTAAAATATCAGGATCGTGGGCGTTGTTGAACAGAAGCAGACCATTGGCTCAGATCCTGGGTCCTGCCTCTGGCTATAACCAATACCAACAGTACAGACTTCCCCATCGTGCACCTGGCCAGTCCAGTGCTGGACTGGGGTCCTGCAGATTAGGATACTTAATTCTTGGTCCCGATGGGCAATCAGCCTAGCCGAGTCCCTGAAGCCAGATACAGAAAACCGGAGAACCAACAGGGAGAGGCGCAGTGCAGAGACACGCTGCTTGCTTTCCAGCAGCAGTCTTGGAGGATGATTGATTTGCCGGTTTGCAACTATGACAGAGACAGACAGCTTCCAAAAATAGCTCTCCCCTTGCATACTGGGGATATTGGAAACCCATGGAGTGGGCTAGCAGGCTTTTGGAAAAAAGCTTCTGCCAAGAGTTGAAAGGCTGAAGCCTTCACGCCATAACGCGGGTGGCTGGTGCCTTGCTGGGAGTGGGTCCCGTGCAGTTCTCTTGGGCTAATGCATGACCTGGATTTCGTTTCACTGGGCGATGGGGTGATTTTAATATGATTTACTTGACACATGCATTGTAGTCGCTGCTAACCTGAGGTTCGTACCATTTCTGGAATGTCGTGTAACAGTAGCTATGGAAACGCAGCGCTCCTCTTAGCAAAGCAAGAGCAAAATGCTCTTCTGAGAAGCTGAGCAGAATTTGGCTGTGCTGAGCCGGGGACTGGGACGCTTTCAACAGAGACAGCTTAATTTGGAGACTAAAAGCATTTAAAATGCTGTTAGCTGACCAAGGGGAAGAGAAGTGGCTGCCATAAGGATCCCGCCATGAGTGTTATAAAACAGGGAACCTGGTTTTCTCCGATTTAAAAAAAAAAAAAATCCCCAATTTTTGGATTCAAGAAAGTAACCCCAAATCCACAGTTTTTGTCTCAGTTTTCCATGAAAATGAAATGCCACTAAAACATACGCACATACATACGTGCACTTTTTAATCTGAAATTTCTTTGTTTTTTTTAATCTGCCAAAGCCAGGATCCCTGCTTATAAACAGGAGACACTGCTGGGTCAGAGAGGGAGTGTCTACACGTGTATTAATTCCTGGTTAGTGTGCCTTTAGTTTTAGTATTTGCTTGCTGTGCATGTAGTTAGTGCTTCATTAAGTGCAGTTACTATGCAGCTGCGTATTAGCATGCTTTTTGACCGGCATGCAAATGTGCAGTTTTAGGCTACAAGCAGTCCTCAGACTTAGGACACAACTGGTTCCTGGAAACAGCATCTTAAGTCAAAATGTTGCAACTCGGAACCAATTTTCTTATAAGAAACAATGTTATAAGTGGGGGATTGGTTCCTGTGGTACCCTATTTTCACCAAAAATGGCCCAGAATTTTCTACTCCAACAATTATAGATGAGAATAAGTGGCCTAATGTATGTCTATTGTAAATAGCAATCATATTGGTTTGGAAGGACTTCCTTCGGTGACTTTGCTGGACTTTCTGAAGGGCTCTTGGCTGGAGTCTTCTCGGGAGTCCTGGCTGCAGGTTTTTCTGGAGTCTCTTTGCTTTCTTAAAGAAAGCGTCCAAGGAAGTTTGGACAGATGTTCTCCAGGGAGATGGGCGACGCAGCCAACTCGTTCGCTGGCACGGCGTCACGTCGGATCAAACGTTGTAAGGGTGAAACTGGTGTCAGAAAGTTGAAACAGCGTCAGTTTATAAACGTTGTAAGTGCAAAACGTTGTAAGTCGAGGACTGTCTATACTGCATGATAAGTGTCTCGTGTAGATGTGTCTAGAGAGGAAGAAGGATTAGGAACCAAACACAGATTAGAGTCCAGTGCTTGGTCGGATACTTATTGGGGTCAGGCTCATCCCTGGTTGTAACTCTGCTGTCTAAAAAGGGGCCTGGTCCACTTGAAATCTAATCAGCTTCAAAAGATGGCTGACCCTGCTCCTAGCGTGTTCATGTGTCCACAGTCTCAATTGCCTATCTCTCCCCCATTTTTTTTGCCAAACAGAACAGAGGGCAGGAGGCCCCAGGAAGAACTGGCTATATGCAAACTACTGTTACATGCATAAAGTACACTGAAAATGAGGCTTTTCCTCCCCGCGCCCTTACTAGAAAACTTCAGTGTCACCCGTAACAGGTAAATCGCTTTTAGAGAAATGGCTCCTTTTTTTAAAGGTTAGTATCCTTTAACTGGAATTATACCCAAGAACAAATTCGGCTTCAGAAGTCAAAAGTCTTTCAGTTTGCATAAAGTCAGTGCGTACAGACGGACAGGGATAACAGGAAGGACTTTTATCTGTGGATGTCGAGCCGGTAAAATACCGAATTCTGAAAAGTGGGCGAGTCGGAGAGAATAGCAACACACTAATATTTACCAAAGGTGTGGAGCGTGCCACGCTTCAAAGAGTGGAGGGGCTCGCGTACCGTACAGAGCAAGCATAAATATGTTTAATTCTTGGGTTGTGGCTGTCGCTGTCTACATTTGGTTGGAGACGAGGAAGAGGCAACCTAGTGCCCTTATTTAACCCCTGACTGCTCTATCAGACCATCCTGCACGCTGCCCAAGATCTGGAAAGCATGCCCTGCTCTTGCAGCCTTTCAGGTAGAGCGGCTCAAATAGTCCCTATCAAAATATTTGTCCATCGAATTATTTTTGGACAAAAAAACAAACTTTATTTTTTTGAGAAGTGTCTTCTTCCTGGAGGAAACATCCCTATGCTGGAAACCAAAATATGTTGGTCAGGCCGGGAGAGCAGTTCAAAGTGGTGCTGCGGTGCCTCGGAGCGGAGGACTCGTGGGATTCTGCCGCCGTGCTTGCAGGGGTCACGGGGAGTGGGGACGTAGCTCACTGAGTCCATTCCAGGTTTGGGCATGAAGGTCTTTACAGGGGCCGGGTGGCTGCACTGTGGGCGACTCCTCTTCAGTGGGATACGGGTGTCGGATGTCCTGAGTCTCCCCAAATCCCCCCTTTCTTCCCCCGTCTACTCTAGCTCAGCAGAGAGCTGCTTTATTCCCCCGCCAGGGGAATTTTCTTCTGCCCCAAGACTTGAGCAGGGGCAGAGCAGTGTCAGGGGTGTGCCCTGCCCTGCCCAAGTGCAGCCTCTCCTTTCCTCCTCTCAGGGCAGGGCAGGGCAGTTGTGGGAGGGGGAACAGCACACCCAAGGAGTTCAGCACCTGGTCCCTAGTGCGAGGCTCATCCCTGCACTGTCCCGCCAGGCTGCTGTGCTGCATTGCGGCCCGGACGGAGCAGGACCCCAGCGCATCATGCAGCGTGGGACAGAGATGCACAACCCCACGGAGGTGCAGATGAGCCAGATGGTGCTGCCCTGCCACACCAACCACCATGGCCAGCTTGGTGTTGGGCAGCTGCTCAAGTGGATCGACACCGCAGCCTGCCTGTCCGGTAAGCCGGGCCAGGGGGAGAGGGTGAGGTGGGGTGTGAACATGGGAGACATGTAGGGAAGGCATGGGCCCCCCCCCAAGAGTGGTGGTGCCCCGGTTGTGCCCCGCTGGTGCGCCCTGAGACTCAGGAGGCACCAGTCGCCCATGGGCATGAGGCTTTGACCCATAGCACCAGAGCTGGGATCACCGTGGGCCTTAGCTGCTGCTTTCCTGGGCTTTCCAAAAGCATCTGGCAAAAATGAATCCCCTGCATCCCAGGTTTCATGATGCACCCTAATGCCCTGGGGTGGGTTGGTGCAGAGGTGAAGTAGAGGAGTGCTGGGGAGGGGCTATGTGTCTGCTCCCTTATCCTGCACCCAGGGTTGTCCTTTGCTCTGTGCAAACCAGCTCTGCTGCAGCGTAGCGGGTTGGTGCTGTGACGGCTCCTCCTGCAAGGCGGCCTTGTACCAGCTCAGGTGCCTGCAAGGTGTGTCTGCGCCCTGGGATGCTTCAGTACTGTCTGTCCAGTGCCATGGGGCAGCCCTGTGCTATCCTACCCCTTGCCATGTGGGTCCCTAAACCGCAAGATTTTTCTCTGCCATTCTCCTCCTCCTTCCTGCCTATCTAATTCAAGTTAGCTCAACCCTCTCTGCAGTGAACCCAGGGTGTGACAGAGAAGGCACCGCTGAGAAGAGACATCCTTAACGATACTCATGAAAGGCTAGTCCTTGTTAATACTTCAATAGATAAAACTCCTATAGCAGGGGGAGCTTCACTTGCGACGGGAATCTGCAGACAGCGCTTGCAGAAACGAGCTGTCAGATTCATCCCTGCTGTTAGAAAGCTCCAGTCCATCTCCTGGCTCGTACGGCGTCTCTTGCCCTACAGCGTCTCTTGCAGTACATGGTATTATCCAGCTCTAAACATTGCTAAGCTCTTGCGGAGGTCTCCGCGTAGGCGTTCCTCTTCTGTGTGGTTTTGGTGGCATGTGGGGTAGCAGTTCCCAGGAAGAACTGATCTCAGCTCCTTCTTTGCTCCCATCACTTAAATTTTTATGGGTCCTTTGTAAGCAGCCTACTCCACAAGTGCACTCCATGTGTGGAGGAAACTGTTCCTCAATTATTTAGAGATGTTGTCTGACATGTCTCTGTTTTTGTCTCCCAACGTCTTGCACACTTTAACACATTCTAGCATCCCCCGGCACCTGAGAAGCAGGGAAGCAGCAATCCCTGTTTACAAAGGGAGGCGAGGCACAGGAGGAAGGAAACAACTTGCCCGTAGTTGTAGACACAGAGGGTCAGTGGCAGCTGGGGAACCTGGATCTGTCAACCATGTAAGCTATGCTACAAGATTGCAGGTTGCTGGCTTTGGAAGAATCTCTCCATTGTCTACAAAATGAAGTCCCCCTCCCCCAAATTCCCCCTTTTATAGCAGGGTCAATGATCCTGGAAAGCAGCAGAGCCAAGAACTGGCCTTTACTACCTGAGGGGGGAGAGGTTTTGCATCGTCATCATACAAAGTTCTTATAAAAAGGAAAAGGTGATGGAGAAGGGACTGTGGTTGCAAGTGGTGGGGGGGGAGGGAGAGGCTATCTTAAACGATGACCTTTTCTATACCAGATTTCAGAAGTTTTCCTCAGACAGCTGTGCCCTTTCAAGCGAATACCTAGCAAATGAATAGCACCTGGGTGTAATGATCAGGCTGGGACTAGGGTGGAATAGCTAATCAAAGACAGACCAGCACTTAACAGATAGTGGCTAGTGCCAGGGCTCTAGTGTAGAGCTGTTTCTCCTGAGTTGTAGCACGCCGGGCAGAGGACACCTTCATTTGCTGCATTGACCCTCCGTATTGGAGTGAAAGTCCTTGTGCTGCAGATATTGATGGTTTGGGAGGTGGGTCTATGGAAAGGATCTGTCCTAGAAAGTGCTCCCCATCGTGGAAAAAACTGAATAAGGCCTGCCGTAGAAAACTGGTAGGATCCAAGCGAAGTCACTGCCGCGTTGTGCTTACGGGGTAGATGTGGTCATTCAGGAGGTTGCTATTTGTCCGCAGGGTCCGGCTGTCGTAGCACAGTGTTCGCGCGGCCCTTGCAGCGGCTGTGTCAGCACTCTTCTTTCAATCCTCTTTTTCGGGCTCGGTCTGTTGTGTGCAATTTCGTTCCTAGCGAAAACCTGGCACTGGGGGGTCTGCCCACAGTCACGCTTCATCAAATGAAGCATTCAGTCTACAAAGCGCTGCTTTGATTTTTAAATAGCTTTTTGGGTGATAAGCAGCATCGTGCAACTGGCTTTCCCATGTGTGAGATCATGCTTCGAAAAAACCGGAGCTCATAGAACCGGTATACTGGGAGATCTTCTTGCCGCAAGAAACAACTATGCAGTTTCCAATATGCATAGCAAAGGCATCGCCAAAAAGGCCGTAACAGCGGTGCGGGGGGTGAATACACATTCTAGCGACAGATGGAAGTGTAGAGAAGAAATAAGGACAGTTTTTAAATAGCTAATATAAATGGTATCGCTCTTTATCTGTACCAATGCTCATTTCTGACGGGGGAGGGAGGGGGGTGTAACCCCGATGTCTGCTCCTTTTAGTTTTGATCCCGTTCAAGTGAACTGGGTTCACAGTATGTGCCTGGAGAGATCAGACTGATAGTCTGTGTGCTGGGTGATGTTAGACACACGCAGTCTTTGGCTGAGGAAAGAAGGAACGAGCATCTTCTCCGAGTAACCCGTGGTGACCCTCCGCACAGAGGGAGCTCTGTGTCCTGGACGCGGTGAGTCGATAGGATCGAGCACTAAACAGAGCCCAGTGCAGAGACCCAGGCTACTCGTGCCCAGCCAGGACCCGCCGAGACACAAGCAGCCCAGTTGTCTGGTGCATTGCTGTAGGCACTGACGCGGTTTGTTTTTCCTTTCTAGCCGAGAGACACGCTGGCTGCCCCTGCGTCACAGCTTCCGTGGACGATATCTATTTTGAGCACACGATTAGGTAAATGCCTTACTTCCCTCTCTGGCTGTTTTGCTAGTTTAGTGTGTGTCGGGGGGGAATCTTTTCTTCTGCTTTGCACGCAGCAAATATTAAAGACTCGGAGTCCGGGTGCTGCGAATTCATCCCTTCTGCTCTATAGAGATGAAACCTCATCCCAGTCCAGCACAAGAGCAAGGGAGGAGCAGGGCCACAGAGGCTTGTAGAAGACCTTGTAACCCACCCAACGGTTGGGGACCACGTTCCTTCGGAGGCCTGCCAATGGACAACTCTCTGCTCTTTCTGTAATAGTGCCACTTGCTTTATTTTCCTGCTTTTCCCTCATAATCCACCTCCTCCCTTTATTTTTACAAGGAATCTGTTCCAGTTACTGGTCCAGAAAAATCAGCCTTATAAATGACACAGCTGTAGCGTTTCTTATTTATGGGTCTCCAACCTCTTTGTGGCTCTTGACTTGACCCAGCACCTTCCCTAGGGATGGGGAGTAAGCCTAACCAGGGATTATCGCTTCAGCCGCAGCTGAGACGCAGCCACCTCTGGGAAGGAATACAACAGCTGTCTTGCGTACAGCAGTTTTAATGTTATAGCTTACACGAAGTTGTGAAAAATGCCTTTTTTGCTCAAATGCCTGTCTCCATACGTCACGTTGAATGGAAGGGCGAACTTTTGCTTTTGTAATCCTAATGGCCCGCGCCGAATTCGCTCTCCAGGGGAGAGCCGGTAGCCCTCTTACGTCGTTCGGTACAGCACTGAGCATGCAACACTGGGTCTGGTTAAGAGGATGATGGTAGGAAGTCGGCGCTCCTTTTTAAGGGGTTCGCTAAACCACTTCCAATGAAGTTTCTGCATGTTGGGTGTGTGCAATTGGAGGCGCTTCTTCCTTGTGAATGTTGGTAGGTCTGAGTTTTTAGTGGTCTCTGATTTAAAGGTTGGTCTTGGAGTGAGGTGGTTAAGCCAGCTTTGGCGATCAGTAGATTCTAGGTATAGAGAAGACTTTCCATATTGGATGCTCTCTCTGTGCTTGCCAAACCGAACTCGCAGTGTCCGTGAGTTCACCATATAGCTCCTGTCTCCGTTCCAGAGCATGCTTCGCCGCTATTATCACCAGTGTTGTAAGAAAAGACAGCTGAATGCAGCGTGTGCCTTTAGACACCCAGGTGCACAGAGCTATTAAGTACTGCAGATGGTTAGTAGTTTGTTGAGGATACTTGTATAAACCAGGCTCAGTGCACGCCTGCTCCCGAAGGCACCAATCATCCACAGCAGCTTTATACGTTCTGGGCAGTCCAGCCTACTAGGGAAAACCTGGTACTAATTAATTTAATGGTAATGAATGAATTAGCTGATGGAAAGGCTTGATAGGCAAAGTGGCGCAGGCAGCAGAGGTGACCTGAAACATACCTTGGTCTTGACTCAGCTGGAGGCTCAGTTTGTTCCAGCAATGAAGCTATTGTCTCCATACTTCTGATCCCAAGCCAAGTCTCAACCAAGAATTCATAGGAGAGGTTATACTTACGTTTCCCACTCCAGTTGAACTAGAAAGTACAGCACTGGGAACTGTGCTCATCTGTTCTCATCAGCTGCTTAGGTCAATTATGTAGCCTTGAGATCTTTGGAAGAACACCCTCCACCTATGTGGGCATCTAAAGACATCATTGAAATCTTTGGGCATCTCGCTACAAGCCTGTGGTTGCTGAAACAGGTTATTCTGTGGCAAAATCTAACCAAGCAGCAATGAGCTATATCAAACCACTCCGCTATACCCAAGGGATTCAGAAGGGGGTACCACTCCTGTCCTGATGAAACTTTAGACCAAAGGCTTTCCCACTGTCACTATTGAATGGCTACTATGGGCCTGTCTCCACTAGGAACGTCTCTGCTGCAGAAGTGAGGTTGGCAGAGGCCCCTGAACATGCAGGATGCACCAGCACTGTGCCACCACCTCCCGGAGCAGCAAAGCTGGCAAAGCAGGGGGGCTGGGGTAACTTTCTGTAGTGTAACTTGGGGTAGGCGAGCAGGGACCAGCCCTGGGTGCAAACGGAGTAGGTGCAACAGAGATGTGCCCCCACCCCACAAGTGTCCATGGCAGAAGCAGCTCCACAGTGTTGCTTTTGCAGGAGCTGGGTGCATGGACACCACATTGCTGCTGTAGGAGTCGCAGCTAGAGCGGGCAGACAATGTCAGGCAGTGATTTTTTTTTTAATTAATTTTTTTTTGAGTCCCCAGCACAGGTAAGACTCTCGCTTCGTCTGCTCTCGGCAGCCCTGCTCCTCTGGCACCGAGCAGCACCTTCCTGCCACTCGTCCCTCCTTGCTCGCATGCGGCAGGGTATGCCCAGGGCGCCAACCCATCTCATTACACCTCTGGACGTGTTGCTATATACAGTTGGTCCAATAAAGGAGATCCCTGCAGAAAACAAAGCCAACAGAAGCACTTTTCTATCCTCAGTTGTGTGTGTGTGCGCGCGTGTGTGCACATGTGTCTCTTTTTTTTCCTTTCTCTTTTCTTTTTCCCTACACTCCTAGCTGGGAAGCCGTGTGCCAGCGCTCTGTAGCGTGCACCTGGCCAGGGCTGCAGATGGAACATTAACACTTGCACACTTTTGCAGCTATGCCAGTAAGTAAAATGTAGACAAATGATGTCTAGACAGCTCAGGGAATAGGAGTGGCGGTGGGGCTGTGCCCCTCCCTGGGGACAGGGCTTTCTCTCCGTCCTAGGCAGACAGAGACAAAAGTTACCCCTTTGACAGCTGGTTGGTGGCCTGCGTGAAAAGAATTGGGGAGCGCGGTTCGTTACCTAGGTTATCCTTGTTCTGGTCACAGCAGAGAAACCAAGGATTAGCGAGATGAGAAACAAAGGCCCTGCTACTCCCAGAGACGCACGCTGCCTCTGCCCAGGCTGCTAGCTCTTAAGTAGATAAATGGGAGACATCTGTCTTGAGAGCTATCATTTTGACACCTCTCACCGGTCCTATGCTCACATTAAGCCCTGAGCAAAAACACAAATTGAATCCGTGATTGTAACTAGTGGGATTTAAAAAAAAAAAAATTGAGTTATTAAAGGCTTGTGAGAGATTTTGAAAGATGAGGGTTGGGGTTTTTTTTGGAATCTTCTGCTAATCTTTTGCTAATTGTGTTAATGACCCTCTATTTATTTGATAGGCTAAAGGGATAAATGGGCGGGTGATCAAGTTAAAATAATTTCATTGAAATGATTCTGTGTTTTCTCTGTGCCGCGCAGGGTCCGACATAATCGTTTTGAGGTCGGCTGTGTCTGGAGGTTAGGAAGGACTCTTGGCTCTTCATTGGGTAGATGGCTAGTAAATAGGACGCAGTAGGAACATGCAGCCCTGCTGAGATACGGTTTGGGGCTTGTCTACTGGGGGACGCTTGGGACAGTGAAAGATGAAGCAGGTATTGGGGTGGGGATTGTGGTCGTAAGTTAAAGCACTTGCAGCTCCAGGGAGGAGGTTCTCACTAAGGAAAGAAGTGGGCTTGGATCGGTGTGATCTAGTTGTGCTTAGCGGGGTGAGGACAGGTGCGTTCCTGTGGATGTTACGCTGTTAGTGCAAGCACAAGCAACTTAACGTGCAGTGAAAGTTTGTGGGGATTTACTGACTACCCATTCTTACCCTGGGGTAAATGGAAGGTAACCATCCCATGATCGTTGAACCCTCAATGAAAGGGGATATGTTCCTGTGGGCTAAGCTTTCATTTACTATGGGGCCAAAAAAAAAGTGCAGAACCTGCAAAGGCCAGCAGCTCTAGTTGTGAATGAATCTGGGGGCTCTCTTGTTGCCCAGAAGGATGATGCTTTGATATCTAGAGTAGCAAGCGTGGGAACATGAGATTCGCTCTTTGCCTTGACGGGGTAGATTGGAAACGAGCCCTTTCTGGAAGAGCACTTCATTTTCTGGAGGCATTTGCAGTAGCGAGGGAAGGAGATGTTCCCTCAGAGGGTCACTGAAGTTAACCCCCTCTTGTTCCTCCATTCAGACATGAGCAAGGTAGAAAAGCACAGGCTGGGACAGTGTTGCTGGGTTGCTGAGCAGATGCCTTCAATTCATGCTGTACCCGTCTGTAGAAAACCTTTTGAGATCTGTAATGACATGCGTGATGCAAACAGGGGTTGATCACAATTAAAACGTGCAACAGGAGCAAATCTGCTTAGGGGGCAACTTTTGACTTGAAAACTACACTCCCTTAAAAGGCCTAACCAGTTGCCTTATTAGAAACTTCCTTCATCCTGTTTCTTTAAGCTGGGAAGAATGAGGTGCTGCTGCTTTTGGCAGGCCAGTGGGAGACCATCAGTTCACCCACCCTGTAGTTTTGGTTGCGGTGGCGCGCTCTCTGACTTCATGTTCCTGTCCTCAGTCTGTGTGTACGACCCCCCGAGTCAAGAGAGGTGAGCAGTTGCTTTCCAGGATGGCTGGTCACAAGTGTCACGTGTGTCTGCTGGGAGAGAGCCAGAATTCTCCTTTTGCAAAGTAATGCTCGTGTTGCTGCCAGCTTGTCTTGGCCTGGGAGCTGGAAAATCTGACTTGCTTGCTGTGAGCCTTCCTCGACTAGGAAACTTGAATTTGAGATTCCTATTTTAAAAGAGCAGGACAAGTGGCATGATTCTGACTGGTCAGTGCAGACGGGGACAAGTCTTCCTTATGTGTGGCTTCATGTCATTAGTTATGATGTAAAGGTTATGCTTCATGCATGCTGACGGAGGACAGGGCTGAGCACAACTTGTCCTCTTTGACACTTGGCCAGGATTGTGTCTTCAAACTCACTGTGAAGAAGGGTGTTTAAGCAGGATTCCTTCTAGTGAAGACAAGACCCAGTTAAATTCCCCAGTGGTGAGGGTATGTTGATAAATTGAGAGAAAGCTGCTGGTTAAAGAGCTCAACACCTTATAAAGCTCTTCTTAGCCAGAGAGGGAGGTGTGTGTGTGTGCATGCATGCATGCATGCATCTTCCTGTAAAGCTGTCAGCCAAAGAGGGATGTGTGTGTGCGTGCGTGTGCACATGCATGTGTCCACATGTGCACCTTCCTGTAAAGCTCTTCTCCGCCAAAGAGGGGAGTGTGTGTGTGTCCACGTGTGCACCTTCCTATAAAGCTCTCAGCCAAAGAGGGATGTGCGTACGTGCGTGCGTGTGCGCGTGCATGTGTCCATATGTGCACCTTCCTATAAAACTCTTCTCAGCCAAAGAGGGGAGTGTGTGTGTCCACGTGTGCACCTCCCTATAAAGCTCTTCTCAGCCAAGGAGGAGTGTGTGTGTGTGTGTGCGCGCGCGTGCATCTTCCTATAAAGCTTTACTCAGCCAAAGAGGGATGTGTGTGTGTCCATGCATGCATCTTCCTATAAAGCTCTTCTCAGCCAAAGAGGAGAGAGAGAGAGCGCGCGAGAGAGAGAGAGAGAGTGTGTGTGTGTGTGTGTGTGTGCGCGCGCGCGTGTGCGCGTGCATCTTCCTATAAAGCTTTTCTCAGCCAAAGAGGGATGTGTGTGTGTGTCCATGTATGCACCTTCCTATAGAGCTATAGAGGTGTGTGTGTGTAATCCAGAACTCAGTAACACTTCTGACTTGTCTGACCTACTTAAAAACTCTGGTAGACAGAAAAGCTAAAACCACCTCCAGTCTTTTCTGCTGCATTTCCACTCTGGAGCAGTAGCACAGGGGATAGGGAGGGAATGACGATGCTCCGATTTTCAGTAGCTGATTCTGATGCAAGCAGAGTCCTCCTACAGCACTCGGAAGTCCTGGCAGAGAAACCCAGCCTACCGGGAATACATCCCAAGGCAGAGGAGGAAGGACAGAGCTGTGATCTCATATACAACCACTGTGTGCAATGCCGCTAGTCGCAGTGGCCTGGGCGTCTGTCTGGGAACACTGCAGAGGAGACGCTGCCTCCGTCTGAGGCTGAGGTCCGTTCTGGTCTAACAGGCTGGGTAAGCAAGTGGAATCTGCCATGTCAGCCTCAGCGGAGAGGCTGAGGCCATCCTGCTGCCCGTGGAGGTGGGAGTAAACCATTTGAAGCTCTCACACAGTGATAAAGACTGTCTAATTGTGTGCGTGGTCCCTGCTTTTTGGGCATGGGGTCCACTTGATGCATGTAGGGAGCCTGTAGTTCCAGGCAAACGCTCCTTGGTTGGTGGTGGGACTTAAACCCAGAGCCGTGAGCACTAGAGCAAGGCCCCTTCTGGCCTGAGCCCAAGCAGAGGCAGAGGTGGTGGAGAGCGTGTAATATTCAATCACAAAAGATGGGGGAGAACTATTCACAGAAGCAAAGATGGCAGTGCTAAAAATAGCCTCAGAAAGACAACCTTTCCCTTCCGCATGTAACGCTAAGTAGCCACGTACCCTTCCCCTTTCCACGCCAATTAGCAGCGGTCTCGGGTAACCAACCCTCGCGAGACATCA
>JAGPOW010001543.1:11114680-11163856 GCA_030014935.1 Caiman crocodilus | reverse complement strand
CCCGCTACTCCTAACTTTCCCTGCTTGCTACGCTCGTTGTGCCAATCCCCCTGACCTCTAAGGTCAGGCGCCCTGTAAGTACTCTGCGATAATAAACCGTGCTTGATTACTAAGTCCAATTCTCGACCTTACCTGTTACGAATGCATAACAGAGAGGAAACAATTTGTGCCAAACCCTGCAGCCAGTTCTGAGTCGGGACCCCTGACCATTTGTTTGCCAGCGCTCGCGTAGACCAGGTGCTCTCCGTTCTTAGAGCAGATCCTCAGGGTGGGAATGGGAGGGGACACAATATTTTGGGCTGAGTTGGAATATAGCTGTGCAGCTCCTGGCTTGTAGCACACTCTTCATGTAGTTGTGGGTGAATCTACCTGAAGCAAGACACTCCTTCAAGACCCTCATCAACTTTGCTTTCACTGATGCTTCAGACCTGGGGAGGCAGACTCGAGCTCTGCAGACTTTTGTATTATACTGGTCCTACCTTCAGCAGTTGCTTCTGCAGGGCTGTTGGCATTACTGACCCCTGATATATTGACGGAAGCTATCAGACCCTTCTGGGTCAATAGTCTGACCCCTTGGAAAGCTGCAGCTGGCTCGGCGGGCTGCAGGGCCCCCCTGCACGCATTGCTTAAGGAGGTCCTGGGGAGTACTTGAATCTTAACTGGTCTGAGTCCTCCTAGTCTTATATTTTAACTAGGCTTCCAGGGCAGAGCTTGCTTCAAAGTCCACAGAAGCCAGAGGAGCCGTTGCATTATTTCCAGCAAGCCTTGGATCAGGTCCAGAGCTGGTTGGCTTCTTTGTGTGCATTTCATTTCCCTTCCCATACACCCATGAAGGGAGAGAGACCCACATTTTAAAAGCCAGGAAAATGTGATTGTATAACCGCGGAGCTCAACAAAGGAAGTGGGGGAAGGGGAGGGGGGATGGCATCAGGTGCAGGACCTGAAATGACTCTTCTTTTATCTTTTAGCAAATAACTGACTAGATTGTAAATGGACAAAACCCCTTGGTGTATGTCCTGGTGTGTAGGTGGGTAAGGGGCTTGTCTTTGGATCTGTCTCAAGAAGAGGAGCTATTTCATGCACCCTTAACCAGCCTGCAGCTTTTACAGCAGAGGGCTATATCAGTCGATAAGAAGCAATAAGTGGAAAGAAAAAGTTTTATTGGGTGTAATGGGGTTAGGTGCCTTCGGAGTCCCTGACCCTTCAGATCTGTACATGAAGCAATCAACAGCAAAAATCAGAATGCAAACTGGCTTGTGAACGTTGGTTAAACACTGTACATCGAGCGAGGCGTGTGGTCAACTCCATTCCTGGTTGTTGGGCAAGATGGTTGACCATCCACCTCCTCTTCCTGGCATCCTTCCACCCGCACAGCCTTTGGATGTAGTCAACTCCTGCACCTGACTATAAAGGTGGCCTTTGAGCCCCTGGAACCAAAACCCTTGTCTTGTTATACTGTACAGCTCCCGCAAGGGCCTTGATCCTGGCTGTGGCCTGCAGGGGTGATAGTCACTCTTCATGAACCCAGCTACAAAGCAAAAAGAGGTGCAGTTCCTCCAAAGTGATCAAAGTAGTTCTGCACGTGTACAATGTACTGTCATGGAGCTCGCTCTCTCTGTGTATATATTTTTACCCAAACATTGCTTTTCTTTTGTATCAGACAGATGCACATAATATCTCCTTGGCAACACCATGGGAAGGACGATTTCTGGTAGGAACAACTGCAAAAGCGAAAGCAGTAGACTTAGACTTGTTGCTAGCCCTAACCTAGTGACATTGCGAATAGTCGCATTAACCTGACTGACACGAGCACTCAATACCTACCAGCTTTTACATGCACCGAGGCAGTTCTCTTAATCTTTTAATGTTTCAGTAATCCTCAGATTAACTTGGCGTTGGCATAAAAGTTGTTTTCACTGGCGTCTAAGGGAGCTGGTGCTCCTAAGGGGATGTGATTGATTGAGAGAGCCGTGCGTGTAAACTGTAGGGTGAGCTGCCTGTTCACTGCTCTGGCTTGCTGAGAAAACGGATGACTGGAGATTCCTGCTCCCAGACACTTAAGGACCCGCTTTTGTGAGCAGCTGATTGTTTCTGGTCTCCCCAAATCAGTAGAAATGGAGGCTGCTTGGTCCCTGACGCAGCTGGTGCCCCTTGGTTGTCTCAAGCGACGGGGAGACAGCTTTGGGCCAGTGCTTCTCAACTGGGTGCTCCAGCACCCCGTGTGCCACGAGACCTCCTCGGAGGTGTCATAGCGTGGGCCCCACCGCTGTGGCAACCAGAGAAAAGTGCCTCACACCCCTCTTGTACAGCCAGACCGGAACGGGCGATGGCAGACGCCTGCTTTCTTGCCTCGTTGGGGTTCTCTGATCACTTGCCCTGGGCACCTCTGTTTGCAGGAGACACCGTGTAGGGTCAGACCAGCAAGGGTTATGGCACAAGCTGGCTTTCCCACCTGCTGTACGCTGATCAGAGGACCCTAATGGGGCAGGAGACCTCCCGCGTGTCCTTCCTCACCTGGCTGCGCACCAGGAGTGCAAGGAACTTACTTGGTGGCATCCCCCAGTTGAGAGCCATTGAGGTGAGCTGAGGCAGTGCAATGCTGCTTCTCAACCGGGGCTGCCTCGACATTCAGAAATGCTGCGGATGTGCTGTGACTCTGGTAGGGGTGTGAGCCCCTGCTTTAGACACGGGCAAGTCCCACCCAGGCGGAGTCCAATTTGACACCCTCTCCTCGCTCGCTCGCTCGCTCGCTGCAGCCGTCCCCCCGTGGGGACTGCACTGCCCGCCCGTACAGCGGCGTGGGCTGTGACTGTAATGCAGCAGGGTCCGGCACCCACTGCTGTACTGCTTCAAGCGACACCCAAGATGACGGTAACTTGAAGTGGTTTTATGGGAGGAACATGTCCTTCTTTTCTCAGGTTTGGTTTTGTGAAAAGCCAGTTTCCCCTCTATGGTCTAGCATTCTCCACGGTCTGTTCACATAGCAAGGAAGGTAAGAAAAATGACCGAGAAACAAGGAAAGTGGGATTGTAAATCCCCAAAATACAAGCAGCAGCAATCGAGGAAGGGGTTGGATCTGAACCCGCTTTGAATGCCAGCTTTGAGAAACTGGCCTAGATTTCAAGCCTAGTCTTGAGGGGTGGAGGATGTATGAAAATCAGTTGTTCGGGTGGTTTGCATCTCAGCTTTGGTCGCTGAAATAAGTGGAGCTGAATGAAGTAGTCTTAACTGTCATGCACCGGGGCCCGGGAAAAGCTAAGGTTGTGTATTCAAACCGACCTGAGCACTTACTAGGGCATGAACTGACTGTGGCATTAACACCATTTTCTAGCATCTTTCTTTTTATTTCCTTCCCAAATGGGGAAGGAATATTCCTGTTTCCATCAAGCAGTTGGCAGAAACTAGCCCATTTTGATCAATGATGTTGGTTAATCGCACTTATTGATTTAACAACCACTGACTTGTTAGCCTGAAAGGGTCGGTGTGCGTGCGAGTGTGCACACGCACGTGAGTGTGTGCATGCATAGCTGTCTGCGGATACTTAAACTAGACTGAAAACCTTGCTGGAGAAGCTATTGCATTTGTTATTGCCTTGGAGAAAGGGGCCACTTTGTCTAAAAGGACTGCTGGTTTCCAGCTTTTGTGGTCTCTTTCTCTAGCAAGTACAACTGGCATCCAAAGTATTCGAGAACAGGCCTTGTTAATAAATACTCTCCTGCTGGGTAGACAGGAGAATTCCAGATGTGGAAGCTAAATTGGCTTCGTCTCAGTGAAATCTGACCTGTCTCCTCTCCCACCTTTCCTGACGCGGCCCATGCCATTCCTCCCTGGGACTCCTGGGACTGCATACTAAATGGCGGGATGTGGCCGTGTCCCCTGCACGCTTGCATTAATCACAGCAGGTACCTCTCAGGCTGCGCAGAGAAGCCAGCTGTTCCGTTCCTACCCAGAGTCGCAGCCCAAGACCTGGATACCATTTAGATGTAAAATTCCTCAAGCATGAAATCTCATCTGTGAGCCCTCTCTGTTGTACTGGAAAAGGACATGAGGACTGGGCCCAGTCGCCTCTCTGTGCTGGGCCCATGGAAGAGCCTTTACCTTTCATAAGTCCCTAGGATACCTATGGTTCCCTACCCCCTCCACGAACCGTCCTGGTGACCCTCGTATGCAGTCCCCAGGAAGTGCGAGTAGCTGCTAATAGGACATCCACTCTTGTTTTCAGGAAGCAAGGTATTTGGCCCTATAGGCCTTAACTGCAGCGCTATAGGGGACTGGTCGCCAGGGAGGCAGGACTGCTTTTTAGGTGACAGCGTGTTTTGTACACGTGGGCTGTTTTTTCCCTCTGATCCCACAGTAACACCTTTTCCGATTGTGTGTTTTTGTTTTTTCCAGCGTTGGGCAAGTTGTGAACATCAAAGCAAAAGTAAACCGAGCCTTTAACTCTAGCATGGAGGTTTGTATGCCTTACCCCATAACCTGCATCTTCTCTGTCCTCGCACTGAACACTTGTACTAGTGGTACTACCGACCCACAATGAACCTTCCTTCCTTTCCCATCCATCTTCGTGGCAGTGACAACAGGGCTGAGTGATGTCTTGCTGCCCATTTGATTTCTACAGTCCAGTTTTCTATGGTCCAGATGCTCTGGACACACCTCCCTTGGCCTGGATCTACAGTGCCTGGGTTTGCAAAGTGGTGTCCCATCCAAGTGCTAGCAAGTCCAAGGCTGCTTAGCATCCAAGATCAGGTGCATTCAGCCCAATGTGGCTGCATATACGCTTTTTTAGAGGTCATTCTCTTGTTCTTTTATCTGTTTATTGTGATACTTTTAATGCTGTTGGAAGAATCCCTGAAGTGCCATTGTTCTCCTGCTGCCCCACATATCCCTGACTCCCAGCCTTTGGCTTGTTTCAGTTGCTTTGCTTGGGGAGAAACCGCCTGATCTGGAGTATATGGCTTGCCTTGCTCTCCCAGGAATTAGTTCTATGATCCAGTCACTGTAAAGCAGCAGGACTCTTCAAGCAATAGTTGCCCTTGCTGTTCCCCATCTCAAATGAATTGCTGACCCTCAGTATGGGAATAGAGGTCCTGTGTCAGTGCATCCTCCTCATAGCCTGCATTATTTGGGGAAGGAAGCTTGTGACACTTCCCAGGTTCATTTATTCCACCTGCATTTATTCCACAGGAGTAGTTGAAGCCATTTTGAATTGACTGGTCCTGTGTAGTTCACTGTCTCTCTTTTGGGATCCGTTCCAGGTTGGGATCCAAGTCCGCTATGAAGATCTCTGCAGTGGCGAGCAGTGGAATGTGTGCAAAGCTTATGCCACCTTTGTTGCACAACGTACATCAAACACTAAGGTAAGAGAAGACCCCCTCCCAAGCTAGAGCTGCTGTAACTTCTAGTTCTGGGTCATGGGGAAGAAATCAAGTTGCTGGCATTTGTGTGGCATTGCTTCCAGGGTCTGCCCTGAGATCTCTTGCACAGATTTTCACTATTTCATCAGGTGTTGGGTGACTCGGTATTTCGATCTTGGCTTTGAATATACCTAATGTGGCACCTTGAATAGTACACACCTGGCGTGACACTTGCAACAGTGCATTTGAATTGTTGGCTCCAACAGAATAAGTTTCTTGCTTGTATTTTTGTAGCCTTTATCACAGTCCTTTGGCATGGAGATGTGCAAGAGGATCCACTAGGCTGTCTTCTATTGAGTGTGCGTGTAATAACTGTGAGCCCGGGTCTGACTGGCCTTTAGGTGTTACCTTACTGCAAATGTGAAATAATAATACTGCAGGATTTGTTGGACATCTGTATAAACACTTTTTTTGACTAGTTGCCTCCCTAGCTGGGCCCTGTTTATAGTGAGGCCTAGATTCTCAAAGGGTTGTTAAGTCTCTCTATAAATATTAACAAACAAATGGCATTCCTGTGCTTTTCCTGAAGCACTCAGGATTCAAATATTCTTGTAATAACTACACTTACTTCCTGACCCCTGGTGGTTAATAAAACCCTACAGTGCAGGTGCCTGGAGGAGAGCCGCAGTGTCCTAGCCAAATTGCTATTTGGGAAATGTTTTTTTTAACCGAACTCCTCCGGCCCGTGGAAGCAACCTCCACTTCCCGTCCCAGGTCAGCGTGTGGTAGTCAGCCAGCTGCCATGTAGCACACAGATTTCCAAATTCACGTCGGTAGCTGGAGGAGGGGTTCCTTCTTGGCCTGAGACTGGAGATCCAGACTGTAATCCTGGTTTTGCTTCAAGTCTCTTGTCACCTGTGGGCGAGTCACTTCATGCCACCCCAGTGCCTCCTTGAAATCAGGTTGGCCTTTCCCTACCTCATACCCAGTTGTTTTGTGGCTTATCGGATTATAGTATGATATAGATGGGTATGGAGGCAATGTGGCCTAACAGAGCAGGGCACTAGCTGCAAACTTGAACGCCCAGTTTGATGCACAGCTTTGCCTCTAACTTACTGAGTGACAGCTAGTCTCTGTGCTTTTGTCTTCATCCTTCGTCTCCTTTATTTGACCCTAAGATCTCCAGGCCAGGGTTGTGTCTTGCTGTGTGTCTCTACGAAGCCTGGCCACAGCTGAGGTCTGTACAAGCTACAATAATACAAGTCGCCATTCATATTGGTAAAGAGCATCATGATCCTCTGATGAAACAGGCTTTGGATGCAAAGAACTTATTGATGCTGCAAATACTGTGCAGCTGGGCTCTTCTGGAAGATGTTGTCATGGAGGAGCTGCCTCTTATAGAAAGGTTTTCTGGTTCACCCAGGACTAGAAGTATTATCCCAAACACCTTGAACCAAGGCAGTGGACCACGGCACAGTCTTCCTGATGTGTGACACGGCAAACGGGGAAGCTCCGCAATCAGCTACACATGCCCTGCGTTTTTACACTCTTCCTACAAAGCAGCTTCTGCTGGCCACGGCTGGAGGCCAAACTCTGGGCTACGTGGACCTTTGGTCTGACTTGGCCTGACCCAAGTTTGCCATCTGCAGTGGTGCATTCATGGTTTGGGAACCACTGAGCTGCATGAGCTCTCTAGATCAGAGCTGTCCATCTTTTATTGCCACATACCCTGTGGGCCACGCCAACAGGGGCCACATGCTACACGGGTCATACCAGCATGACCCATGGGCCCTCCAGGCTGCACCCTGCATGGTCTATCCTTCTCCCACTGTACCAGGCACACACCGGCATCCTAGTCTTACCCTCCAGGTCCCTGCTTTGCAGGCACCATGGGCTACCCTGCATTGCATGCACTGTCCGTCGTGTAGGGACAACAAGTAGGAGCTGGAGGAAGGAGGGGGGCAGAAGCCCTGGCTGCTACTGCAGCTGGAGCAGTGGGGAATCAGCAGCTGGGTGGGAATCTGGGGGGCACAGATTAACCCTTTACAGGCCACCAGTTGGACAGCCGTGCTCTAGATAAAGCCTGGTAGTGATGTCTGACACGCTCCTCAGGGTTCCTGTTGAAGTGCTTCCCTGGGAAACAGCCCAGGTAGGAGCAAAGCTGAATACAGACTCTGCCAATCCCTCCGAGGCTCTACTGTCCTGTCCCTTTGTGCCTAGATTAAACTGAAGCCAGTGATTCCTCAGACAGAAGAGGAGAAGACCGAATACAGCATTGCAGCCGAGCGCCGCCGCATGAGGCTGGCCCACACTGATACCATCAAGGATCTTCTTAGCAACAGCTCCCTCCAAGCTGGTAACTGATCCTGTGGGTCTGTCATCCCCCTGTCCCATGGGAGCCTGTGCCAGGCATTGGCCCGACTGCCTGGAGCTGGGGACAGGGCACAGTCTGGGCACATCTGTCTGCAGCAAAGCAGTTTCACATCTGGCATTTGATTATACAACCCTGGAGTTTGGAGGTGGTCTTTCATGCATGGCAGACCACCTGTCTCTCACGGTGTCCCCGTGAAGCGGGGCACTAAGTGTTGTCCACAGGCAAGCGCGTAAAGTGAACTTGCCATTGCTGCGCAGCTACTCGCTGGTAGAGATGGGGCGAAAATGTGCACCTTCCTAGCTGTCAGCTCTGTACGCTGTTCCCCAGCCTTTGATCTCTGTCCAGTGTCTAACGAGTCTGGCCTGTACCCCAATCCTGGCAAGTGCTAATTGTCTCAAACGTGCTTATTGAGGTATTGTTACATTTTTGGCTTGGCTTATGATTTTCACCAAAAGGCTTATTGGTGCCGCCCCGTCCCGGCAGGCTCCTGGGAGGATATTCTACAGCACGAGGTGGTACAGAAGGGCCTTGTTACATGCTTTACCCCGAACTGGTTTTGAGCAACTTCTGTTGCCTTCTTTTCTTATCCAATGGGGATAATACCTGTTTCACAGCTGTGTTCAAGGCCATTTGCTAACATTAACAACGGGCTTGCAGTCTCTCGGGTGGGACATGCCATTAGGACCAAGTGACGTTTGGTGGGGATGTTAGACCAGGCTGCAGAGGCTAGCTGGGCCTGATCCTGGGCCAAGGGTGCATGTGAACCGGTCGTTCGGAGCCGTGGAGAACGTTCCCAAGGATCATGCCCTACGCATCATGTGCTCGTGCTCTGCTCACGCCAAGCTCATAAATGAGGCAGTGAAGCTATCCTAAGGGGCTGGTCCACCTTCTCCACTTGCACATGCGTGCACAGACACACACACACGCACACACACACACACACACCACTTTTGAACCCCTTCCCTGCATGCTTGAGATTTGCAACAGGTAGGAGGAGGAGATTTTCCTCATTGCCAGGTTTGGCCCAGGTAGAGTGGGTTGGCAGGACCTGCTTCTTCGTGGCCGTCTCGAGAGCTGTGTGAAAGGTGTATAGACGTGTTACTCCACGGGTTCGGTGGGTGCAAGGTCTCCAGGCCCCGTGAGGGCAGCGTAGGGGTGTTAAGGAAACATGGTGCTTTCTCTGAGTGGGGGAAAGCTTCCTAGGGAGCCCTCACCTGACTGCATAGTACCTGTTACATAGGGAAACAGGGAGTTGTTCTGGATTCGGTGCGGCTGTGGGCTGGGAAGTGCTCGGGCATTGCAGGAGAAGAGGGGGCGTGAGGTTTTTGTAGGTAATGGCCAAGCAATGGCTGGCACCACTAACCCTTTTGTCAGCCTAGCAGGCCCCTTTTTCATGCTGCGGTGATAAGCCGGTATATGTTTTCCATCCCAGAGCGTGAGAACGGAGACTGCAAGACTGTGGTGCCTGCTGGGCAGACGCGGGTGGAGAGCGTGGAACTAGTGCTGCCCCCTCATGCCAATCATCAGGGAAACACCTTTGGTGGGCAGATCATGGCCTGGATGGAAAACGTCGCCATGATAGCAGCAAGGTGAGGTTCGGGGCTCCTCCATTACAGGGCGACTGTCACCAGGACCTTTTACCTGGGACAAGGGTCCAGCTGCATGTGCTCTGTGCGCCCTTTATTCCTGTGGTAAGTATTACTGCATAAGACATGGTATTATAGCAGGGCACAGCCACTCCATACAACAGTTTGGGAGGCCATTGCAGGGTGTCCTGCAATTGGAATGATATAGGGTGTTTCAGGTGGGTGCAGAATAATGACCCAAACAGGATTCGGGCCCCAGGTTGCTAATATCTTTCTACTTGTCAAAAGCCTTCATGTGCTGTTTCCTGACTTGAAGTGGCCTGGACCTCAGGTTTCAGTTTCATCCAAAGACACAGAGCCTACAACCAGACGATAACTCAACAGTTCATTTAGACACGGGGTGTTATTAACTGTGAGAGAGGAGAGCCACCACTTTGTCACCAGCAGTCCTTTGTAGTGACCTCCACTTGTGGATCTTGTATCTCCTGCTAGGTAGGTCCAACCCTTGCCCTGTGAGATGGGGCAGGCTCCACCTGCCTTCTCCAAGCTACTGGTTCTGCAGCCACCCAAATCTTGAACCGGTTCATTGGCTAAGGGTTGCCAAATCTAAATTTTGCCTGCTTCTGTTGGACATGAGAAGGAGCTTTTTAATGATGAGGATGTTTAAGACATTGGTAGGAGAGATCATGGAATCGCCATTGCTGGGAATTGTTAAGGGCAGGTTAGTCAAACATTGGTTTGGGATGGTGTAGACAGGGATTATCTTGCCCTGAGCAGGGGGTTGGACTAGTTTTGACATCTTAAACCCTCCCACCCTTCTTTTTCTACGATTCCACAAAGTCTTGTCATGATGCCATCCTCACTTTGGAACCGGAGGCTGTAACCTGCTGCTATATGAGGTCCAAAACACATCTGGGATCTCTCAGTGCTCAATAGGCCTCGCTGTTAGAGGTCAGATTGCATCGTTGGAACAGGTCATATATATCCGGGAAGGATGGAAACACTTGGCTGCCTCAGATTGAGTCAGTTGGCTGTCGTTATACTTCCTTCTATCAAGGCTGTTCAACATATGGGAAGCATAATCCACATGGGTTGGCTGTAGCAGTATGTCTCCCATAAGGGACTTTTGCCATGTGCGTTGAAAAGCACTTGTGGCGTGGTGCTGAGCAGCGTTTCTGTACTCTGCCCCAATAAGCGACCTTGTGCTGTCTCTTGATCAGGGGAAGATTTTTAGTGGGTCCTATTGTGATCTTGGAAACCATTTCTTCCTAAACCTGGAGGAGATCAGAGACTAACGCTGTTTGTCTTGGACCAGTCAGCATCTGTTTAGTACATGGCACCATAGAGGCAGTACTTATGGCTTGTGGATGGCCCCTTGTGTACTATTTCTTGGGAAGGGAAGCAGTGAGGGAGTTACGTGCTTTATCCCAGTTTTCACTATCTACCTTTGCACGTGGGTGTTGAACTTCAGATGCTAACTCTGAATTTTCTAGCTAGCAGTCACTGAAAAGAGTGTAGCTGCTATTCTGAATTGATGGTGGAGCATGAGCTGTGGGCCCGGAACAGCTATACTTGAAGGGTTTGAGTTCAGATTTTAAGCATGCTTTTCCGCATCTGCTTAATTATAAAATGTATTCAATGTATCCAAAGTTCCAGGCACATTCTGATAGACTAGACAGTGTGATGATACCAGACTGTTACATTCTCTCTTCTGTGCCAGAATAAATGTGGGCCCAAGTCCACGTCTTCACTTGGGCTCCTACCAAGTGCTAATGCTGCAGTGCGGTACCCAGAGGAAGCTATGCTGTAAAGATGTGTTGTGGACACTATGTTTTAAACCAAGCTCCTTTCCCTCCCTGACTCTGATGAAGGGAGGATTAAGGCTTCTCTGGCTTTTGAGAGGATTAGGATGGTTTGAGTGAGCCCTTCTCCTCTTGTCAGAGAATGGCTTGGAAAGACCTGTCTTGATGGCCTACTGGGAGAACTGTGCCAGGTTTCCATCCCGGTTGCGCACACCCTAGACTGGATGATAAAATGATGCTTTTCCATTGCATGAAATGATGATTAGCCATGATGTTGGATGGGAGGGACAAGAGATTTAAGGCTTAACCAAGAGGGAGGCTTAGACGGACCAAAACGGAGGGGCAGATGGACCTCGACTGCAGTCTTTCTGAGCAGATGGGAGCAGAAAATTGGTTGAAATATCTAAAGCTTGCTGGGTACTGCTGGTGAAGGTGTGACAGGAAAAGCTGGCCCAGCATTAAAACATACTTTTGGTTTGTTCTTTGGCGGATAACACTTGACTGCATTTGCCGTTTCATCCACAGCAGGCCGCAGCCGTCCGTACGGTGTCATTAGGTAAACGTTTTTCTCCTTTTGTGATACCTTTTGCAAACTGATCTTGTTCCTGTCCTACAGCCGGCTGTGCCAAGCCCACCCAACTCTGAAGGCCATAGAAATGTTCCATTTCAGGGGACCGTCTCAAGTCGGGGACCGCCTCCTGCTAAAAGCGATTGTTAATAATGTATTCAAAAACAGGTATGAACCTAGCTGGCTTTGATGTGGGCTTTGAATAGACTGTGGAGGGAAAAAAAGTCAGAAGTTGGCTTTCTTTGCATTGGAAGATGAAACCGTTGGCTGATTGATTTTGCACGAGGGAAAAATGACTGAAAAGGGAGGTGGTGCTGATGTCACGTGCCCGTTCTGCTCAGTTCTGGTGCCTGCGCCTACACAAGGAGGCTAGGTCTGAATAAAGAGACATGATGTTCCCCACCAAGTTAATGAACAAATTACTGACTGAGAAATCGGCTTGATGCAGAACTTAAGGCCAGGTTCCAAGACTGAATTTGATTTGGCCCGGTTTAAAATCTAAAAACCTTGAAATGGGTTCAGGGAAAACCAAAGCCAACTGGACAAATCTGTAGAAACAAGAGGTCGAAAGACCTGTTTGAACCATCGTGTGCGTCATGACCAGTGACTGTGCCTCTTTGTTTTACTTCTGATATGGGTCTCATTTAAACATCAGAGGGATGAAAAATAGATTTTGCTGGGAATGTTTTAAACCAGACGCTATAGGGTCTCTATTTCCTCTTGGAAAACATGTGTGCATCCAGTCCTACTTTTTTATGATTCTGTGAACTGCTTTTAAAATCCCTGGGAGTCTGTGATGAAATTTGCTGGTATCTAATCGTTGTGAGCAGGAAAGGTCTCTCCCACATGCTGAAAAGCGACAACAAAAGCCAAGGGGAGAAAAATTCACAAATTCCACTGTTTGTTTTTAACCAAAGTGTCAAATTTTGATGAAAATTTCATCGAGTTTCAACAGATTGAACTCCCCCTGCTCAACTTTTCTTTCTGTTCACATCTCTTTGACCAAGCAGCTCCACTCCGGGGAGGCCTTTTTCAGGCTCCTGGGCAGACGGTGGTGAATAAGTAATGTATGGAAGGCTGGATTCCTTTAGCCAAGTCGGGGTGCAGCTGTAGCCGTGTTGGTCTAAGGACATGGGCAGATGAGGGTCTTTGGGTAAATCTGATCTAGTCAGTGGTTCTCAAATGTTTCTTAGACTTGAGGCACCCCTCGTTAGACTTGAGATCCCCTTGGAAAATCCCAGCTCTTAGGTTCACTCTATTATTTTTCTGTAATCAAGGAAGTCAAACTGGTCTATTATTTTTCTGTAAGTCAAAAAACGAGCGCTTCTGCTATGCCAAAGAACTTGGAAAAGCCACAGCAATTCAAAATGCTCTTAATGCTTTGGATTCCTATTTGAAACCTCGAGCAGACAGGGTTCATTGGGTAAATCCAGGATCTTTTCTTAGACCAACTAAAATAGCTGGGGAAAAGTCTTCTTTGCAAGTTTTTGGGTACAAACGCCCTTCTTCAGGCTAAGGAAACCACTGAGTTTTTATCCTGCAGTGCTAACATTGTGTGGCACCCCACAGCACCCTTGAAAGGCACCCCAGGGTGCTACGACACTCTGGTTGAGAATCGCAGACCTAAGTAGTAGTGTTTCTTTGCAGCAGACGCAGCATTTTATGTGCTTCTATTTCTATTCCCAGCATGGAGGTTGGGGTATGCGTAGAAGCCTTTGGACAAGAAATGGAAGTGAGTCGAAGACATATCAACAGCGCCTTCATGACCTTTGTAGTCCTCGATGAAGAGGGCCAACCCCGTACCCTTCCAATGGTGGTGCCAGAACCTGGGGTAAGACTGGAAAGCATAGCTGAGGCAGCCCGAAAAAGGGCCTGGCTACATCCGAGTCCCTTGTGGGGTGGTGATGCCTGGCTCCTGAGAAGCAGAATGCAGCTGAGCCTTGTTTTGTCCCAAGCTTTGAAAGGCTCCGATTTTATTGCCTTATCTGATTTTGTGCAAGACAAATGCAGTTTATGATGATGGAAATCAAATTGTTCAATAGCGAGGGAATTAAATTGATTGCTCAGTATAAACAATAATAGTAATAATAGTAATAATAATAAAAATAAGCCAGAGATTGAAATGTATTAGCTATGCAGGACTTAATAGAGTATTGCTTACTCTTTTGATCTCATCTTTCTTGCCATTTACTGGAAAGAATGAAAATCTATTAGGCTGTTTAGTTTTCAGAGCCTCTTAAACCATATTTTACTTGCATGCCATTATGCTGAAGGACATGTCAGATAAACAGGTTTAGAACAAGCAGGTGTATATCTCAGGTTAAATCCCCAAAGAAGAGAGCAGCAAAGATATCCTCTGCTAATTTAATCTGGGGCTGCGTAGGCTTCAGTCATCAGGTGTGCTGTGTTCATTAGCTGTATAAATATCGTTGTGACCAGGGAGTACAGCAGGACTCAAGACCTTCCACTTCTGATGCTTTGCCTCGTTTGATTTTGGTGGATGGAACCAGAAGCTTGTTACAATATAGGTGGCGCATGGCCGACTTTTATTTTTGACTGGGTAAGAAGCCTTGGGCTCGGGCACAGCAAATACTTGCATACCTCGGGACAGGTGCATAAAGGTCACTGGGTGTCTAAAGATGCACACCTGTGCCCAGCCAGCCTTGTAAAAGTCCTGAGCTCCCATTGAAACCTGCTGGGCTTAAGAACCTAGGAGCCCACTATACAACTGCAACTGCACCTGGAGGAGTTTGCCCCCTTGCACCTGGCTTTGCTCTCATCAAAGCCAGTGGGAGCTTCACTACTGGTTTCAGTCATGACAGAGTCACAGTCATGGAGTCCTATGGCTCAAGGGGATAAGGGGACCTCAAGGATCTTCTTTATTCCTAAACCATCCCAGACAAATACCAATCCAACCTCTTCTTGAAAACCTCCAAGAAAGGAGACTCCACAACCTCCCTAGGCCGCTTGTTGCATTGCCCTGTGGCTCTTTAATCTACATCTGCCTCGTTGCCTTGTATCCTGACCTCTGCAGCAAAGGAAGAACAGTTATTCGCCCTCCCCTTGATGGCAGCCTTTCAAATATTTGGAAGCTGCTGTCATGTCACCACCTTTAATCTCCTCTTCTTCAGTCAAGCCCTTATCTCCTCAATGGAGCTATTCATGTGTTTGGTGAGTGCAGGATTCTGGCCTTGGCTAGCTAACTCCATGTGTAGTCAAGTATGCAAAAGAGCATTCAGCTGTTAGCAAAGTACCAGAAACCATTTATTTACCAGCCCTCCAAGGCTCGTGTGACCCTAGAGAGAAAAGCTTTAAATTAAGTCATCAGTCCTTTGTTACCAGGAGCCCAAAGCAACAGAGCACAGGCTTGTATACGTCTTTCTAATAAGTGCTTAATATTCTCTCCTTTGTTTTGGAGCCGGAGAACTCCCTACTTCTCTGCATTCGGTTTCTGGCAGAGTTCAAAGCTACATGGTTCTACTTTGTGCCATCTATCAACTGCATTCATGTCACCAAGGAGCTGGCTTTCTTAATTGGCACTCTCTCACCCCCTGGCGGCTGGCTGCCTGGCAGGTCCTAAATGCTGCTGCAGCAATCGGCTCTAGATTGACGTGACTTCCATGCCTCTACCGCTGCTAGGGACAAGTTCGCTAAAGGATGCTAATGACTAAGTAGTGGCGGCTGAATGGTGCAACCTGCTTCCCGTCCCTTTCGGGTCACAGATGAATATTATGATGCCTATTGTTTGGTTTACTAAAGAACATTTGAATGCCGGACAATTAGCTCTTAACGTATAACGTGTGTGGGAAAACTCATGACGTCCGGTTTAAAGCGTTCTGTTAGGGCTCTAATTTCAGGAGGTTGACTGGCTTTTGCCGTTGAAAAAATGCCTATGAATTCACTGGGATAATCTGAATTTTAATGCAAATGACAGCAGAACTGGAAACAGTCCCTGTAAATCAGCTGTATCTGCAGATCTGGAAAATCAGCAGAAATTAATACTCGTTGCTTACAGTAACTGGCAAGCAGAGGCAGGCCCTAGCAGAGTCTGGCAAGGGGGCGCGGGAGTCACGCAACACGGGGCTGTGGCCAGCATCCTTTGTACTCGTATAGCAGTGCAGGGCTATTGGCCCTGCTCTGATCGTGAGCCGTAGCATGCTGCTTCGTCCCAGCCACGACGGACACAATTGGGCTGTGTCCATGCAGCAGCCTTTTTTTTTTCATAACACAAATGTGTTGGTACCATCTGTACTCCTGCAGTGTTGCTTAGCTGGGAAAACCTTAAACCTATCCTAGTCTGCCTTCACTGGGGATATAAACTTCAGATATGTCATGTTAGTGCCGTGATGTAGGGAAGGCAGAGCACTCTGGGATGGGCTGCTGGAGAGCTGGGTGAAAGGACGCAGCAGGCAGTTTGCATCTATATTGCAAAACCAAATCCTTTTAAGAGCACTGTTTCATGAACTGGTTCTAGGAGGGCAAGCCTTTTCCAAGCTGTCGGCAGAGCCAAGACGCTGTTGTTTGTTCCAGTTGCCTGCCATGCTTTACACCTCTATTGTGCAAGGGCAAAAGATTTCAGAGCTAATCTTGAGCAAACTTAAGATGGATAAGCTCACA
Organism: Caiman crocodilus; assembly: GCA_030014935.1. Classification (NCBI taxonomy): domain Eukaryota; kingdom Metazoa; phylum Chordata; order Crocodylia; family Alligatoridae; genus Caiman; species Caiman crocodilus. The sequence continues at coordinate 11,147,555 of JAGPOW010001543.1, read as the reverse complement.
TTTCCATTCATGCACCGTGCATGTCTCCTGCCATTGCTGTTCCATAGATAGTGGAGAGTACAGGGCTATTAATTCATACTTTCCTTGGAAATTTGTTTCTTACTGAATGCTGTTGGTTATTCCAACCCCCCCCCCCAACGGCTTAACCTAATAAACCTGTTTCTGTTTAACAGGATGGAGAAAGAAGGTACAGAGAAGCTAGTGCTAGGAAGAAAATTAGACTGGACAGGTGAGTGAAAAAGAACAACCTTGAATTAAAAACAGCCCCACACACTGGGAAATATGGTGCTCGATAGAGAACAGCATGGTCCAGCCCTAGTTCTGCTCTGAATGAACGTATGCAGACACCCAAGGCTTCATATACTGGGGAAAGGGAGGACAGAGGATTGCATAATGTGGTTCTAATATACTAAAAAAAAAAGTCAGAGGTCAATCCTGAGCTAGCAGCCTGTCAGACTAGTGTACCTTAGGGACAGTGGCCCAGTGCCACACTTAGGAGTGATATGACTAGCATCACCTCTAGCCATATTTGACGCCCTAGCCAGAATGACCAAGCGATCCACCTACAGGTAGGTCAACAAGGGATAAGTCCAGAGCAAGGCCGACACTCTTGCCTCTACACCTGTAGCCAGATACTCTCACAAAGCACCCTTTAATGCTAGCAGATATGTAACACCTCTTGTGTGTGGATCTGGAACATTGCGGTGCGACATTGGGAAGGCTTCACTGTCCAACCTCCTCCATGAGGTGGGTATGAGAAAATAGATCAGCATTCAGGAAACTTCCTAAATGCCACAGGGCAGGCTGCCTTCCTTGGCCAGGTTATTGTCTGAAGCAGGGGCTCATGGAAAGGGACCTGTGGGGAGCTCTAATGTGGACGTGGCCCTGTGATGATTTATTTTGCAAATAGATTCTCTGTTTGTTTTGCTTTGGCTTCTGGCTTTGGGTCCCATCAGAAACCTCTGCAGCCTCCTGTTAGGTCACTGGGAACAATCAGAGCATTCATATCTGTGTTATCCAGTTGTCTCGAATGTATTAGAGTATCTAGACTGGGACCAGGGTGAGGAAGCAAGGCTAGGCTTCCCAAGACAATGATGCTGCATTAAAGCCATCTTGAGAAGGAACAGTATGAACATTCAGCCTTTGCTAGGGAAGGGAGAGCGACATCCAGAGTATAAGGGTGTACTCACTGCATCACCCCGGGTACACGGGTGTACATCCAGAGCACAAGGGTGTACTCACTGCATCACCCCGAGTACACGGGTGTACATCCAGAGCACAAGGGTGTGATGCACATGCTGCATCAGATGTAAAGTTGAAGACATGGTAATGTCTAGAGATCATGGTAAGTAATGCGCCATCTCTCTAAGCAAGTAACTCAGAATAGTAATGGAAATGAGGAGTATGTTGGAGCACTGCTCATCTTGGAGATGCTTCGTAGGCATTCACTTTTACCTCCCTCCTGTGAGCCAAGGAGGCTCATTTATTTATTATCCTCACTCATCATCTTGAGGAAGCCGAGGCAAAGATAAGGGGCTTGCTCAGGAGCCTGGACAGTCTGCATCCAGGTTAGAATTACTGCCCGTGACTTCCTTGGAGCAAAAAACAAAGCAGTGAGATTGAGTGGGTAAAAGATGGTAGGAATAAATGTGTGGAGCCAGTGGGTCCATGTTGGGATGCTGCAGTGCTGACTCTTGCTAACCTTGCCAAGGCTTGGCACGTGTTTCTGACTCTGTCATGCAACTTGGGCCAATCGCTGTCCTTCTGTGCCTTCATTTCCCATCAGTTAAACAGGTGATTGCGGTACTTTCCTCCCCCTTTAAAGCTCTTCTGGAACTGAGGTTGAAAAGTGTTGCTGCAGTTCGTGCCAAGATGTCTTTAAGGCAGCCTCTCTGGGCTGTTGTTCCTGAACAAGGCCTTGTAGTCAAAACTTGATAGCCGCTCTGTCTCTCCCCAGTCTCTAGCTAAGAGAAGAACATTTCCTTGCTGACGGTCGAGGTGGCAGTAACCGATGATGCTGTTCTCTTTGCTTTCCATAGGAAATATGTCATTTCCTGCAAACAGACCGAAGTCCCGCTGTCTGTGCCCTGGGACCAAAGCAACAAGGTAACATGAATGTCTGCGGTTGTTGGCTCTGTCCTCCCCAGTAAGCCCCATGCAGTACAGTAAGGCCCGGGGGCTTCCTGGCACTTATGTCAAGGCTTAGGTTTGTGCAAACTTGGGAAGGTGCAGTGGCCACTAACCAGCACCTCAGGATCCTTTCCAGCCCATTTAAAGGACCCTGTAACGGTGACAGGACTGAATAAGAAGTTTTATCAATGATAAACCGCTCTCTATAGAAACTAGGCAGACACGCTTTTATTGGTCAATGCAACGTGCATTGTGATGATTACTGTGAAGAGTTTAATTGGAAAGCTGAATTCCCTTTTAATCTCTGACTTCCCTTTTAACTAACTCAGCGTTCAAGTAGCCGTAAGTCATACCGCCGTGTGGGCTGGGTTTGGTTGCAGGAAAAGAAGAGGTTCAAAGCGGCTCCTATTGTGTTTTCTTGTGTTCTTCATGTAGGTTTATCTGAGCTACAACAACGTGTCTGCACTGAAGACTCTTGTAGCAAAAACGAACTGGGTGCTCGCCACAGAGATAGACAAGGTACTGATGCCGGCTTTGCCTCCCGCCCGCGGCAGGTCGGGGACTTGTTGTATGGAGAACACCCCCTCCTTCTCTGCCCTGGGGGTTGGTTCAGTCTTGCCTTCTTCCATCCCACCACTTCCATCCTCGTGCATCCAAACGTGCTTGATCGAGTGGGATTGTGCATAAAAAGCTTGTGTTCATGGAGCATGTGGTTAGGTACTAGCAAGGGCAAACGCGTTCGAACTTGCACCCCATCCGCACGTTCCTATGTGCGACAGCGGTGCAAATGAAAGCACGTGGCTTTCCGGGATGCCCCTGGAAAGGTATTCAAAGGTACCTGCTGTCGTTCCTGAAATAAAGCCAGCTCCGCCTGAGCTGTTAGTAAAATCTAACTGATCCGACCCTGCTGCTCTGAACAGAGACCGCGGATGTCATCCTGGGAACTTCTCGCAGACCCCTGTTTGTGTTTTACTCCCATGACTCGATGTCACTAGCGCCAGCTCAATTAAAAGGCAGGTTTTGCGCGCGGTCAGCCAGGAGGTCCCTTCCAGCTCTCTCTTTTTCTATGAGCCTACGCTGTCCCGTGATAATTAGCTGGAACTTCATGCTGTTGTAATTAAAGCTCCGTGTGCGGGTGGGGGAGGGAGGGGAGGAAAGAGAGAGAGATCGAGACTGTTTGGCAGTGCTGCGCTAAGGTGAAAATGGTTAGTCGAACGGGACGTGCCTCTCATCGGGTCTCTGTGCATTCTCCAAGGTTAAGATGTACACGCTGGAGGAGGACAGGTTCCTCTCCTTCCGGATAGAGATGACCGTGTCTATGGCTGCCTGGCAGGCCTTCTTGCTCCTCTCCGACCTGAGGCGGAGGTGTGAATGGGATGGTCACTATGCGTAAGTGCTGTGAAGCTGGCTAGAAGATTGTGGTCAGCGGGCCCTGTTTATTTGGGGATGGGGACAGGGGGAAGCGTCTGACTAGACAGGACTCCCCAGCTTCCTTCCTCTTGGCTTCCCCGCCTCGAAGTGGCTCCTCCAGCTGAGAAGGGCTTTGCGCTCCAGCCAGGCGGCATGCACGTCCCTTTTGTCTGCAACCCTCTCCCAAACCCGGATCCCATCGCGTGGCTAGGATCTTCAAATAGTACGTGTTGCTTTCCCACGTGGGGTGATTGTGATCATAGCTTTCCATCGCCTAAGCTCCAAAGTAGAAGGCTATCCTCCATCTCCCAGCCCAGTGGCTGTGCCCACTGGGTCACGCTGTCGCTGGCACCTTGCGTGACTGGAATCAGCTCTAGCTCCTCCTGGCCGTGGAGGTTGGCTAGAATTTATTTTACTGAGAAGAGGAATGGTGTCCAGAGCACCCACATGCAGGCACATGTCTTTATTTGGAGGTGCAATGGCGGGTCTTTGGGTGTTTTTACCTTTTTACCTGAACAGAAACTGGACAGGAGAAGGGCACAGTTTTCAGCACTCTTCGAAGGATGGCACTTGCTCTCTCAGGACCACCCTCTACTTCAGTGTCATTGAATGCAGGCTGTAACTGGTCAAAGGAGCAGCCAGCAAAGTTTTCCTTCATCTTGCTTTGCCTTGGGGCCATAGTTCCCTTTCTGCTGGGTGTATGGTCACGTCGGCCCTGCGCTGGACAAGCTGCCACTGAAACCAGAAGCAGTGTCGCTGCATCTGCACAGCACTTCCAGCAGCTAATTAGCACTGAGGGATGCTGCCATGTCGCCAGTTCCCATGCTAACGAGCTTGCGTTGGCACCACAAGGGCTTGGCTACGCTGCTTCTGATTTGGGAGGAAGCGTGCCCAGAGCAGTGTGGTGTGTCTGAGGGCGCTGCCGCCAGGTGCAGTAAGGTAACCAATGAAGCAACTGGGCCTTTTTCACCCAGTTTTACAGCTGGTTTTCTGACCAGAAGGTGCTTCAAAATGACTCCCCCTCACATCTCACTGGGAGCCTATGAACTCCTTGGCTCTAATCTTAGCTACCGAACCACACTTCTTCCTTGCACCTTTCATCAGAAGTGAAGTATCCCATTGAAAATGCTGAACTTGATCTGACCCCATCCTCCAAATACGACAGGTGTTAAACCACACCAGACCAGAAGAGGCACTGCATGCAGATGGTGTGGAGCCTACTCCACAATACTATTGCAATGCATGAAGTCCAAAGCTTTTACCCAGACTCTGGTCCAGAGCCCAGGGATTTTAGTTCAGACTCTTTGCTTGCCTCTTATGGGGCAAAATCCTCACCAAAGTCAACACGCACTCACCTTAATGAAGGGCTTCAGGATTTGACCAGAAAGAATCATTTGGGATGCTCAATATTTGTCTTAGGGAAATGATGCTCTACGCCGTTCTCATAGCACGTTGCAAAGCTTGCTAAAGACACAGTGGGAATCGGGTGCTTGTGGGCCTCTCTGCATCTGCAGGCACTTAAATGCGTTTAAAAATACTGCCCCATAGTCCTTGGGAGAGCTGACCTATGTATTTAAATCAGCCATGGCGGTTGCATTTCAGTGAAGAAAGCTTTTCTCCAGACCTCCCTGACCATCAAGAGCTGGGTTGGGGGGATTTTTATTTTGCGGGTTCTTCTCTGGCTTTGAGCAACTTCCAGTCTGAGACTGCCATGTGCCGCTGTATGATGAAACAGAGCCATGAGTAATGTCAGAGCTCCTGGGGGAAGGTCCCCCCACAATTGTGGGACAATAAAATGACCTTCATGGCTTCAGACCGAGTCCTTTGTCAAATGCCCTTGCGCTCCTTTCCAGGAGCGCGGAACTGGTCCAGCAGGTTGACGACGACGACGTGATCTACCACGTGCTCAGTCGGACCAACAGCCTGGAAAACAAGCCTCAAGACTTCGTCATCTTGGCCTCGCGAAGAAAGCCTTGCGACAAGGGGTAGGTGACTGGGCCCTGCTTCCTAAGATCGCACCTCGGACACGTCGGTGGTGCCTGCTTTGTTATGAACTGTGCCCTGGCCATCAGTCCTCACGTGCGGGCTGTCGGGGCACGGAACAGGGATGACCGCGTTGGTGTTCATTCTGCCAGCGTTATTATTTAGCATTCAGTGGTGAGGGGGTCCTGCAAAGTGGGCACCTGATTTGAATTAGAGTGGGCTGAGATCTGTTAACTGGACAAAGGTGATCCACAGAAATTCAAACGATCCCCAGAAACGTACAGGCTGCTTCTGACGAGGATCCCAGCGTCTGCCCAACACAAGAGCAAGAGCCTGGTCTCTCCCCACCCCAGTATTCGCACGAAACGTGGGGGACTGATGTCCAAGACCCTGATCTGCTAGATTCAGGCTGAAATCCCTCCTGTGCATGGGGAGGTGCCTAACCATGGGACTGGACAATCTCTGTGCACCCTTCCATATTGGCCAAGTGGTCCTGAGGCCACGCTCCTGGCCTGAACAACGGGCCTGGTTAATTTGAAAGCCGATATAAAACCCTGTGTTTTTCTCACCTTTCAAAATGCACTTGTAACCAGTCTGTAATGGGGTTTCCTTCCTTCCCAGTGACCCGTATGTTGTTGCGTTCCGGTCAGTCACGCTGCCCACCCGCCCGGCAAACCCCGAGTATACCCGAGGGGAGACGCTGTGCTCAGGCTTTTGCATTTGGCAAGAGACGGAGGAGCTGACCAAGGTGAGACTTTGAGCCCTTTGATTACTCTCTGATCCCAGATAACGAGTGCAGTGGACTTTGGCTGAGCGCTAGACTCGGGAGCCTCCCACACACTGGCCTTCGGTTTCAGTACAAGCGCTCGATTCAGCTTCCCACTGTGCTTCGTAAGAGGGAAAAGAAAGAGGGAATGGAGCTCGGGCATTTCACCCCCTGGCTTTGTGGTGACGGTGCTGGAAGCAGGGGAAATCTCTACAATCCTTCTCTTTCTTCCCCTCGCTCGTTTAAAAAGCAGAAGCTGCTCACGTCGCAGTGATCCTCCCGTGGCAAATAACAAGTTCCCAGAGACCCTGGGTTCCCTGTCGGGCGGTCTGCAGCCTGCAACGGCAGCTGCACGGCTCCTGCCTCGTGCCAGACGCATCTGGCAGGTCTGTGCCAAGGCTGAGGCCCTTGGCAGCCCCCTGCAGCTCGCAAGTGAAATTGACGCCCTTGTCGATTTCACAGCTCGGGTAGCCGGGAAATTTGCATTTCAATGCCATACAGACCAAAACCAAATCCCAAGACGGCAACGTCTCCTGTGAGCCAGGCCACGCTAGCCGCATTAAAGCTCCTCTTGTAAATGACTGGCTGTCCCGTCTTCTCCCCTTCTTGCTAATGGGTGCAGCGTCTTGGCCAGTGTGAACACAGATTGATCATGAAAAGAGGAAACCGGGACGTTCGGGTAGTTTATGCCCAATATTCACGCCGTTTAAGCCCAGCTGTTCCCATCTTTCCCCCCCTGGCTGGCTTTGCTTTTAGCGCTCACCCTCCCCAACACCAAAGAAGTGCCCTGCACCAGACTTTTGTGTGGACAACTAAACAGCGAAGGGACATTTTATTCCTCAATGCTGCAGAGCAGCTTTGCCACAGCTGCTGCTCCCTGCTGTTGACGGGGGCAATGGGTGCCGTCCTCCTGCACCCGGAGGTATATAGAAACTTACAGCCATTGGATCAGAGTAGGTGGTGTTTTTGTGGCCTGCCCATACTAGACCCTCTCTTTGAGTGGCTTCTGGTAAATAGTAGGTGGAGGAAAGCAGTGTTGTGTTGCTGTGCTGCTGGGGGATGCCGGGGCTGCATCATGAGAGTTGGTAACCACTGTGTGCTGTGGATTTCAGGTGGCTTACTACAACCAAGCTACTCCAGGATACCTGAACTACGTCACTGCCAACATCGCGGGACTATCATCAAATTTCTACTCCACCTTTGAAGCCTGTGAGAGATTCCTGATGAAGAACAAAGATGATATCACAGTCGGGCTCCAGAATCTGTAATTGTCCACACTGCTTCCACAATGCCTTTGGGATAGTCTTATGCACATACTGAAGCTAATGATCTAGGTGAAAGAGGAAATTGGTCTTCTTCAAATGAGTGTTTAGTTAGATACAGCTGGTGGCACTGCTAGTAAAGAACAGTAGTTTTAAATCCACCTGCTGCAGTACGACTAACATGCTTGATGGTGGTAATCAGAAAAGAGAAGGGAGATGAACACTTATAAGAAGACCGGGGTCAACCTCTGTGTCAGTTGTAAGGTCTCTGGTGGGTCTGGCGTGTTCATCTGAGTGCAAAATTTGGCCCTCCAAGAAGCTGAAGCAAATAAGGTTGGCCAAAGGGCCCTTGTGTTGGCCAGTACTGTCATCCAGCCATTGGCCTTGCACTGAAAGAGGAAAGTGTAATCTATTGAACTGAAAAGGATTTTTTAAAATGCTGTAACCTCGTGTACAGGAATTAACTTTTCTAGCAACATCCGTCAAACGTGAAGCTTTGGATGAAAATAACTGCTATTCAGAGGATTTCAAGCAGTTCTTGTATCTTTGCTGCAGTATAGTAAATAAAGACGGGCATGTTGTGGGGTGCGGGTGGGGGGTGGCATCCAGCCTGCTGTATGGTAACAGGGTACTCATGTTCAACCCACTAGGCATTACCATGTAGGATACCTCATTTGTGTGCCGCAATCTCATGTCCTGTCTCCTCCCAGACTACAATGGGGACAGTAGTAAAGCAACCCATTCCCATCATAGATCTTTTCCGGGGGTCTTCCTTGAATGGTGGCCGCATATTTTCCTTGATCAGCCTAAGGCTGAGGGAGATGAAACTATCAGTGGTGGAAAATTGATTCCTTTTGTTTCAGACTCTTCTTGCAGCAGCAGTGCAGTTTTAAGGAAATGTTTCCTTACTTGTCAGTAACTAGGGAACAAAGGGCTGAATTTTCAGAGTGCCTCTGCTTTGAAAACCATTTTCCTGTGATGTCTAATAAGCTACTTGAGCTGAACAATAAATATTAGACTTTTCATCCAGACTTCTCCAGGCTAAATTCTAGATCCCCTCAAGGCAGCTCAAGACGTTTTGCTGCTGACCATGACTGTAGGTGGGTATGGAAGAAGTACAATAAATGCACATCATAAATACAGTGTGCGTACGTGTGTGTGTGTGAATGTGTGTTTTAATGCGAACGTTTGGCCAGCTCTTCTTGGGGAAGGGGATCCCCTTTGGCTGCATGCCCACATCTGGCTGAGGTTGGTCTCCTAACCACACAATGTCCGTGGAACTGGGGTGGAGGTGGGGAGGAGCAGGGTGGTTTGTGGTATTTGAGCATATTTCCTGGAGGCGAACTGAAGCAAACGGATCTGAATGACCCTTCTCTAAGGAGAGGGGACCGGGGAAAATGGGGCAACGTGGAGAGTTGTGCCTTAGCCGCGAGTGTCCATTCACGAAACCCCAACAGCATCCAGCAGAATGGTTCCACATCTCAAGTGAGCAAATACTAAATGAATACTAATTATCATTATTAATAGAGGCCCTAGATGTCCTTGGCTGCTTCCACTATTTTCATATAGTGTTTAAAAGAGACTGATGTGTGTTCCAGTCGATCTGCTGTGCAGAGATTCAGTCTCCAAAGAGATGGTCCTTGCCCTGCCCCAAAGAGTGTGCAATCCACCAAGAGGGAGGAAGGCAGGGGTAGGCAGGACCCTTGTTCACGTTGTGTGCTTAAAGGGCACGTGCTCAGCCGTGTCACTGCAGTGCTAGCACGTGTGCCCTGTGGTAAAATAGACCTGTCCTGCACGCTGGGGAGCGGGGGTGCCCTTACCTGCTTTGGATCAGCTGCACAGCGGTTCTAGGCCCCCTGCCTCAAGCAGGGGTTTGCACCTACATCCTAGCTAATGATGGCTGGAGGGTAGGCATTATCCACTCCCTTCTGTCGCCCTCCCACCTGCTCTGCAACAGTCCTCGAACAAAATGGACAGAGCCCATTGTGCAAGTTTCTGCTCTGTTGGAAGCAAGGTCCCAAGCTCGAACCCAGGGCTTTCCCCTGCCTCTGGCAACAGCCAGCTCCCTGAGCCGCACCACAGAGCTCGCTCTCTTTCTCCCCTCTTCCCCCCGCTATCTCCCTGTCTTGGCTTCCCACAGCATCCGCTTCCAGGGGACAGCTGAAGATGGGGTTGCATAAAGTCTGACCTGGGTTTGGTGGTTAGGGCAGCGTGTTAGGCAGTCAGAGAGATGTAGACACCCCCCTGGATGGTAGGGCTTTAAATCTCCTCGCGGGGAGGCCAAATGGAAGCAGATTTGGGGGTCCTGTTTGGAGGTCCTTTTTCAAGCAAAGTAAAATGAAATTCTACATGAAAGATGGTTCCAATTCATTGCCTTCCATCCGCAGCGTTTCCTTGGGGCACAGACACACAACATATTAACCCCAGCGCAAGGTTTTGTGCGCTGCTGGGACCTCCAGTGGGATCTAGAGCTGACAGATGGCTGGTTACTCTGGTGCAGCAAGCTGCCCTAGGCGGTGCCGCTGCGTGGCCCTGGAGCAGGTCCCAGCCTGGCGCCGCCGAACAAAGTGCTACCCCAGGCTCCTTATGGGCACACGTGGTGCGATGAACGCCACCATAGTTTTGCTGCTATTTTTCCCCAGGATAAATCTATCCTGAATGTTCACAAGTTGTGCTTGTGGAAGGCTACATGCTGTCTGCCCACTCTTTAATGCCAACATAAAGGCAAGTCGCATTGTTACAAAAACGGTGTGGATCCAGTCTCAACAGATGTTTGACCAACCATGGAGCTGGGGAAACCCCTTACCAAACCACTTACCAAACTTTCAGGGAAATTCTAAGTTGTTAGACATCTGCCATGAAAGCATTTCCGTATCGCCTTGGTACAATAGACCCTTTTCTGCGCTCGAGTACTGAGAGACTGAAGTCCTGGAAAGCCATCCCAGCAGTCGCTACCCTCTGAAGAGCCGTGTTGCACTGTGACGGTGTAGCTGGGCGATGCCTCCAGGAGCCTTGCAGTAGGTAGCCAGGACTTACTGAGCAGCACTGCCTCCAGCTGAAATGACACGTGTTGCCAGAGCCCCTTGCAGAGTGTGAGCATATCTTGGATCAGTAGGTCAGTGTAGCCGTCAGCCAGCACTTCCCTGGGCCAGCAAGGGGCTATGGTGACATGAGGGAAAATGGTGTTGATGGCATGCAGGAAGTCTTCCCCGTGCATGTAGCCTGGCGTGTCGAAGCTCCTGTAGGACACAGCCAGGCTCACCCATACGGGGCTCCATAAGAGATTCTTGGCATAGGCCGTACTAAGGAGCTCCAGCGTGGGGTGAAGTGCATCAGGCTCTGTTACGTTCAGGAATATGCCCCAGGGGTTTTGGCTCCTGTATATTGTCTCTAGACACTGCTCCAAGGGGGTGCCGGTTGATGCAACCGGGATGAGATTTCCACTGGTGCCGTTTTGTACAGCGACGTCCAGTACGATCATGCCGCTCCTGTCTAGAAAAGAAACCAAAGAAGAGATTTCTCTTTACGAACTTGAGCAGAAGCGGCCCCTTCGATGCAGCAAACTTATGGGTGGGTGTAATTTCGGACTGAGCATTCGAGTCATGTAATGTCTCCGTTGTAGCTGGGTTCGGGTCAAATTAATTTGACAGCTAATTCCCACTGGGCTATAAACGATGGCATGGCTTATTGTCTTGACTGTTTTAACCGAACGCACCGATCCAGCTGTGGGGTTAAAACTACCGGAGGAGGCAAGAGCTGTCACTCTTCTTCCACGCCTCGGCTTCCCTTAGTCCGTGCGATGCTTGCAGTCCTGGCCGGTAGAGCAGTGCCTTGCTGCCGGAGGCCTGCTTGCTGCTATACCTCCTTTAGCCTCTTGGCCCTTAGCCCAGGATCGCTGGGCCATCTGAATCCCATTTCTAACCTAGGATTGCTGCTCGTGATGGATCCTCAACTGCTTGAAACAGCTCAGGTTTGAATCGTGCACCATTAGGGCTTCCCGCAACTTGCACCGACTATTCTACAGTCGTTACCGCTGGGCCAGGGTCTCCCAGTAGCCGGCCTATAGATGTCACTTTGTGGTAACCCATCCCACTAAGCCCATTTATATCCCACCCTTCCGCCGCCGGCGCCACTGGTTTATCTATTGACGTTACTGGTGTGGAGCTCGCAACTCAGCATCTCGCGCATCCCTCCTCCGCCCTCTTCCTAACTTCTCCTTGCCTTGCCTTTTCCACGGCTCTGTCTGTAACCAGCCCATTCGAACACCTGCTGCAATCCTAGGCTCCCCGCCGCAGTGCACTGCAGCGCTTAGGAAGTGCCAATTATTCTCCCTCCTATAAACTCATGCTGCCTAGATATTTTTTTTTTTAGACGGCTACGGGAGGAAATGCGGGGCAGTCACCTGTAAGCATGGACGATGCCGATGTCTTGCTTCCATTGGGCTCCATCGCGTACCACTCTATGGAAAGGCCGTCCCCGTTTGGCGGGTGAAAATACTCGAGTAAGTCACCCCCAGGGTAGTAGACTCTCTTCCTGGTTGACTTCGCTGTGAGGTTGGGAGGAAAACAAGCAGACACCATCAGTCCCTGCAGCGCGTTACTTGTGCTTTTGTCTCTCAGGCTCTGCCTGTAGGAAGAAGCCAACACCAATCTGCGAGTTACCATCGCCGCTGCTTTGCCGGAGGTGGGAAGTTAGGACTGTAACGCAGCCGGGTCTGTGAGTTGTTAAATGTGCCGTGACCCTGCTCAGGGGAGGGAAGGACCCAGAACTGCACATAGGATTAAATAGCCAGGACCCCTGCTCACAGCCTGAATGTGGCCTCTGTAGCCAGCAATTTAGCTAACTGCGTCCCCATCAAGCAGCACTTGTTACCGTTTAAACTGAACCTGGGATCATGGGCAGATGAAGAGTGAAAGCACTTTACAGCTGATCAGCTGTAAATTAAAAGCTCAGCATCCAGTGCTGCCAGTCCCAGCTGTCACGCATACATGGCTGCGAGCACAACCCGGGCTCAGCGCTTCCTAAGTGCATGTTAACTGCTGCTGCTGTCACCGACTGGCGAAAGACGGGGAGAGCGATGCCTCTCTGCTTGTTTGTGGTGCGATGGGGTGTTGCTGTAAGTTCTGCTACTTGACTTTTATTACTTCTGAAATTTAGGCCTTGTCTATGCTGGAAGGCAACCAGTGATCTAATGAACCAGACATCACAAGGGACAATGTTCGGAGCAATTCAATGACAAGATTTTTAAACTACGGCTTAAAACTCTGGGAGGACCGGATGCTTTTTTTACCACCCGCTTACGTCTCATCTTGCACACGAAGATCCTTTCCCCTAAGCAGCTAGGGAGCACTAGGCACCACTGCTTCTCCAATTAAAGTGCGAGAGGTTACACGATCCCCACCCCCAAAATGCCCTGGCAAAATCAAGGCAGACCAGACTTGGCAAACCTGGCTGCTCCCAAATAATCTGAGTCGTTTTAAAACGCACCGTGATCAGATTATGAATGAGACCGAGACGCGGGGGCCTGAACTCAGACTCGAGAGGTCTCTTCGAGTCCTATGTTCCTACGCAACCCCCCGGGCATGGGGAGGGGGATCCTTTTTCATGTCAGAGCAGCACAAGAGAGCGTGAGCGCTCCTTTATCCCCGTGTCACTCGTCAGCCCAGATGGCAGAGCAACGCGTTTCTCGGCAATAGTTTCCGCCCCCCGTTTCCAGGTCGAACCTCCCTCACCGGTAGCTGAGCAGAGGCGGCTAAGCCCAGGGTGCGATGATCTCTGCTGCGTAGGAGAGGACAAGCCTCCTCGGCGGGTAGGGCGACTGGCTGGTCTAGGGAGCCTTTTCTCCCCTTCGGATCCACGAGAGGGAGATGTCCTAGACTGTCACCCTCCGCCGATTGATTTCGACAGGCAAAGACTGTGTCCTTCCTAGTCACTCTGCTGCTTTAAACCTGGCGTTGAGCTGAGAGGGCTCCTGCACAATTTCTGGTTGTATAGCTGCTTTAGGACAAGGGCGACTCGCTGTATTTGCCCCCCTGCGCATCTCCCACAGGGGTCAAGGCACGGAGGAGTGGGCGCCAGCGAGCTGTCTGCAGGGCAGTGGCGCACCCTGCCCACCCGTGAGCCCGGAGCAGAGCCGGGAGGCGGTGAGGGTTGTGCGAGGGGCACGGGACTGGGTGCCGGGGGACCGCAGCTCTGTTCTCCGCTCTGCCACCGACCTGTCGGCGACCTCGAGCAAGTCACCTAATCGCTCGGTGCCCCGCTGCCCCCACTCCCAGCCTTAGCCCTATTTATTTAGGGTGCAGGTTCACAGCAATGCAGTCTGCCTTGATATCGGTGTTACGGGGAGGGGACACGATGGGCAGCCCTACACTGCCCTCAAGCACTCCCCGGTGAGGTGCAGTTACCCCTTGGAAGTCAGGAGTGTGGGTTACGTGGGGGGTGGGAGTGTGTGCCCGTAGCTCTAGTTAGCTCAAGCAAACGGGCTGTTCCTCACTCCTCTCCTGCCTAGCCTGTAACAGTGCCTATTGCAGGCAGCTGCCTTGGGACTGCTGCTCGCTCGCCTCCTCCAGCTACTAGTGTAAGTCCTCTGTCTGCAAGCTGTGCGTGTGTGCAAAGCCATTAGCACGCTAGGTTTAGAAACAGATCTTGCCAAATGAGGCAGATCGGCTGTGCTAGGGCACGTCCCGGGAATCGCACATTGCCTGTTGTCCCACTTGTTGGTCTCATGGACGCTGGGTGACGTGTTGTCCAAGGGGCCGGGTCCTGTGCACCCTGGGAGTCCCTATGCAGGGCAAGCTCTGGTGGCACCTAGCTTTCTCCACTTCTTGAGACATGTCCCCAGGGTCTCCAAGGAAAGCCAGATGAGGATCCGGGGGCTTTAGGGGCCGGATCCTGTATGGGAACTCCTAGGGCGTGCAGGCTCAGGCCATTCAAACCCCAGAGCCCGTGCGGGAGGGCCGATGGAGAGCACGGGGAGCCTGCGCTCTCCCACCATAAAGTAAACAGACAGCCGTGGCTAAATACCAGCCCAAATTGATGCTCTCCGAGTCCAGGCCACTACTTGTGGTGTGACAAGGGGCATGGGCACAAATTTGAACAGCAGCACTACAGTGGTGAAATGTGACGTGTTTCCTCCCTAGGCTCCCAAGCCGACGCGGGGCTGCCGGGCAATACCGTCACCCAAACGTACAGGCCATTTCCTTGAACTGCGACAAGACGGGATCATAAATGTCATAGTAGATCTGCTCGGCGCGGCTGTTATCCCGGATGAAGAGGAGGTCCTCCACCGTCACTGGGTCCGTCTTCCCCTGCCACAGGGTCAGGCTGTACCTACGGAGAAGAGATGCAGCTGGGTTGGAGGGGCGTCCTGCGGGCTCCTGGGCTGCCTCTAGGTGACTTGGAGGTGCAGCTGGCTACTTAGCCACAAATTGTGTGTGGTCTTTCAAAGGGAAAAGCACCCTGGGGCTTAAGTGTTTGGCCGCTTCGGGAATCTGGAAAGCCAGTATTGCCCAGGGCACTAGGCAGTTCTCTTTTAACTAGTGACGCTGCCAGGTTTGTTCACGCTCGAGTGTCCGACTACAGCAAGATCCCTGCGATGTGGGTATAACGCATGCTCAGAGGCCCCACCTGCTTGAGCCGTAGTGTAGATAAGGCTCTGCCGGCCATTACTGCTCTCTAGCTGGCCAAGTTAAACCCCTTGACAAATTGAGGACAAACTGGTGCTGCAGATTGCTTACCTCTCTGACTGGTTCAACAGCCAGCTGAAATGGGGCCAGGCCAGTCTTACCATGATGGCTCGGACAGGGAAGGTGACCCTCTGGGGCAGCTCCCCGATGAGGTCGTGCATCGTTTGAATCATCGCCCTGGTGTAGGTTTGCTTTGGGAAGAGCGGTGAATAGAGGGTCGTCCACCCTGGAGACAGAGTGCAGTTCGGGTACTTCTCCTGGATGAGCGAGAGGAACCTAGAGGAACCACGTTTAAGGCCGGGTTTACTGCTAAGAAGCGACTCCAGGAAGCCACCGGCCAAGCAAAACCACGTTGTTAAACCCACAAATCTTTGAACTGTGTACCAGATGCCACTAGATGGGGATCTTGATGTATAAACGCACATGCACGCAGGCGCTGCTACTGGCACACAAAGGCGAGTTTGCCGTCTCTCCCCGGAGAGGACAGGTGAGGGTGAGCTGTGCCACTGATCCGCACCCACCGCGCTCTCGCGGTTCTCCCTCGGCTCTGCGCTAACCCTTCGATGGGTCTACCGCGGCCCGGAGCCGGCTTGCTTGGATTCACAGCGGGCTGCAGCGATGGTGGGGGACGTGGTCTGTCTAAGGCCTGAGTTCAGTGTAAAAAGGACGGATGTTTAAAATGGCATAAATAGGGACAAGACTTATTAAAGAAACCTACCCTCCCACTCGGTGCCCTGCACTTTCAGCCGTGCAGCACCTGATGTGGCAACCTGGAAAAACCTGTATATCCCGCATAGCGCGAGGAGGCTGGCACACCTCCAGCTGGGCCGGCAGGCTGGGACAGGCCTTCCAGAGTTATTCATTAAACTGTGATGCTCTGCAGAAAACTGCAAACACCTCTTAAAACACAGCAATTTGCTTTAACTGCTGTATAGAAAGGAGATCATTCCTGGAAATCCTGTAGGGTTTTAGTGTGATTAACTTAGGACCCTGTTGATTTGAGCCTCATTGAACCTATAGATGTCTGTCCCCGGAAGAGGGAAGAGCATCCAGAGCTGAGTTTAACTGCCCTCTCTGCCACGTCTGCTTTAACTCCCCCTCGGGCACTGTTCGTTTCTCCTAAGGTAAAGGTAAGGGGATAACACATTTCCAAAATGAATGCTGCAATTCCTGGCCACGTTGTGGATTCAAGTATGGCCTCAAAACTCCTGTCAGCCACGTAATGCACTCACTGGTGTATAAGGGGCATCCAAAATCAATAGGGACCTCGGGTCATGGGAAAGCAGGCTCCTTTGAGTTTAAAAACTCTATTTTCTGTCCAGAAGATTCATGTTGCCACCCTGGGTTGGTTACTAGTGTTGTGCATTGCTATACAGACAGCTGGGTTGATTAAACTCATTTCCCTACAAAGGCGCCTGGGGACGTCCAAAGGGACGTTTAGAAATTCCTCGGGCTTGTTCTCCCCACCCCTCTATTTTTGCACATACAATGCGCTGCTGAATATAATACGTGGCTTATTTGGGAAAGGCAGAACGAAGGGGGGGGAAAAAAAGCTTTTCCTTCTTGTAGCAAGTGACTGAGTAGCAGTAGCGAAGGGGCTGCCCCTGCTCTGTGCATCGTGCAGACTTTACTGCAGTTTTTGCCTGGTGAGTGGCAGAAACTGCTCTTACTGTATTTCCTGGCATGTAAGGAGCACTCCAAATGCCAACCGCTGGCTTTTGGGGGCAAACAAGGAGTGCATCTGATGCAAGAAAATACAGCACCTACTGCAGCTAGTAGCACGAAGGCTCAGGGGTAAGCAGGCCCCTCGGTATGTCTGTGGCGCTGGTCCTGTGTGACCGGCAATGCTAAGGGGTGACGTTTTCCAGCGTGGTGTTCTCTTATCGCCTCGTATATCAGCTGAATGCCCATCTCCGGTGTCCCGGTGGGTGCTGTAAAGGCTTAAGCGCCAGGTTGCAACCGAGTGTTTCGTCCCTTGTCTATTGTGTCGTTCTGGGAGACAAGGGCAGGGAACACTGAGCGGCTGTGTGCACCTGAGCGGTACCTGTAGGCTACGACTGCTACCTCTGCCTCTTCCTGTAGTTATACCAGCCATCAAAACCACTGCAAGCTTAACCCCTGCTTTAATCAGGAACTTGCAGAGGTAACAGTGACAGCAAGAGATGCTGCCTGCTCCTGAGCGACCCCTCTCCCTTGGTGGTAGCTGGCGGGCATGGGGTTGATTGGCGCGTGCTTGACTGGGGTGACTGGGGGGTGATGGTTCAGATTCTCCGGGGCTTGAGAAGCACAAAGCAGGTGGTCAGGAGAGCTGGGCTTACTCACATGCTGGCATTAAGTGATACGTTGACGAGCACGTTGGGGCCCTCCAGAATATCCGCGTTCAGCCAGACGGGGCGGTTGATGTCCACCTCCTGAGATTTCTTCAGTAAAATCTCCAGAGCGGGGCCAACGGCTTTGATGCTTTTGAAATCCAGCTTGATCCCTGCCAGAGAGAGTGGTGCGGGTCTTTGCAGTCCCGGTGCCACTTGGCACGAGCGGCTGATCCACTCCCAGCCCCTTTAGAGAGGGGCCCGGTGTTTATCGCTGCCACCCCCAGTGCTTCTTCATGATATAATCTTATCATCCTAGCAAAGTAGGGCTGGAAGGAAGCTCGGGAGGTCACCTCTGAGACGGGATCGTAGACTCATAGAAAATGAGGGTGAGAAGGGGACCTCAGGAGGTCACATCTAGTCCAAACCCCTGCTCAAAGCAGGACCGTTCCCAACTAGATCATGCCAGCCAAGGCTTTGTCTAGCCAGGTCTTAAAAAACCTCCAAGGATGGAGACTGCACCACCTCTCTGGTGTTTGACTACCTCCTAGTGAGGAAATTCTTCCCAATAACCAACCTAAACTTCCCTGGCTGCAACTTGAGCCCATTGCTCCTTGTTCTGCATCTGCCCCCACTGAGACCAGGCCAGCTCTGTCCTCTTTTGAACCTCCCTTCAGGCAGCTGAAGGCTGCTGTCAAATCCCGTGTCTCGTCTTCTCTACACTAAATAAGCCCAGTTCCTTCAGCCTCTCCTCACAAGGCCTGTCCCCCAGCCCCCTCACCATTTTTGTCGCCTTCCACTGGACTTTCTTCAATTTGTCCACATCCTTTCTGTAGTGGGGGACCCAAAACTGAACACAGGACTCCAGATGTGGCCTCCCCAGTGCTGAATAGAGGGGAAGGATCACTTCCCTTTACCTACTGGCAACGCACCTACCCATGCAGCCCAGGATGCCATTAGCCTTTTTGGCAACCAGGGCACAGTGCTGGCTCACAGCCATCTTACTGCCCACTGTCACCCCTGCCCTTCCCTGCAGAGCTGCTGCCCAGCCCGTCACCCCCAGCCTGTCCCGGTGCATGGGATTGCTTTGTCCTGAGTGCAGGACTTCGCCCTTGTCCTTGTTGAACCTCATGAGACTCCTTTTGGCCCAATCCTCCTATTTGTCCAGGTCACTCTGAATCCTAGCCCTACCCTCCAGGGTATCTACTCCCCCAGCCCTGCAACTTGGTGTCATCTGCAAACTTGCATCTCATCCTCCCGGTCACTGCTGAAGACATTGAACAAAACCGGCCGCAGGACCAACCCCTGGGGCACTCCACTTGATACCAGCTGTCAACTAGACATTGAGCCATTGATTACTACTGCCTGAGCCCAACGCTCCAGCCAGTTCCCTATCCACCTTACAGGCCATTCATCCAGCCCGTGCTTCCTTAGCTTGCCTGGGAGAACATGGCGGGAGACCATATCAAAAGCCTTGCTAAAATCAAGGTACACCACATATACCAGTTTCCATATGTCAGTCCTATCTATCCTTTAGACAGGCTCATCCCTATCTACGCCATGCCACACTACATCCTTGTCTAACCTCTTTCTAAAACTACACAATCAATTCTGTCACGTAACTGCAAGGCCCAAAGTCACCAAAAGTGCCCTCACCTGCCACAAGTAAAGCAGGGGGTTGGGGGCTGGCAATGTCCTGCCGTTGGGAGAGGCCAACAGGGCCATGAACAGAGCTTTTAGGCAACCTTTGTTTCCATAAACGACTAAGGGCAAGGTTTGGCATCAGCTGATTGAAAAGCGCACCTTCCCTTACCTTTGCGTGAGGAGTTCAAGACGGCATCCAGCCACTCCTGGAAAGAGTTATCACTGTAGATGGCAGGAGGATGTGCCATGATGGGTTTGGTTGTCTCATTAGGGGTCATGTTTCCTTCTATGTTGATATCCGCTTCCAGCACCATGACCTCACCTGTACAGGCGATGAAGCACAGGATGAGGCCTTGTCCGGGTGCAGCATGACAAGAGGGAGAGACATGGTGTATAAATCACAGCCCCTGCGCCTCGGGGGTATTCCAGGAGGGGCTTGATCTTGCAAAGTGCTGAGCACCCTAGGTAGGATCCGGCGCTGTGCTTATCTTTCAGCAGGTGCGTGCTTATGCTACAGCTGACAGGACTGAGAGAGGAGTGCTGTGCTTGCTACACCGCCTCCCCCAGGGACAGCAGGTTTTGTCAGCAGGGGAGGGCGACCACAACCTCTGGCTGATATAGGTACGGTAGCAAAACGCGGTGGCACAGACCAAGCCTTGCATACTCTAGCCCAAGTAGAAACAATTCCCATATATAATATTCAGGTCCCCTCCAAGGCAGCAAACCGTGTGACCACCCCTGCCTCTACGTTAACAAGCAGCAGCCTCGCTGACGGTCAGTACAGCGGATGAGCATGTCTGGGTGACCAGGAAAGGCCTGATCCAAAACCCAGCAAGGTCATGGGAGGCTTTATGTGAAGTCGTTTTTGGAACTGGACCGAAGGCACCAGAAAGGTGACGCTTCTCGACTTGGTGTTTGCACCCGTTCCCCAAGGGCTTGTTACTCTGAGCCCCACTTCCAAGCGATCAGCGCTCCCTGCCTCCTCCCGGGTGATGGACCCAGGACGGCAAAGTTCACTGTTCTCCTTCTGGAAGGGCTCCAAACGCTCCCCGTGACAGATCTGATCTGAGAGATAAAATGGGTGATCTGCGTGGCTTCGCACAAGGCCATCAAAAGCTGATTTTTTTTGCACCGCCGTGGAGCTTTCGGTCCTGTCCGCGTGCACATTATCGCCTCAAGACAGAACCGTTTCAAACTGAACATGGCACAAAACGTTCAATTTTTATGGAACAGTCTTATCTAATGAAACTCTGAGCAATCCCTCCTTTTTATCACTGTGATGTGAACTATCCCTTTCTACTTATCATTAGAGATTGCTGCCGCTTGATTAAGTGTAGAGAATGATATATTCATCTGAACATTAAACTTTAACTGACCTCTTCTCTTCCTTAAGTATTAGACTTTTTACTACTAAGAAACCCACTGTCAGGCCGTTTTGTCTTATCTTATATCTGGGATAATCCACTCAGAAGTGTCTTGTAGGGTAGAAACCTCTCCCCAGTCAGACGACTGTATAAATGAAGCAGCTTTGCAAATGCTGAGTGCCCACTAATCCCATGTGATCCCTCCAAAACCCAATATGCTCCAGGGCTGCCTGAGTTGCCCACATTGCGCTCTAAGAACTAGCAAACCCGCGGGCTGGAAGCACGGCCCCATTGACACAAAGGGGTCTTCTCACCGACCTCAAGCAAACTAGGACTTGACCCCCTGGCTTCCCAATATCACATCATTAGGTATATAAGGGCCGAGCACGTGTTGTACCTCGGACTCACAATGCCTGCCATCTTGCCTGTGGTGGCTATTTAATGCTTTAGAAAGGGGAAAACTCCCTGGTAGCTGAATGCAGTGCTGCTCGGGGGGGAAAAGAGGAACACTGTCTTTGCTGCCTCGTGCAAGGGTCAGCTTGGGACCTGACACGGCAGACCAACTAGGCTTGCTTTCCTAGCTCTGGAGATGATTGGGGATGGGAAGAAAAATCCATTACTCTTTAAGGCCTCTTCCATCTCGCTCTTTCTGTTTGCAGCGTGGTACCAGGTGACAAGCAGCCCATCCTTTCGGGGAACGCTCCCCAGCCGTAGCAGATACTCCAACAGGTCTCCAGCTGTGCTGAAGGCTGGCTTGGGCGCTGGGGCTGCAGGAAGGGGGAAGAAGCCTTATAAATGACTTTGGGCAATCAATGTCATACTTAGCCAAGCAGAAGGCAGGGTAGATTTGCACCGTCTAGACGAACTAAATCAGAGTCGTGCACGCTTTCAGGAGCAGCGGCTTTCTTCCTCAAACTACAACAACCAAAGTCTGGACTTTATGAAGGGTGAGCTAGGGACACAAAGGGAGATAATATTATAACCGCCTGGCTGCGCCCAAAGATTTATGTCCTGATAGAAGACGCTCACTAGTATTATGGGATGCACTTGTTTCAACTCCTGCAGAACCGAAGAGGTTAACAGCTGTTAACTAGACAGTTACCAGATGAGCGCTGCTCATCCTTTTTCCCCAGTAGGCCAGATGGGCGGTGGGATCCCACCGGTGGTCCCAATCTGGTACTGGGACCAGTGTGGTGGCACTATTTGGCCACGTGGCAGAGGTGTGGGGTGGCCCAGGTGTAACCTAGCCCCATGGGGCAAAAGGGGGCATAGCTCGGCCCTAACTTGGCCTTGCAGGGGGAAAGGAGAGTGGTCTGGCCCCGATCCAGATGCAGCACAGGGGGTGCGACCTGGCCACGATCGGCTTGGGGTTTGGGAATCTGGTGGGGGATGGTGACTATTAATGGCCACCACTCCCCCCGCTGCCAAGTTTCCCACCCCGTGGGCCCGAAGCCACAAGCTGTGCGTGCTTGGAGGCCAGGGATCGAGCACCGGGAGCAGACAGAGAGCCCAGCAGTCCCCTCAGACAGGCACCGGGTGCCTTTCCGAGTCCCAGCGCAGACTCTCAGCCCTGACCTGCAGCCACAAATAAGCCCTGTAAAAAAAATAGTGCTTAAAAATCACCTTGCTCTCTGGATCCTAAGAAATGACCTTAGTCCCAAACCCTCATGAACGCAAAGGAAACAAGCCAAATGATCTTTCCTTCAAGCTAATGACTTGTCTACTGAGTCCACCTGAATGCACTATGGAAGGGCCAGTATCCGGCCCTGAGAAATGTGTATTTGCAGTCCCTCGGGGGGCTCTTCGTTGGCACTGAAGCTGGGTTTCTGGGGGAGCTGGGATTGCAAACGCTAGCTGCTGCTAGACACCGAGCCTGTTCCTCCAGAGGAGATGATGGGAGAGCTGCACACACCAGGAGAGCCACAAACTCACACCCCCAAACCTCATGCTGCAGCATCTTTGCTTCCTCCTCCACCTGCCCCGCCGCTACGCGCTTCCACACCCGTACCCCCCCTGCCCATGGGCTGGTTGTGCCGTGCCTCTTTGGCATAGCTGACTTCTCGTGCAGACAGCCACGCATCTCTGCCACCGCTCCGGTTTGCCTCGGTACCTGAGCGCGGCTCCGTGCCGATGGTCAGCCACACAGCTAGCGCCACGCAGGCAGCGACCGCTGCGACAGCACAGACGCCAGCAATCGCAGCTCCTTTCCTGCCCATGGAGGGGCACCTCTCCTTGCGGGAAGTCATCCCCGCCCTCTCGGGCTGTGCAAAACAGCAGCTTCGTCCCGCAGGAAAGCAAGGGACGCTGGCTGCGGAGGGGAGCTGTTTAAACCGCCGGCCCAAGTAGCCTCACCATTCAGGAGCTATGTACAGCCACCCAGCCAGTGCTTTTAAAGGACCTCTTTGAAGAGCCCAGCCCTGCCTTGGGGGGACTTTGGCATGGAGAGGACTTTACACACCTTTCCTGGGCAGACCCGCCCCGCCTTCAGGCATTCAAAGCCCCAATTTCCATTCTCACCCTCCCTGCAGGGAAGCGGAGCGTCCCCCTCCCTCTGACGCCACGTGTGCAGCCTGCCGAGCCAGGCACCCGGCGAGTGACACGCCTGCCTCCCTCAACGTGCTGGCACGCACGGGCGCCGTGACCCGAGACCGGCTCCCGAAGCTCCAGCGGGGTTTGGAGAAGCAAACACAAGGCCTGGCTGAGACCACTGCAGACCAGCGCCCATTGCCAGGAGCTGTCAGTAATATTAGCCCGAGCAGCTGCTGTCTAAAACACGCAGAGATCGGGAAACGCAAGAGCTCGGGTATTCAGGACAACCTAAGATGGGTCCGGTTTTGCCTTCAGATACAGGGGTGCAAATCTCCAGGATATTGCCAGTAGTTGGGCAGGATTTTTGTATGAAGGGCAGGATTTTTATGGGAGTCGGGCTAAGGGATCCCAACCAAATCCATCAGGGCTGACTGTGGACTTCTGGCCTGTAGCATACAACAAGGAGCATCCCCTGCCCGGCTCCATGCAGTGGGTTGAGGCAATCCTCCCATTGCTATCCCCATTCAAAACCAAAGAGCTCCACGGCCGTGCCACCCTTGCAGCTCTACCCTTTGACCTTGACCTGGAGACTTCCAACAGGCCTACCCCGGCATCATACCACGGGAGAGCAAGTGTACGTGTCCCACACCAAATCCCCTTTTCCTCCCTGCCTGTCCAAGTTACACCTACCCGTGAAAGTGCCCCAGTCACACGAGGTCTCCCACCACATTGCCACTCTCCCGGGGAATGTGTCGCGGCGACCCAGCCTCCAAATGACCGTAACATGACACACGGGAGCAAGGCCTGTGTCTAAACCCCTCTAACACGGCCTAGAAAGCCACATAATTCACCTTGGTCTTACACATAGACATGTACTCTATCAAATTCAACTTCACTAGCAGCGGCGATGACCCGAAGGAACACATCCCCCCCTACATTTAAAGGCATCGCTGAAATAGGGGAGTGGGGATTTTGCACCCAGGGTAGAAACAAGAGAAGGATTTGTCACGTATTCATAAACCGGCTAAGGCAGCGCAGCCCGCTTCGTTGTCTGTGCTGACGGCGATACGGCTTCGGCACTGCAGCCTCGGACCAGCTGTCACCGCTCGGAGCTGCCGGTGCCATTTCTAGTGCCTGAGCTGCAATGATTTCTGCCTGGGAGCGGCTTAATTGCAATGAGCTCTGTTCTCACGAATGCACCTACTCCTGCGTATAGAAGTGCTTGCAGGATCCGGGCCCGCGGGTGCTGGATTGTTTCACATACCTGGCAGTGCCCTCTGCAGGTGCCTGTGATAGCAGCTGCAGCCAGACCAATAATACGTTCCCTGCAGGTCCCAGAAGAGCTGTGAGGCTGGAGCAAACGCCACCTGCTCCTGACACAAGAGCTGTGCGAGCAAGGGTGCTGCTTTTCTGGTTTGTGGGTGCCCGCAAAGGGACTGAAGACACCCCGTGGCCAGCTCCTTGGTGCAATGTGCTGGCCCGCATTCTCAAACCCGCGCGCGTGAATTTGCGGGTCGCACCTGAGGAAGTAAATCCCACGCGTGCATGCAAATCACACCTCTGCAAGGCATGGCGTGGGCCACCCGGGCTTGCTCGTGGGCTGCAGGCATCTGCGCACCTGGAGGGCACATGCTTTGGGCAATTTCCAAGGGCGGCTCCAAAGCTTTTCTAAGTCCCATGGGGCCAAAGCCCATAAATGGCAAGACGCTACGTGGGGACACCCAGCAGCCCAGCTGTCCCTTGGCCGCTTCCACATCTCAGTATGGCTTTTCTATAGTGGTTTCTCAATGCAATGAAGGACAAGCCACGTCTCAAACCAGTCGGGCCCCTTCCTCTGCTAAGCGAGCCCGTTGCACATGCTTCCGACGACTGGTTTTCCTGGTTTACGGCCTGACCACCTTGTGCACGGGGATGAACGGCTTCCAGGGCGGGGAAGCATGAAAACGAATCAGCCCCTCCGCCCCAGGCTGGCTGAAGGTCGTGCTGCCGAGACATTTCGGCGCTTCTAGACGAGGATTCCTGCTAAACATTTGGCGATCTTACTCTTAGCATTGCCTAAGGCGCTACAGATGTTCGCCATGCCCTCGGAGCCGGTTCGATGGAGCAGGCTGACTTCGCGGCGCGCTCACCGGCGATGCCCCGCCGGAGGCTTTTGAACAGTTCAAACAGATGCCGAGTACAAAACGCCTCTGCTCCGCGGAGGCACGGCTGCCCGGAAAACGGGAGCGTGCTCGGTCTTTCTTCTTCAGAGGCCCCACGAGTATCTCCGCTTCTGCACATCAGTTATACGGACACTAAGCTCTTTGAGGCAGGGACGGTCTGCGTTACCGCCTTCGTGCAGCACCCTATACAGCAGGCTGCAATGCACGCCACCACCACGATACTCGGAGGACTTCGTGTAGCAGGGTGGACACCAAAGCACTCAATAATGTGACACATCGGATACCAGAAAAGCAGTAACCGTGCTGGCCAATGGACACTGCAGAAGGGATCGGTACAATGAACGCACAGCCACAAGATATAAATTGGACTGGGAGATTTTTAGAGGCCATCCCACTCCCCAGCTGTGTGCAGAAAAGTCCTTCGAATCCTATCGGAGAGAATTGTGTCCTAAGCATAACTGCCTGGATGGGCAGGCCGGACAATGCAGGGTAGGGTTCAGACGGGGCCGACCCTGCCTTGAACGGGGGGCTGGACTACGTGTGATCTCCCGAGGTCCCTCCCAGCTCGGTTTCTCCGATTAACGCCTACAGCATAGCCAGCAATGGGGATGCAACTCCTTTATATTTGGGTAGATGGTTAATGCTAGGCCAAGGAACTTCTGGCCCACACCAAGGTCCATCGAACCCAGTCCCTCATCTCTGATGGTGACCAGCACCCGAAGCATCAAAAGAACATAGCGGGATCCCAGATGTGGAAGAACTGAACTCCCAAACCAGATATTATCTTGATCTCGAATAGCTGGCGTGTTTAGAGACCAAGTCGGCCCCTAAGGGATGAAGCAATCATCAGTTTGCAATCATTGGTTATGAGTCCTCTGGCTAGCTGGCCTCCCGAGCTCCCTTCCAGCCCTACTTTTCTGTGAGCCCTACATAAATAACCGATCCCTGCTCGAACCTTAAATGCTCAGTCCAATGAGCCCAGGGCCACAGCTGCTTTAAATCCTTAACAGTGACAGCAAATACTCAGTGAAAGGCTGACCCCTGATCAGCCCGGATTGTGCGGCACCCTATAAAAGCTTTGCACAAACAAACCCTTTGGCTCGGAGGGAAGGCGAGGTATGATGGAGAGGACAGCGGGAGGATTGATGTGACAAGGATGCAGCCAGGACTCCGGCAGATTTCTCGCTCTTCGCCAGTCCGCAGCCCTCGCCGTTATGAAATGTTTTCAAGGCCCCGCTAATATATTTTATTTCAGCGGTAGCAAGACATAATTAGACTGCAGCACATCTTCCTCAAGGCTGTCTCCGCTGAGGCCTCGCTGGAATTTACGCCCCAGGAGTGTCAGGATGCGGTAAGGAAAGATGTTGTCTCCCGCAGCCCGACGCTTTCAGGTGGATGCAAATAAAGCAGCGGCAGAATTGATGTGCTGTAGCAGTAGCCATGTGGCTCTCCAGGCCGCTTACTTGAAGTCATTTCCAAGCGGCTGTAGCAGCAAACAGGCCACTCTCTTCTATCCACCGCCACCTGCCGGACGTGGGCGCTCACTGCTCCGCAGGCAAGGTGCGTGCAATGCCCTCTTCCCTCTGTCTCGGAGGCGTCTGAAAGCTTGGGCATCGCACCGTGGGCATTGTCTGTGGCTGCCCAAGCACTTGCGGGCGCACGAGCTAGGCTCCGAGAACAGATGTTGGGCCCCATCTGGCTCAGGGCGTCACCTGGTGTCTGCAGGTGGGCAGGCCTGGCGTAGCAATGCGATTTGAATGGGAATATGCCCCACGTGCGAGGGTGTCTGGGTCCTGAGCTAGCACAGGAAGCCTTGCTTTAGTGGCATTATAGATTCATAGATTGTAGGGACCAGGAAGGATCGTCGTGTCTGGCCCCCCCCGGCCCCTGGCAGGAAAGAGGACCGAGGTCAGACGACCGCAGCCAGGTGTCCATCTAGCCTCCTCTTGAAGACCTCCAGGCTAGGTGACAGCACCACCTCCCTCGGCAGCCCGTTCCAGATCCTGGCCACCCTTACTGTGAAAAATGTCTTCCTAACGTCTAACCTGAATCCATGCTGGATGCATGTGAATTTGTGGGTAGCGGTGACCCTGGCTCTGGGCACATCCATACGCTGTCCCTTGAAGCTGATGGGAATCAAGATTACAGCTCACAGCGAACTTCCCCAGGTCAATCCAGCAGCGAACAAACCCCCTCTCCCGTTTGAAGAAAAGCAAAATTGCTCTAGTGCTGAGACCTGAAGCAGATCTCAGTGCACCGTGTCGTGCTGGTTCTTCCCTTTCCTGCAACAAAGGTGGATCTTTCCCTGCAAATCTTTTCATAGCTTTTTTAAGATCAGTAGCAGAAGCCTGCGATGTGATGCTCGGTTTTAGTCCTTAGGTGGCAGCAACCGCACAGACGGTTGCACCGTTGCAAGTGCAGCGTCTTCCTCTCTGCACAGACGGTTTTCCGGGTTGCAGACACGCGTGGGGCATGGGGGGGTAGTAGGATTATCCCATAACTGAGGGGTAGCAGGCATCAGTTATGCTCCCTGCCAAGCCACAGTCCATTTGGGATGATCGGGGGTCCTCTCAAGCAGGAGGAAGGGAAGGAAGGTGTACAGGCCCTGGCAGCCCCCTCCTCTGACCCTCGAAGCCTCAGGAGCCTCCTCTGAAGCCCATGTCAAATAGCCTCCCTGTATTCAGTCTTCCCATCTGTAACCTGGGGATTATTAGCTGTGTTTCTATCTCCTGCCGCAGTCAGGAGGGATACATCATTACCATATTCAAATGATTTTTACAGTCCCCTAATGGAGGGCACAAGGGACATGCAAAAATAATAAGAACAAGTCTGGCATCAGCTAAACCAGTAGGAAAGATCAATAAGAGCCTGGCACACGTAGCTGTAATAACCCTGCGATGTTAATGCAATGCAGCGCTGTGTGTGGCTGCTTGTATCAGCTTAATCCTGGCTCGTAGCAGTAATTTGCTGTTGCCACTTAAAAAATGACATGAGGCCACGCACACCCCAGCAGTAGCATTGCCATCATTTAACCTCATGCTTTCGGTAACTCAGCCCGACTTTCTGCAGAGCCCACGCCTGGGCGTAGCAGGGACTAGGATTGCTGATTTGCAGCTAACAAAATACCCCATAGCAGAGGTGGTGGCCTCTTGAAGGCTCAGATCAAGTGTAGTAGCTTCTTAACCTGGCAGGGGCAATACCATGTGTGTGTCCGTCCACCAAGGCAGTTTTCCTGAACCGCCCTGCAGCAGATCTGCTTTTCTGGCATGGTTCAGTACCCGCCGAGGTGCAGCAGCTTTAAATCCAGTCTATGGAAATGGGAGTCTTCCCCCTCACTTGCTCTGAGGGTGAAGGCAAGCAAAACTCGGGGGCACCCGAACCCCAAGCCTCTGGCCTCGGACCTGCAAGTAGGATGCCCACCAAAGGGTTTGGAAACATTTGATGCCCCAGGTGCGGATGGAGGATGTTTGTCAGTAGTAAGGCCACTTATGGTTCGGGCCTCTTAGATTTGGAGTTAGTTTGGGCCAATTTGAAAAATGCAATAATAATAATTTAAAAAAAGATTGCAAGGGGCACAGCGATGCAGCAGGGGTGCGGGTGCACAGGTGGGGATGGGGTAACGGGACAAGGAACAGCACCGGTCATAGGACGGGGCTGTTAAAGCAGAAGTGTGTGTGCACATATATATATATAGATATAGATATAGATAGACATTCCCCCGCAAAATGAAAGTGTTGCTCCCTTAGAGGGCTGCACATTAGCCAAGTGCTAATGCAGGCAGGGGCATGGATCTGCAGCATCGCTCAATGGAAAGCGGAGGTCCCAGGCGGGCAGGGGTCCCTGAGCAAATCCGGGAGATCCCTGCTCCCTCGCTCCGCCCGGCCGGGGCAGGGCCCGGCTGCGCTCCGCCCCACCCGGCAGCAGCTGGGCGCTGGCTCTGCGGAGGAGGTGAGTCCAGTTCCGGGCTCCCCAAAGGCTGCACCGGGTGCCTGCGCTGGTGCCAGCCGGTCCCTGCAAGGCTGGGACTTGCAGCGGGCTGTGCCCTTGCTCCAGAGGGGTCAGGGCCAGCGACTGGGGCCAGGAAGAAATCCCACCCCCCCCAGACTGGTGCGGGTTCTGGGGGTTTGCCTTCCTCTGCAGCGGGGGCTCAGGGCCCTGCGAGCCTGCACTGTCAGGTGTCCGGGCTGCTGCCGTATTGATCTAGAGGAAAAAGCAATCGGCACTTGTGGCAGAGGTGATCTCTTTTCTCGGACCAGCTGGAGTTTTGCAACTTTGCAATTAAAGGCTTTTTTTTTGTTGCTGCAAAACTCTTGTTGGTCAAAGCGATCACCTCTGCCACCAGTTCCGGTTCCCAGAGGGTAGTCAGACACGGTTCCTTGGGTGCAGCTGAGCTCTTTTATTAGACCGACTTGAACTAATAAAAGAGATCAGATGCACCCAAAGAACCATGTCTGCTGCTGTCCTTGGACCAACACGGCTGCCACCTACGCTACACCCCTGGAGTGACCAGCGACATTTCAGAGAAGCAGGATGTTGGCTGCCCGGGTTCCCTGGGCCGGGCAGGTTCGGGTGTTAGGTCTGAGTTGATGGTTTGATGTAGAGTTTACATGATGGTTTGTATGGGATGGTTTGGATAGGGACGATCCTGCCCCAGGCAGGGGTTTGGAGTAGATGGAGGCCCCCTCCAGCCCTGCATCTCTGCGTGTGTGACTCCCCATCATCTGTGTCACTTGCCTGAAGGGGACAATGCGGGGATGCAGCCATCTCCAGCGGGTGTCATAGCATCATAGTACTTGGGGTCAGAAGGGACCTAAACAGATCATCAGGTCCGACCCCCTGCCCCCGGCAGGAATGGGTGCAGGGATCATATCACCCCAGCCAAATACCTGTCAAGGCTGCTCTTAACATCTGTATGACTTACAGCTGTTCCCTGCCAGTGGCTGGTGCCACCTCCCCGCGGCAGGCCAGGGCTGATGGGCCGAGCTGCTGCCAGGCGGATGAGTTGTCTCCCAGGCTGTTGTGCGGCTGAACTGGTCCCACAAGGCTGCCTTTTCTGAGCCCTTTAGTGGAGGGCTTTGCGGAGCCAGGGACGTTGAGCGCTTTTGTTCCTGTACTCGATCGGCGGGACATTTCTGCCTTGGTTCTTAATTTCTAACCACGTGCGCAGAGGAATTACAGCACAGGACTCCTCCGCACTCAAACTCCGTGTGACCCAGGCCTCCGTACGGCCTGACACTGCTCTCCGCATGGTCTATCAATGCCTGGCTACCAGGACTAGTCCCCTGGGCCTAGAGGTTGAATGCTATTTCTTTGGCTTTACCCAGCCCAACCATTACTAGCCACCATCCGACCTGAACTGTGTGCCCAGAAACAATGCATTTATGTTGCTGCTAGACGAGGTACCTGACCTAATGATTTACCAAACTTGCTGGAACCAAGATTATCCAGGTGACAAATCGCAGAGGCGTCGGGGAGGACACCAGGAGCGTCCAGCCCCGTGCGTCTTGGGCCATCATTAGCTTATCTGGTTTATTTTAATTCTTTCAGTTATTCCAGCAGGAGTTTACAATCCTCCATATGTCTGTCGTGAATTTGAACGAACCCTCCCCACTGTGAAATGCCCCGTATGGGGTCAAGGAAACAAATTCATTTATAACATTCTCATAACATAGCTGCGGTAAGATTTCCCTCACTTTAATAAAAGATCACATGAAACTAAACTGCATTCCTAGGTTTCTCCTTGTCTTTGAATAGGCTGAGGACCGCAACGGCAGCTTGCTAACAAGCCGGGTGCGTCCGTGCTGGCCCTGGGACCAGAAGTTTCTGACGGGGAACATCTTTGTTTCCTGAGTACCATGCCGACAGAGACGGAGCCCTCGATCTCGGTGAAAGTGCTTCACCTGATCTTCCTTTCAACCTTCTGGGGCATGCAGATCTGGGTCACTTTTGTGTCCGGTACGTTGCATTTGGTTCTCATTCATTCTCATGCTTTGTATGTTTGCTTGGAGACCCTCATTTAAAGGAGGGGTCCACGGTGCTGAGTATGGTACAGATACCTAGTAAGAGATGGCCCTTGCTTTAAAGAGTTTATAATCTAAATAGAAAGAGCAGGGGAGGGAGCGGGGGGGCGCACGCAAGTGAAGTGACTTGTGTGAGGTCCTGCAGCGGGGCAGGGGCTGAGCGGGGAAGAGTCACTTCCTTTGGCCTCCTTGTCCGTTGCCGTCTGTACGGCATCATGCTGCCTGGCTTCCTGGATCTCACCCCGATTCACAAATGGGAGCATCGTGACTGAAATGGCATTTGCCATGACTGATCGCCCGTGGGCTGCCGGCAGTCGACTGGCACTATCTCACTGCAGTGAATGGAGACAGGCACACAGGAGCTTGCTCTCATTCAAGTCAGCAGTCCAAATCCCATTACCTGCAGTGGGAGCAAAGCCTAGGCCGGTGCTTCAATACTTCAGACTCCCGGGCCTGAAGAACTTGCATCAGTGAAGAGCTGTGTTAAGGCACCAGATCTTTACATCTACACTAGGTCATGCTATTTCACCCCAAATCCTATTATTCTGATCCTCTTATTTTCTATCACTCGCTACGTCAGGGATGATGGCTGGACACTGGACTTCCTGCCAGCAAGACCTTTCATGATGGGAAAGACTAGACTTCATTTTTCTCTCTGGGACCCAAAGCTTAGATACACGAGAAGGCAGCGGTCCTGCCTCGAGCAGGGGGCTGGACTAGATGACGTAGCGAGGTCCTTTCCAGCCCTACATTTCTATCCTGCTAAATCCCAGAAACCCATTTCTCTATAATGAACTAGGAACCTTTTATTTCTAGGTCCCCAGTCCAAATTTAGCCCAAATTTATAGTGCATAGAAGACACTGCCACTGCCTGTGCACATGAAAGGAGCTCGCCGTCTCGGTGCAGTCGGGAGTGGAAGGGAGCTGCTGGTAGGTCGTGGAGCCTGAACTTCCCCGTAACTTGTAGAGAGGCACTGCGCAGCACAGCGCACTTGCTCTTCAGAGAAGCCAGGCAGCTTTATTTGGCGGTGCTCTGGAGCTGGTGTAGTTCAAAATGGTGCCAGAAGAAATACCCGCTACTCTCCGTTTTCTGCAGGTTTTGTGATGGGCAGTCACCTCACCCGGCACACTTTTGGCTTCATTCAGAGTCGCCTCTTCCCCTACTACCTCCACATTGGCTCTGCTTGTGCGTTCTTTAACCTTACCATCTTTGCTATGTATCATCCCAGCGAGCTCCTGAATGAAGAGGAAACCACCCAGGTAGCCTCCTGCTTATACACCTGTTTTGTCTTCCTCTAAAACTACCATAAAACATTGCAGTCAACCTAGAATCAGCCTTATATCACTTACATAAGAACACTTATATCTGCAGTACGTTTGTGCATGCCGTAAAAAATACCAAGTCAGGAACAAATTCAATGCCATTTTTAGTGGTTTAGTGCATTTAACTTTTCGGGTCCTGTCCTTGGTTATTTGATTCGCCTGTGGGATTCTGTAAGGGCAGTGGCAGTTCGTGGTATCATAGTATCATAGTGTCTAGAGTCGGAAGGGACCTGGGCAGATCATCTAGTCCGACCCCCTGCCTTGGCAGGAAAGAGCACCGGGGTCAGA
>JAGPOW010001543.1:11039026-11114580 GCA_030014935.1 Caiman crocodilus | reverse complement strand
CTGCCGGCTCATGTTCATCGTGGAGTCAACGATGACTCCGAGGTCTTTTTCTGCCTCTGTGCAGGCAAGAGGGAAGTTCCCCAACCTGTAAGCGTGGCACCGGTTCTTCCTCCCCATGTGCAACACCCTGCACTTATCTATGTTGAACTCCACGTGGTCTTTTATCTGTAGTTAGCAACCTATTTTACTTGCACTGAACTTGAAAACATAGCTTGACATAATCAGAACAACATGGCGTTGAATTAAGTTAACTAGGGAGTTAAGGCACAACTTAACCAAATGAAGACCTGCTGCTGATGCATGGGGTTATCCATCACATTTAGGAAGCCCAGACAAGGCTAATTGTCATCTGGACAACTAGTTTACAGGCTTTATAGACTCACACAGATGGTTGGATGGAGGGTTGCAAAGGTGAAGGGAGAGAGAATCGTTTGCATTAAAATGTTCACAGATGGTCCGTCTTTCCCTTTCAGATTACAGTCTTCTTTGTTTGCGTCACCGTTGCTGCTCTGAACGCCCAGTGGTTTGGGCAGATCACATCGGACATTATGGCTGACATGCACCTCATTGAGCAGAGCTATGGCCTAGGACAGGATATCGGCCTCTTTTCAAGAAAATCGTACTCCAAGCTGCGTGAAACAGACCCAAAATACAAGAAACTGTCTCGTCGGCTGACCCTGTACCACAGCATCTCCTCACTCTGCAATCTATGCTGCATCGTATGTAATGGCTTGAGCCTCTACTATTTGGCTACTCATCTTTCCACGCTGTGAGCAGTGCAGATAAGCTGAACGAGAGTCCAAGAATTTAAGACCCAGGAAAAAGATGCATTCCCCTTTGTGTGCTCTGCCCCCTTAGGGCAGAGGGTACCCCAGAACATTTCTGAGTTTCTACATCATGTCAGCTAGATTCCCTCAGGTTTTATGGGCATATCTGCAAATCCTTTCTATTGGGAAGGCCAGTCTCTGGCAGTTCATCTCATATGCAGCTGTTCCCACCAAAGTCACTTTTACAGTCATGTCCCATAACATCAGCTGCTACAAACTGGATCATTCTTGGGGCTTTATTAAAGGTGGCTGCCCTCGGATTATTTGAAGCTGGTCATCGCTTGAGCTCTGCCCTGTTTTTGAACCGTTCTCCATTGTTTCTAGACATGCCTTATTGTTTGACCCTGTCTGAATTTTTGCTGCTTTCCAGAATTTTTGCTCACATGCCTTTGTTTGGACTGCCTCTAAAGTTCAGACTCTCTTCCATCTTATTATGCCATTGAGTGCAGCTGAAAATGGTTTGCATCCCTGCAGACCTGGGAGCAGAGCTTGAGAAGGGCAGCAGACCAAAAGCTCCTGAGGAGGAGAAATTTTAGAAGCTTCAGCTCTTCCCAGCTTGTGCATGGATGCCAAGTTGCTAATTTTCCTGGATAAATGATTGCCTTCTGGTGCATGGAAAGGTGGTGTTTAATAGAGCTGTCCCTTTAAGAAGTTTCCAATATGCGTCCTTTCACAGGAAGTTAACCAGTATTATTTTTTACTGAGCAGGCAGTTTTCCTTAAACAAAATATTGTACCATGAACTTTTTAAACCAGAGATATATCAGGGTATTAAAAAAGCAGGCTCTCCTACAGCGATCCTAAACCAGGGTGCCTTAAGATCTTTCTAGGGGTAGTGTAGGTGTCATGCAATATTAGCACCATTAGGTGTGCACACGTTTCACAAGGCATCTCAGCTATTTCAAATAGGAATCAATAGTGTTAAAACCATTCTTTCAGAGTCCTTTACAGCCAAACTCTTCTATTATTTGTCTGTAGTCATAAGAAAACTAAGACCTGGCATTTTCCAACAGGTGCCTTGAATCTAAAAAGGTTGAGAACTACTGCTCTACAGGCAACTCACTGCTGGTTGACTTACAAACCTTGGCTTCCATACATGAAGTGGGCCTGTTTCTATTCTATTTTTTTTTTTTACTGATAATGAAAGGACACCACTTGATTGTGCAGGCAAATTAAATTGC
Organism: Caiman crocodilus; assembly: GCA_030014935.1. Lineage (NCBI taxonomy): Eukaryota > Metazoa > Chordata > Crocodylia > Alligatoridae > Caiman > Caiman crocodilus. Next base: position 11,112,573 of record JAGPOW010001543.1, on the reverse strand, counting down.
TGTGGAATTTAGAAGCCTTTCTGCTAAGCAGGACTCCTGGCAACTACTCAGACTGATTTAGCAGCCCTTCTATTATAGCTGTTAACAGGGAGAGTTCAGAAAAAGGCAGCAGTGAGCACATAGAGAAAGCACAAGGGGTTGGATGAGGCGTGTTCTTGCTCCAGAATTGTTAACTTTCATCACAGATCACTTCACTCTTGTGTCCCAGTTCCTGTCTTTAAAATGGACCTATTAGTTATGCATATTTAAATACCACTATATTAGTATCACGGTACAGTTACTTTTATCAATACTTAGTTTTCCTTTTGACAGCTGGTAGATTAAATCCAGTACGATTTACCAGACTGGTAAATCCGTCTTGACAATCCTCCCAGGATGGATTTTATTTTCTTAGGGAAAGTGGAATGGTTTTCAAAGCCCTGTGTATTGGTTGAGCTATAATTACACAGTGTTTTTGCACTTGCTGATTGTAGCTTGGATGCAAATGATTTTTCATTAGCATGTAGACGTTGCCGTGCCGTTGGGGGAGCACAGAAGACACTGTCTGCTGGCATCAGGTAATTCCATCAGCAATTTACACGGCTGTATGCTATTTCCAAGTATATATGCGCTATGTCTTTTGCAGGAAGAGGAAGGAAAACTGAACCGTCTCATTTATTATGCATCAGACTATTTAAACAGTTTATTTTATTTCCAATTTGTATCAGATAAGTAACAAATGCTCAGTAAACTGAATGGCTCTTAACAACGAGCTCTGTTCCTTTGTTCAGCTGCACAAGCATGCTTGTGAATGAACCGCTGCTGTTCTTTAATCCTTGGTGACAAAGCGAGCGGCTGCTCTCCATGTACCAGTTTGAGTCCATTGACCAGTAGCAGCAGGAGTGCTGCAAAGAACACACCACATCCACTGGCACCCGAACCAGATACCGTCACAGCTCATGATGGAGGAGGAAGTTAGCAGTAGTAGTCTTCACAGTACAGGTAACCTCAAACCTGACACTGCCTCATGCAAAGTAACAGTATGGCACTTGTGCACAACTCATAAGCAGAAATAATTCAAAGCTCATCTAAAAAGAGGATGCACCTTGCACTGTATTTTAGCTTACTTGAGATTTAAAAAAAATAAAATTAAACCAAGCCCTATTCCCTCTCCTGCCCATACACACACGTATAATCCAACCTTAGGTCCAGTCGTGTAATCGTTGTCTACTCAGAATTTACTGATTTGATTCCAGAGAGTTCTGCATTCACAGGGATTGTAGGATCAAGGGCCGCTAGTTTAGATGACATGATTTAGGCAGAAGGAAATATTAAAATGTACCAGCAGGAGACCGATAGTCTGTATCTGATCTGTGGGTGGGAAAATCTGTCTGCAGCTTGGCTTTCCTCCAGTCTCTTGTTGCTCTTGAATGCTTTGCTCATTCATTGTAGCGTATGTACCTTCTTGCCAAAGAAGTATTTCTTGGAGAAAGGAGAATTCTTAGCTAAAACCAAGAAGGTAGGAGTCCCAGCCTTTAAAAAGTACCTGCAGGAACACAACAAGTCATTCACCCTCTACGAAGTTCTACAAATGTCATGCACAGCAAATAGCATTAGACCCCATTCTCCTGCAAAATAAAGGATTGGCTGCACTAGTGCTGATGGCAAGCGTTCTTGCTGAATCAGCTGAGCCTTTTATCCTGATGTCCATTCACATATAATAGCAGTGTGTGGCGAATTAATTCTTCTCCCCACAAGTTTTTCTAATTAAAATGGACAGCCATTATTGTCACTCAGTGTTGGATTCATTCTGCCAATTTAAAGCTGTCAGGTCGGCGGCAACGTGTGCAGCGGAGCTTCATGGAATGATACAAGGTTACAGATCTTAATTATCATCATTGATCTGCTCACGCTTTGCAGCAGAATCTCTCTAGCCATCTAAAAGGTGAAGTGACGTAGGGCCCCTGGCAGACATTCAAACGATGATGGGATCAGGACTGGAGGAATTCTATGTCCCATCCCAAACACTGTGCCCCTGCCATCCATGCATGGCAGGCGATGCAATCTTTGGGTCGGGGCATAAAATTCCTGATCCCAAATCGCACCATTGTGGAGCTGCCCCCAGCCTGATCCTGTAGGTCAAGTACAGGGTGACTCTATCCCATATCCAGGACTACCCTCAGCATCCAGCTTCCTGGGGCCACATCTCACAATCAACTGATTGTTCACCCTGGCCCTAAGCTTAGCTGATTTGAGACTCCAGGCTGCCCAGGCCTGGGTCTAACAATCAGCTGCTTGTCAGCTGGCCTGTGCGTACCCTGGGACTGCCCAAGTGCATGCGTGGTTTTTCAGAAGTCCTAGGGCCCTCCCCACACCCTGGCATTAAAGTTACTCAGCAGGGTAACTTTGAAGCTGCCCCCCCACCCTGCAGCCCATTTTCAGCATCCAGACGGGATGTCTCAGTTCTGAGGCTGACCCCCAGCCCCTCGCTGATGCTGATGACCAGCATGATCCAGCTTCTTTTCTTTCAAATTAAAGGGGGACAATTATGGATGCAGCCTGGGAGACCAGCCCTTTCCCTCCCGAGGTGTGCACCTCCCCTGCTTATGGATACCAAGTGCACGACAGGGCAGCAAAATGCGATTTGTCTTGGTTGGTAAAAGCCATTTCTTCCTGAACAGAAGCTGTCCGATTTTCACAAAGAGCGCGAGGCTCGTTCTCTCAGGGTCTGCACTTGCCCTGTCCGTAGCAAGCTAGACACAAGTCCAGGCCCCTGCTCTCACCTGGGGTGTTGCAGCACTTGCAGCAGGGTGTGGTCTGTGTGCAGCTCATATATTTCCTCTCTCTCTTCATCTTCAAAATAAAGCTGGATACAATTTGGCATGAAATGAATATTGAGAATGTACCAAATCACAAGTGCAAACCAAAAGCCCACTAAGATTCACCAGGATCCCACAAGCCGCATCCCCCTGTTACCTAACCTTTCTGAACCACTTATAATTTTACAGCACTGTTTGCCTACCATAAATAATAAGCACAGACATGGGGGGGGCGTGGTTCAGAAACGTCAAGACCTTTAGCAGCTTGTCTGGCACAAATCCCAGCCTTTTATTTAATGCTTAAAACTGCATGCAGCTTTTCCTATGTAAACGTATACATTCTGGGCCTATTATGCCTAAGACTATCTCCGGCTAAACAGTATTTACAACAAGAATGGTCTTTCCCACTGCTATCCAAGCCACTAACAGTATGTCTGTATAGCTCAGTTATGGCTCAATGTAGTGCTGCTTGGGGCCGTATGTATATGCTGCCCGTCAAACCACAAACGATACTGCCTGCTTAATTTAGTGCTGCGCACATGCACAATAAACTCTGCCTAACACCTATGCAGTTCTACTAAGTGACTTAGACACACCCTGAGAAGCAATCAAAGCCTTTTTTGGAATAGGTTTAATTCGATGCCACTTCATTAAAGCTATTTGTGGGATACATGTAAACTATTTTGTCAAAGTGTTATTAAATCAACTAGGTCCAAGAAGCAAAACTCAAAGAAACTGACTTAGATTACATATGCATAGTGGGAGCTGTAAGCAACAGCGTGCCCAACCTGTCAAAGCAGGAGACATTAAAAAAAGGACTGCTCGGTGCCGTAGACACTATCAGATTGCCTGGCACACGTGAAACTGCAGTGGAACATGAGAAATTGTTATCCTGCACACTCATACACAAACAATTTGTGTTGAAAAACACCCCACACTTAGTGTAGTTACTAGAAAGTCTATTTTTTTTTCCTTTAAAGCAGACAGTCCAATCAAATCTCTATACATGGATAGGATTAAATGTTTAACTTGTGATACTCAATCCTAAATTACTGCTGTGCTTTTCTGCTATACGTTAGCATGCAGGCAGCCCTTGACTTATGACTGTTTGAGTTACGACAAAGATCATTTATTTATGACTTTTGTAAACTACAACAGTGTTTCGAGATTCTGACGGGCTTTCAACTTTACATTGCTGGACACAGCTGTCTCTAGCTGGTAACTCTGTTGTGGTGGGGCATGGGGGTGCAAATCAATGCCCCCGCAGTGAGGGAGGGATTGGGACCAGGACAAGGTGGGGGGAGAGGGGGGCTGTGCTCACAGATCTGCGCAGGGCTGGGGCAGTGCCCTCCTGCCACTTGCCCAGCCAGGGTGGAGCTGCTGCACTGCCTCCAGACAAGCAGTGCACAGCCGCCGGTGCTGCCCCGGCCTCCTGGGCGAGTGGTGGTCAGGCATGGGGAGGTGGGGGCACATGCCCCCAGGTCTGCGCGGGGTGGACAGGGCCAGGACTACGTGGGGCTGCAGGGTGGGCGGCGGCGGCCACAGAGAATTGTATGATGGCTGCAGCACCCCCATAGCCCCCACTCTGCCTTCTGCCCCACCCCAATCCAGGGGCACACTGCCCCCATGCCCTGCTGCTGCTTGCCTAGAGAGGGTGGAGCAGGGCAGGGAGGCTGGGGCGGCTCTGGCCACTGCAAGCCGCTTGTCCGTAGGCAATGCAGCAGCTCTGCCCTGCCCCAGCTGCATGAGCAGCAGGAGGCATAGCCCCTGCTCCCGCCTTCTGCCACCCGCCCAAAGCGCAGCCCAACACAGCCCCAGCCCCAGCCCCAGCCCCTCCCGCCCTGCACAGATTTAAGGGCATACGACTGCCCCCCATTCCCTTCTAGACCACCAGTGGGAGCAGCAGCGAGAGCTGCTGGACGAGCAGCTCCCGGACTGGCAGCCCGCAACAGCAAAAGCCGCCCGCGCCCCCCTGCCCTGGCTGGGCAGTTCTTGCCCCAGCCCCAATCCCTCCCTCTCTGTGGGGGCGTTGCTTTACCCCCTACCACAACAGACTTACCAGCTGGATGCAGCTGTGTCAAGCGTATGGTAAAGGAACCAATCCCCCATTTATAACATTGAGCCAATGGGAAAATTGGTTCTGAGTTACAACATTTCAACTTAAGATACGGTTTTCAGGAAGCAACTGCGTTGCAAGTCTGAGAACTGCCTGTACAATTTTTTTTGAAGATGTCCACTAAATTATGGACTAAAAAATTTTCAAACTATCAATATAAGTGTTGTCTGCATTTATACGTGGGAATCCAGGCAACGCACATGAATGCTTCATCACCAAAACTACATCCAAAGTGAGAGGGATCAAACTGCTCAAGAATACGAATGTCTACAAAGCTGCAATAAATTCAGGGACTTGCCTGGCCTGAAAAAAAATATACGTATGATTGTGCATGCCCTCCAATCCCTTGTTACACATAAGGGACATATTAAACAAAAATGTTGCTGTAGCTTTTATATACCTAAAACAGCTTTACTAGAAACTACTGAGGATATTATTTATCTGAATATCAAGTAGAAGGAAAGTTCCATTTCCCACCTGCAGGTTGCTGGACTGATATTTTCTTTCCATATCCCAGGGTGGTAACTCAGCAAACATTACCATCAAATGATCAATAAATCTAAAAGCCAAAACATACCATGTTGTTATTCCACAGTATTATACACTTCAAAGTCTACTAAATGTTGTAACGCCACTGAACCTCCTAGATCAGCCTCAGTAATTCGTGTATTTCATTTTGAACAATGGGAAAAAATGACAACAGCAGGTTAGATAATATCTTCAAGACTGTTTAAGACTAATATGAAGTTTAAAGATATCTGAGGAGAAATGTACTTCTCAGTCTGGAGCCCTGTACTTGGCTTTGGCTCACGCTGTCATCTACAAATTTACATTGGGCATCAGAAAGCTATTTAAACTTTTTATTTTTCTGTGTAAAGGGATTATAACCAAGATAAATGCATTCTATTTATTTCAAATGGATTTTCTTTTCCCATGTTACTAATGCCATATGTTATAGAACAGAGCAGTCAAAATGTAATCTGTTATACTTTATGTTGCTTACTTTTCTCCTTAATCAGTTGAAACCGTGAATCTACTTTCTCTTAGTTTTACTTTCTTGAGTTATGAGCCCTGGAAAATGTTCTTGCATTTCCAGCGTCCTAAAAACACGATAACTCACCCCTTTACCAACCTTCATTCGCTAAGATTTTAAATAACAAAAATACATTAACTTATTAGTCAGTCTGGTTAATACATAGGCCACCAGAAAAGTAATAGACTTTAAATTCATTAACACGGCTTAAGCCTGTAGGGCTAGAAATTGAAGGTTATATTTAAAAAAAAGGAATGACTTCTTTTTGAATCTGGCACAGCACTTATTTCAAGCCTGAAAAAGTTTCAAGATAATAACATTTTAATGCAAGTCCTGTGTCAGGTCTACAAGTAATATTTTAGGTCATTTTGGAAGGTAGGTTATAGTTACCAGTTCTAGATTTTCTTTTCTTTGTACACCTGCATAACTGGAGGGCAGAAACACGCCTCGTAAACATTTGGCATTAGTGAAGTTATTTTTATACTGTATTCACAGGTATAAAGACATTACTAATGAGTGCTTAGAATAACCTATGCATTCCCATGCAAGGCTTGCTCTGACAAAACTTTTACATCACAATCACCAGATACTCTTCACCTCCCCACAAACCCTTTTAAATTTAGATTTTGGTCCTTAATTGCTTTGAAACCATTTGGAAAGCTGGTGTTTTACTGTGTCCTTCTCTATATGAAGGAAATGCTGTTTGTACTGAAATCACCTGGTGTTTTCCTGGAAAGCGGAAATGAAGTCTGTTTGTCCATACTCAGGATACAGGAACAGGACAGGCCAGTTTAGGTTACCATCCTCATCTAGACAGACTTTTGCACCTGTTGCATTATCAGAACTGAATCCATCTATGGACATCTCAGCAAGACCTTCTGACATCTCATCCTCCTCCTTTGGGGACTCCAGAGACAGCTTGATATTCCTTTCCTATTCCATGGAAAAAGAGAGAGACACTGAGAACACAACCTAAAAAATCTACACTGTTAATCTTAAAAAGGTAGGATCAATCAGGCTCAGGTGGCTAAAGTTTAGGTGCTGTAGTAAAGTTAGTGAAAACAGCCTAGTGATAAGTAAGAGTTAACCCACTGCAATCCTTTTTTTGTTGGTGGGTCTCAGTATGTGCCAAGGCACAGCACCAGGGGTCTTGGGACCTTTTTAAAAAAAAAAAGTCATGCCCTGATGGCATTTTAGTGTCTCCACTAGGTGAACAGATGTTATCAGGATCACAGTTCTGGACTTAAGTGGAATGGCAATGCCTAAAGTCCTTTACTGAATCAAGTCCTTAAATAGCCATATATGAAAAGAGCAACTTTTCAAAAAATGAAAGGCGAGAACCCCAAGAGCAACTCTTACACTTACCTTTATAGCTGTGAGCAATACCTCCTTTTGAGCTTGCTCCTTCTTCTCCTTCACCTTGGCTTTCCTCGCATCCCTCTGTTCAGCTCGCTGCATGTATGACAAGTGTAGAGCATAATAATATACAGTAAGTCCATACCTTCATTACTGTACCCTACTGGCAAGCGGAGAAATAGGTTCATGTCTCCACAACCATTATGGTTCCCCTTGCAGCATTTCCTCATAGTAGGTTGGTGAGGAACCAGCCTTCAACTACACTTCCAGGAAACACCGCACAGTTTGGGGTTTTGTTTGGTTGGTTGGTTGAAGTTTTACTCACACACCTTGTCCTTATAGTGAGGATGTTTTCTGTCCTCCAAGAAGCTCAAAGCTGTCTACAAATGTTAATTAAACCTCCTTTTTCCCTGTGAGCGAGGAAAACGTTATCCCCATTTAACAGAATGGTAAAGAAGGTACAATTAAGTTAATCACTTGCCTCAGGTCACATAAAATGAGAAAGAAGGAAATAGACTCTGGACGCACGTGCCCAAGCCCCTTGCACTGAACTGCAGAAGACAAGATTCTCGTTCTGTGATAGCAGTGGGACACAGACCCAACTAACACCGATGTACTGTGATTGACATGCTATTTCTTTCTTAATATAGAACAAAACCTTTTATAAGCAACTTAGTTTCTAATGAGGCACTACATGCCTTGCCTTGTACTCTGAAATGTAAAACTGGACGTAGTGAATGTGAACAAGACCAATACTCAAATGGTATAGTTGGAGCCTGTGGGGCTCTTTGCAAGTCTGGAAAGTTGGCAGCAAGGTGAATGCCAGCAGTTAGCTGTATGGGTTTTGCTCCCCTGTGGGCTGTACCTTGATCACCTCTGCTTTAGACCTACCAGTTTGGCTTCCAAGCTCTTTGCATCCTACTGGACAGAAAATGTGATACTTTCTGAAAAATGGCATTACCTAGTATTGATACAGTGCTTTCCATCTAAGGTTCCCAAAGAGGTCAAGGTAATGAATGAAAAGTCTGATGCATCGCAGCGAGTCTGATCTTATAATGATAAGGAATTCCCCGCTTCTTTTTTTACCTGAAATCTATCAGCTTTGGTTCTGGTTTCCAAAAGCTTTTTCTCTGTTGAGTCTATCCTCAAACCCTCGTCACACCAGGCCACTGCTTCAGGGAAATTCTTTAGCTCCAAATGACATAAAGCTCCTGTAAGAATTAAAATATTAAGGTTTTAGGCACAAAGCTAGCATAAAATCTATATAACCAAACAAAGCAAGGTCCACTTCCTTTAGTATAATCAAACTGAAATAGCATTAAGCTTTACAACTTCTTGGGGGCCATTTTCAGTAGCTTGTTGGCCTTTGTGGCCGCATCCAGATGAGCACAGCTGTGCAGTACGTGGTGCCGCAGACCCATCTTTGGTACCACACAATGCATATTCAGGTGTTTCCTGCACTGCTACCTTGAATATCAGGTGTGTTGTTTAAGAGATCCCAGTGTCAAAAAAACAAAAAACAAAAACCACACACAAAGAAAAAAAAAAACAACGGGGTGTGTGGGTGGCGCGTGCTGCTCTAAACTGGAGCCTGGCCAGCCAGAGCCATACTCCAGCTGTTGGCCAGGCTCCCAGGTGCAGAAGTGCCAAGGCTGAAGCTTTCCCAGCCCCCAGGTAAGGCTGCTGAAGCCAATACAGCTGCTGGCCCCAGCTTCCCTTACCCCATCCAGAGTAACCCGCCGTGCGCCAGAACACACATGGCATAGGCACAGGAACAAAACGTTTGGCTCGTCTGGACACAGCTTGTGAAACCAAATCCAACTTTTATATTAGTATATCATGGATCATTTTGAAATCTTACTTTTCACTAAGTTAAACTAATAAACACTTGCAATTACAGAATTGCTATTCTACTATGGAGCAGAATATGCTGTAGACAATAAAGTGCTGGAAAGGAAGGTGGACATTCTTAGTCAATTTAGTCTTAGCATTTCAAAATACTAGGATAACTACTTGATTTTAAAAACTGACCTCTTACGACTGCTTTGAGGTGGTTGGGTTTTAGCTTTCTGGCTTGGATCACATCACTGAGAGCGGATCGGTAGTTTCCTAAACAAAGCAGAACCTGGGTCAGAAGATTTCCTGTATACTGCTTTTAAATTGTAAAGATGCCTGAAGGCAGCAGAATGCATGAGGTCCAGAAACACTTTGCTTATTCTGTGACCGCAAGACAGTCATTGATGGAAAGTGCACATTAATGACCACAGAAATATGTTACAAGGACAAATCTGCTGCTCAAACAAGTGAAAGACACTAAGCCAAAGGATGCAACATATACTAGAAGGTTCCCCATATTTTGGGTTCCCTTGTTCTTGCTGCAGGGGTCTCAGCAGGGTCTTTCAGGATGCACAGGCCTAGCCAAAACCTTCTGAACACATCGTTCTCAGTCTTCCATCTCTGCAGTACAGAATCCCAGGTGCATTGTTGCCCCTGCTGCTGCACGGACCCCCCAGCCTACGATGACAGTTGGCACTGCCAAACTGGGACCATAATCCACGCAGCTCTATGATTCAGCTCAACAGTAGAAACTGACTGGCTTCCCCCTCTTCCCAAAGTCTCTTCCTGAAGCACTTAAGTATCAACAATGTGTCAAATTTAGCATGCGAAGCAGAAACCCCAAGCCTCCAAAAGAGCAATAGCCACTGAGACAGTTCTCAATGGCCTGAAAAAAAAATCTTTCAAAAAGCATAACAGTGACAGCATGCGACATGAAAGGTAAAGTCATTTAGTTGGGTTTTTGTTGTTGATTATGGGGAATCTGCAGTGCCCATAAAATACAATGCAGAACAGAGTCCATTACCCAAATAAAACTGTGCTGCAGCTCGATTAGTGTAAAGCACGGCATTCAACTCATGATCACCACATTTCTTTTTCAGCCCTTCTGTATATGAGATCACAGCTTTCTTGTAATTTTTTTCCTTGAAGTAATCATTCCCCTCATTCTTATACATCTTTGCTTGCTCTGCAAAGGGACAAAAATAGACAGACCTCAATATATCAGAAAATGCGCGTACCCTGCAGACACTCAATGTCCATCTATAGAAAGCAAGTATCTAGTGCAGAGGCGCTCAACCCCCAACCTGTTGGCCCTGATCAGGTGGGCAGAGCTGCGCCATCCAGCTCGCGAGGAGACCCAGGGCTCTGAAAATGTTGTGGTGAGGAAGCAATAGCAGCAATTGCCACTGCTCTGCTGCCAAATTTCTGGGCTTGTGGGGGCTACAATGCACGCTGGATCCCATGTGTGGAGGTGGCCAGAGCCTGATCTAGGGGGGCAGGAAACAGCTAGCAGTGGTGTGGGCCCTGATCCTGCAGCTCCAGGGCCCTGAGAAGTGGCACAGAGCCCAATCCTGGCTAACAGCACCTGATGTGGCACATGGACCTAACCCAACCCATTCACCCAGCCTGTGCAAACAAATGGCTGAGCCCTACTGGCCAAGTACATCCCACACTGACCCACGAACGAGACAAAAATCAAACCCCGATCGGTGTCACAAAATGCAGCAAGACAATACCGCTAATTTAAGTCAAAGAATGGAGTTTTCTGCTTCCATAAGCTGCGCGGTACCTTCAGGCGCCTGCTCCTCGTCGAAAATGATGGACTGAAGACATGCCAGCTCCGGGTTCTGCTTGGGGTCTATTTCCGCAGGACACTGCTTCATAAACATGGGGATCTTGTCGAACTCCTGGGGAACCACAGCAGGGAGGAGCCGGGGTTAGAGGCCAACTCCGGGCAGCGCCCCCGCCCCGAGAAAAAGCGCTTGCTTTCCACACGCAGTCGCTCTCATGGACCCAGGAATGACGCGTGCCCCCGGCCCCTGGGGGGGCACGGACCCACAGGGACGGACGAACGGACGTCCATCTTCGGCTCCCTCCGCGCAAAAATCAACGTATTTCCTACCTAAGGGGGCTTTTCAACCATCTTGCACCACCGCATCCCCACACAGCCGCACAAGGTCGGGGCTGGAGACTTCCAGGTCCGGGCAGGGAAGGCAACTGGACCCCGGCCCCAGCCCCAGCCCCGGCCCCAGCCCCAGCCCTCACCCCCGGACACGTGGCAGAGCCGCCAGCGCCCGTCCGGCCCCACCTGCTCCCAGCTGTCAGCGCTGAACGCCCCCTCGTAGCGCCGCGTCGGCAGCTGCTCCAGCAGCGCGTCCATGCTGCCCTCAGCCGCCTCCATACCCCGCCGGCTTCCGGCTTCCGGCTCTGGACTTCCGGCTTCCGGCGCCGCCTCCCGTTCCGCCCTCAGCCCGTGGCCTCGCGGGGCCCAGATGCCCTGCGGCGGGTGGAGGAGCTCCGTGCCCCGGGGCGCGGCGGGACACCGGTGCAATGAACGCACCCAGCCACGGTTGCCCCTGCTCCACACTGCTGCCCAGCAGGTTATTAAAAACGTCATGACAAAATAAAGCAAAACCTCCTGGGCTCGATTCAAGCCGCCCCAGGGTCACATCCAGCCCCTCGGTCCGCTCCGGCCCAGCCCCGCCGGCTCTGCTCCCTGCAGCGGGTTGCTTCACCCTCCCCGGCTAAAAAAGACGACGATGGCGGGTACACGCAGCAGCCCTCGTTACTGCTGCTGGCTAATTGCGTTTCTTTGGTGACTCTTGCCATGAGAGCCTCGGGTTTTCTAGCTGCTTTTTTTTTTTTAAAGTAGGCCGCACAAGAATAATCTCCGCCCGGGTAGCGCGATCGACGCCCCCCGTCCGCGTTGCAGCTGGTTATTTTCTGGCAACCGTCTTCCAGAGGCGGAGGCCCTCGAGCAGGCGGCTGGAGGTGCTGCAGGGAGCGGGGAGGCCCTGGGGGCCGGGGCACCAGCCGCGTTTGTCTGCGTGGTTGCTGTCAGCCTTGCTTTGCGGGACGAGGCCGTATTTCACCTTCCAGTGAACTGCCAGGACGCGGTCGCAGGCCTGAGCGGCGAAGACGCACACGGAGGCCTCGGGGTCGCGCATCAGGTCGTCGAGAGCTGGAGCAACGTGGGAAAGTCGATCAGAAACTGCAGAGCTCTCATAATAATCGCCACTATCTAGCGACGCAAGGGCGAGGAAAGGGGTCTCGGCGGTGCCGTGCCAGCTGCGTGAAAGTCCCATCCTAAGGCTTTCCACTGCAGTATTCCCGCATCGTTTATAATGCCTTCTGCTTGCCTCCTCCCACTCATCTGTACAGGAAAGTGAAAGACTCCCGCAGCACGCAACCACACCGCCAGTTACACGGCTTGTGTGGCACGGCATTGCTCTGCTCAAAGCCGAACCGTTTAGTGGCTGCATCCTTAGTCTTAGCCCTGAAGAACTTGCAATGAATGGAAAGCAGAACCCAAATTTTGCCTGCCTGAAGTCAGTGGGATACTATATGAGCGCAGGAGCAAAAGTGAAAAGACTAGGTAGAGAAGGAAAAGATATTAGGACCATTTGTAAGGGTACTGGGATTTATGGGTGCGTGGATATTATTGTCAAGTCCCCTGTGGTTCAGTGGCAGCATCCTTGTCTACCATAGGAGCTTGATTCCCAGACGCTGATACAACTACAGCCATGGAGGCACCAAATGTCTGGACTCAGTCTGGTCTTTGGATTCGGTCTCAGCAGCCTAAAGGGAGGATGGAAGGTCTGGGCAGCCTTCACCCCTCCAAATATTCATCCCCAGACATAATCCAGGAGGCCTGATGGTTGCCACCATATTATTGTGATGCTCACAAGAAAAATACCTAGACAGACATGCAGGCTCTCCAAGGAGCCTGTTAAATGATCTTGCTATGCTCAATTCTCTTCATAGGGGCAGAGAAGGAAGTTTTTAAGAGGAATTTAAAGGTGGAGATGGCATAGCAAACATATAATGATAAAGCGTAGGGAGAAGAAGTAGAGCCAGACTATTACAAGTGCTATTTATAATTCCTTTGCATCAGGAACCTCAACATTTTCTCAGATGCACAAATACTCATTCAAAAGGGCAGGCATCTATGTGTGAGGTTTTTACTTACCATTGCTTATGATATTCAAGTCTTCTTCTGTCATCCTTTTGTCCACGTGCACAACCAAGAACCCTAAACATACCATTAAAAGCAGTGAATTCCCCTTTCTCCCCCATTCATTCTCCACTGGGGACTTCACTTCTGAAGTTTTTGTCTTTCATAAGGAAAATCCCTCAGATATTTGGACAAGTTCCCAAATCCTGAGACACACAGGCTGATGTGGGGGACGGCAGCACCTTGTTCAAAGCCCAAGGAAGTCAACATGAAGTCTCTCAACTCACTTCAAAAAGGCTTTGGAGTGAGGCTATCCCAAGACATTAGAGTTTAAGAGACATTCTTGGAGAGGAATTTCCCCTGAAAAGACAAAGGTGTTTTGGGGATCCCCACAGGAGCAGATGCCAATTGGAGAGCTTTTTGGGCTATTTTGTTAAGAACATGTGGTTAGGGGTTAAGAGCATTTCTGTATTAATGTAGCATTCAATCCCAGAACATCAAGGAATCATGCATGACATCTGGGCAGAACCAGCTGATTTGCGCTGCAAGATGAAACCCTGCAGACAAAGGACTCATGCTAAAGAAAATCAAATTCTTTTGTGCTTACCTATGAATGTGGCTGCAGCCGTTCGTAAACAAGGCTCTGCACTTTTGAGGTAAATTTGACTCTGCAACAAAAACCTTTGGATATTTTTCTCATGTTTCTTCACCTAAGGCAAGAAATGTCATAGGAAGGTCCTCCATAAACGTCTCACTCCATAAACTGCTCAAAGCCTGATAAAGGCTTTGACCCTACTACTTCTTCCGTATTAAACTTTAACATAGCAACACACAATTTTAAGAAAAAGCACTTACAAGGTAGTGACATATTTTATCCACATTCTCTTGATGGTTGTGCCAGGCCTTCCTGCTGCCAACCTGCTTGGGAAGTTTCCAGTTCATGAGTCGAGAACATTCATCCAAAGCTTTCTTACATTTCTGCAAGAAAAGATGGGAGTCACAGTGTTTCAAAGGGCGGAGTACTGCAAACATCATCCAATTCCTAATAATGGGCTATATATGGGAGAGCGTCCCCTGTGCAAAAGTTGGATGGGGAGCTGTAAGTTATCTCTACAAAAGAAGGATCAGGAGGAAATCCTCGTTTGAAAGACAGTCCTGCAGAAGCACCTGTCTGGAAATCTCATGGACTGAGGTTGTTTGGTATGGGGATATAAGAGATAATAGGAACTGGCCTTGGCCATGTCAGGGTTCCCCTCTTGCAGGTGCAGAAGCAATGGGACTAAGCTGTTCAAGATTTCTTCCTCCTTGATAAGTCTCTGACTCTTCTTCACCTTCTTGAGTACTCTCCCAAAAAGGGAAATGGCAGCAAAGCGCACACTCTCTCTGTCCTGTGAGTGATACAAAGAGAGGAAGTCAGGGGCAGAACATTTAGTGGGAAGACAGTTCTCTTCATCTTGTTTTGTGAGGAAGATGATAGGCTCGGACTGCAATTATGGCTACCCCCTCATAGTTTGTATAAGAGATGCTGAATCATTTTCACTGATGCTGTTTTTTCAGGAGAAAATTAGGTGTTTGCTGAGCCAAAATGTGTCATCAAAACCGTCTGTTTCACATGGAAAAAACTGTCTCCCCATCAAAGTGTTTTGGCCAAAAGTGGGGTTGTTGGTGGTAGTCTAAGAATTCAGGCAGACCTGTTTCGTTGGGTAGATGTGATATCTTTTTTTCAGCCTTGGCTGAAAATGAAGATTTCAGCTGAAACTGGAAGTTACAGCGGGGCACCGGTGTTGTAGTTTGGTCCTGCCCCTTCTCTCCTCTATGGGCTGGGCTGACTAGCTGGACTCTGTTCCTTAATGCATCATGACCTCCTCTTCTAGCAAAGGGAAGCTGTGGAATACAGCCAATATCATCAGGAACTGACGGAGGTCCACATCCTTCACAGTGCTGAGTCCCCTCAAGTCCTACCGACCTCAACAGCAGGAGCTGAAGGCACTCTGCATGGGACTGGACCTACAGCAGTGTGTGCATACAGGAAAAGCTATAAGGATTCTTTCCTCAAACTCTGCAGTTTATTGGGCTGTCCAGTGTAACAGAGCAGCACGTCTCCTGAGGCATGCATATATATTGCACCACGAATAGGAATATTTCCACGTGCTACAGTAGAGCCTAACTTGCTAGACATTACTTTAACATAGGTTGGTGCCTCCAGCTCATAGACAGCGGAGTCAGCTCTGTTGGGACAGGATACAAGATAACTCTGGATGGGGTCGAAAGTGAAGATGACACTATTCTCCTTCCATTATTCAACAGAAATCACTACTGGTTTCAGCAGAAATGTTCCTCTGCCTCTCCTCCCCCATTGCTACCCTGCACTCCCTCCTTACATCATCAAAGAGCTGCTGAAGAGGGTCGGTGATGCATCCAGGAAAGCTCACTTCATCCAGGCCACTGAGAATCATCTCAACATCAGCAAGAGCCTCGACAACCAGCTTCCCATCAAGTCCACATAAGCTGTTTATCATGGCTGGCAGTGGGATTGTGATCTCCTGTAGAGAATTTATTTACTAAAAACCCACCAACTATTCCCTACTGTATAGCTCCAGATTGTGTCTTCCAGTTTTAACTAAAAACAATGAACAAGATTCAGCTTAATTTTCCCGGAATCCTTCTAAACCCAGAGGAACCTCCCAAGAGTGGCAGGGTCTTTTAAAATAGGCTTTCATTCACTCATTTCAATTCACCAGCAGTAGGTTTTTTGGGCTGACAGTTACTCTAGACTTATTTTAGTGCTACTGGAGATATTATGCTGGCTTTTATTGGGTCAGGGAATGGACTCCATCTCTCACCTTCCCTGTCTGGCCAGCCATGATGATCAATCCTCTAACACACAGTGCCTGGACAACTGGATCCAGATCAGTCAGTCCCTTTGTTAGTCGGATCACAGAATATTCCTGTGGGAGCCGCTTAGCTTGTGGCATCTGAAGCAGCTAAGAAAATCAAAGGGGAAGTCAATGATAAGCTGCGAACCAATGGCTGTCCACCGGTGCTGCACAAATTCCTCACATTCCTGCACAAAGGACTATAAAAGCTCCAACGTGCATGAAGGCAACAAGCCCACGCATCTCTTGGACTTCCTTGAAGACCTCTCATGCCTATCAGCTTTCTCCAAACACTCAGATACACCAGATCCTTGGAGATGGAGACCAGCTGGTCAGAAAGGAAAGATGCAGGTGGTGCTTTTGTCTCACCACAGAGGTGAGCTAACAAATCTTACCTCAACAAAGAAGGCCAGTGCAGTGAGCCTGTGACACTCATCCCCCCGTTCAAGGAATGGGACTAGAAGGTACAAGATCTTCCAAAGCTCAGAGCAGCCGTGGTAGAGCATGGTTCTGTGGCAGCAAACAGAGATACCTTTATTACTGAGCAGGAAAGTCTGGTCTTCAGCAAGTCACTGAGGGCACCTGGCTGAAGGGAAGGACACTGGCAAGTTCTTGCCTCTTACCTGGCAAGCTGGCCCACACCACGGTAGTGCTCCTCAGGGCTAGCAAGCATTTCCCAGCCTCCATCCAGCTCCACAATGGCGAGCTCACAGATATGTCCTGTCTTTAGGAGAAGGAGCTTTATTGTCCTTATCACCCACCTGAGTACAGAGCAAAACCAGTATTGAAGGGTGGCAACAGCCTTGCTCACAGTAATCCTTTATCCCCTGTAGCACACACACTGTACTGCACTGCAGGGTAACAGAGTTGCCAGGCCCAACCCTGCACTGCATTGCAATCTACAGGCACTGTGCTAGGATGGCAACATTGATTGTGAGACACTAAGCCACAGCAACTGGCAGTGTCTCGTGTTCTGCTCCAACAGATCCATCAAGCGCAACCCTGAATCGCACACATGCTGGACACACACTAGTATAACTGACATATTGCTCCCGAGCCTGCAGAGCACATGGATTGTACATATAGTATAATGGAAGCATAAGGACGCATCAGGCATGGCACACAATTGCTATAACAAATGCAATGAATCCAATGCCTTGTACTACATGCCCTGTGTGCAAGCTACTGGGATAGGGCGCAGTCCATGCCAGCACTGCACACACTGCATACAGGCTATTATAACTGACACATGGAGCCCATCCTTGCACTGCGCGTAACGTGTGCACGTGCTGCTGTAACGGGCATCATGCCCAGGCCTGTGCTGCATGGATGCTGCTATAACCAGGACAGGGAGCCCAACATCATACGCTAACCTTAAGTGTTCTGCACATGCAATGAACTGCGTGATCACATACTACCAATGACATAGCACACATGTGCTGACCTGTCTCTCTATGTATGGTACTGGAACATTGAGGAATGGCTCCCTGTGGTGTGCGTAGATGGAAAGCATGTAGCTATAAGTGAGGTCCTTGCCCACAAGGATGATGATGATGCAGGCAATGATGGTCTGTGCTGCACAGCACCCAAGAACCCCACTCATTAACTGTGGTGCAAGGTGTTGTACAAACACAAACACTTCCCCAAAGACTTTCCCACCTTGGCTAGAAGCTGCCTGATGAAACAGCGAGGCGTTGCCAGTCAGCATGACTGACACAGCATCAGCCAGGGCTTCTTGCAGGTGTCACTACTCTCAGCGTTTCTTGCAGGTGTCAAGGCAAAGTCTTCCTTGGAGGAAGACTGTGATGCAACCCCGCAGCTGGATACCTCCAATGCTTTGCTCCTGGGAAGGGGCAGGGAAGGGGTTGGCTTGGAAACAGAACAAGTGGAAGATGCAAGCGGGCATCACGGGCCAATGAGAGAGGAAGCTGCTGTTTTGGTAGCACAGGGGAGATGATGGGGCACTGAAGAGCCTTCCCAGCAAAGGCAAGCAGCACCTCTGTGCAGCACAACCCCGGCAAGCAGGGAGCACAACAGATTACCAGGTAGGGGTGAAGTCGGTCCTGTGCGGCAGGCTGAGCCCAGTGCAGTAATGCACCTGGACGAGCAGGGCCATCAGCAGGCGGGGGAAGATGTGTGTCACGGCGTCTTGGCACTTGGTTAAGCTCAGCACCTCAAACAGAGCACTAGCAGCCTGAGGGAGGGAAACAATCACAGCTGTGATACTCGCCACCTCCGTCCCAGGCTCCTTGTCCCACTGCACACCCCTGGCTGTGGGGAGCCAAACAGGATAACTGCAGCAAGAAGGGTGGGTTGGGTATTGTCCTGTCCTGGTGCCCATAGCTCTAGGATTGCAGCTCTGCATTGCTAGGCCGGAGACTGGGGAGGCAGCAGGCTCTAATGGACAGAGGCTCTGGTGACCTGACGTTTTGCCTTGGCTCTGCCACAGGTCAGCAAGGTGACTATGGGCAAGGCCTTTCCCCACTCTGTGCCTCTCTTTCCCCTCCTGTAAAATAGGCACAGTACTATCAACCTCCTCTGAGCAATCTATTGAGATCTAGTGGTGAAAAGTGTTAAGAAAGAGCTCAATGGTCCTTTGCTCCCAGTAACTTGCTGAAGCAGGGGGCAAGAAGGTGGGGGCTCTGCATTGACCGACAGGGAGAGGGAAACAGGAGGGGTGAGGAAGGGAGGCAGGATATGGGGGTGTTGCAGAGACGGGGAGACCAACCGCTCTGCTCAGTACCTGCCTGGAGAGGACAGGGAGAAATGGCCCAAGTGACCTGTTCAGATGATAAGGCTGCAGCTTTGCTGGGCTCCAGAGACACCGTTGTCCAAGCCCCCTTGTAGGGGGGTGGTGTCTGGGAGACACAGAGCAACAAAGGGTAAGGGAACGGACAACGGGCATTTTTAGAGCTCTACAACAAATGCTGTGGAGCAATCCCCGTCCCTCCCAGAAGTGGTTCTCTGGAGTCTATCCCTCGGTCACAGATCAAAGATCTTTCACCTCGTTGGGGGGAGAAGAGAGTTGTGTGAGAAAGGCTCTTTATGACTATTGGCAACTTACAGCTATCGGCAAGATGGAAGCTGCATTCCTCGTGACTCTTGGCCGCTCTTGGAGTTCCTTCAACAGCATGTCCAGCAGGCGACAGATGTCACACTTCACCTCCATTTCAGCCAGTGCTCTCCACATCCCAACTGCATTTCTACAGAGTCAAAAAGACCATCCCATGAGGGGCGAGAAGCTCACAGCTCTGTCACATTGCAATGCAACTGGACAAATGACCTCCCAGGTAGGGCTGGGGGCTCCAGTGGAAAACAGCTAACTACAGTGGGAGACCATATCAGGAATCGTAGAGACATGTTTGCTAAAGCAGTAAGAGTCCCATGTCCCATCCCTGTGATGTACTGTGCTGTCAGAGCTGATTATCTTGCAGCCACTGACTGCCATATGTTGTTTTTGTTTTAACCCACAAGCAGGTCACGTGTGGGACCATCCTCACAGATGATGCCAGGTTCAGCTGGTTACACTCTGGACCCATGGCCAGGTCCTATTCTCTCTCTTAAGCCTCCAAAAGTGGAACTTTGGTATTCATATTTCCAAAGTGCGATTCTAACCTACCCATCTGGAGCCCCTAAAAAACTTAGTGCATTACTTGTGTGACATGCCTACATCCTTGGTTGCTGGTGTCATTGTGGACATAGTCTTTCTAGACTTTAAGAAGGTCTTTGACACGGTCTCTCACCCCATCCTCATCAATAAATTAAGCGACTGTGGCATTGATGCCTGCACAGTTGGATGGGTAAAAAATTGGCTGAGGCGCACCCAGAGAGTAGTGTTGGACGGGTTGCACTCAACCTGGCGAGATGTGAGCAGTGGGGTACCCCAGGGCTTGGTCCTCGGGCCTGCACTGTTTAACATCTTCATCAGCGACTTGGACAAGGGGGTGGAAAGCACGCTGGCCAAGTGTGCCCCACTAAGATGTGGGGCAAGGTGGACACACTTGAAGGGAGAGAGAGGCTGCAACTAGATTTAGACAGACTACAAAAGTGGGCAGATGAGAATAGGATGGGAATGTGAGCCGCCAATGCCAGACGGCAGCCAGCAAGGCCAGCTATACCTTGTCATGCATCCAAAGGTGCATCTCAAGCCAGTCCAGAGAGGTGATCATCCTCCTCTATGCAACTTTGGCTAGGCCACAGTTGGAGTGCTGCATCCAGCACTGGGCGCCGCACTTCAAAAGGGATGTGGCCAGCCTGGAGAGGGTTCAGAGGGTCCACCCGCCTGGTGAGAAGGCAGCAGGACAAGCCCTACGAAGAGAGACTGAGGGACCTGAACCTGTTCAGCCTCAGTAAGAGGAGGCTGAGGGGGGGCCTGGTGGCTGCCTACAAACTCATCAAGGGAGATCAACAGCATAGAGCCCTTTTCTCCCCAGCACCACTTGGGGTGACGAGGAACGATGGTAACAAGCTGCTGGAGAACAGGTTTAGGTTGGAGATCAGAAGGCAATATTATACAATTAGGGTGGCCAAAATCTGGAACCAACTTCCCACGGAGGTGGTCCTTGCCCCTACCTTGGGCAAATTCAAGAGAAGATTGGACGATCGCCTGTCTGGGGTCTTGTGAACCCAGCATGCATTCCTGCCTGGGGCAGGGGGTCAGGCGAGATGATCTGTTCAGGTCCCTCCTGACCCTAGCTACTATGAAACTATGAGACTACTACACCAAGGTGTCAGCTCTACTAGCTGCCTTGGGTACAGTAGATCGGGAAGTAGGGTTGACACAGCTGTGGTCTTGAGAAACAGAAGTGGTTTTAATCTAATCTAGTTTTTTTCCAGTTGCAAAATTGAAGCATTTGAACCTGAGATCAGGAGCCCCAGCACCTGGAGGGCCCACTGCTCAGAAGTGCAGAGGTCTATTTTTCAATCGTGGTCACTTGGCTGTATGGCCAAGCACTCTGTTTGGTGAGGTGAGGTGCCTGTGCTCTCATCCCAGGGACTTACCCTGGTCTGCTTACCTCAAGAAAGTGATTTCTATGCATCAAAAGGCTCAGCTAGTAAATATGTTGGGCATCTGGGCAACTCTGCAATTTCTGCTTTTGTGATATCGGAGAAAACAGGATGAGATGGGAACTAGTGCTGCAATCTTACTAGGGTAAGAAAGACATTATTCACATAACCAGGTAGCCACTACCAATCTGAGGCTTCTCAAGAGGAACAGGGCTAAGGAAACTTAAGGAGAGAAATTGCTGTATCCAGGCCACTGTGAAGTCGTGTACCTGTCCAGGGGCAGCTGGCAATTTAGAAGGCCTGTTGTCACCTCTTCCAGGAAATCACGAGCCAAGAAGCATAAGGCCATCATTACTTCCTGCCATTTGTGGGGATGACTGATGGTGCTGAGCTGGGAGTGGAGCCTGCCCACAATCTCTGGCACCTAGAAGGAAACAAGACCATTTAGAGGCACTGGCCAAGGTGTTGCTTTCAAAGTGAGAATAAGGATGCATGCTGTCAACAACAGCTATTCCTCCTTCCTGGAGGACGCTGAGGCTGGATCATAGAAGCCAGTGGTGAAGAAGACCTCAAGGTCGTCTCAAAAAAGATGCCTCTGCTCCCCAGTGCGGTCCTCCTAGATTCCAGACAAAGGCTCAATCTTCAGTTTTAGACAGTTCACTTGCAACCCACGCCACATAAGAAATGCAACAGAGGGAGTATCCCACTTACAACACCCTAGGATATAAGGATTGAAACGTTCTCTGGTGCCCAAGAACCCCCTACCTTTGTCTTTAAACTGTGCTTGAAGTTCTTCAGGATTGCATTCAGGATGGCCCTGGGTGCTTCATTGATAGCCTCATGGTGTTCCCTTAGGTTTTCCACAGCTACCAGTAAAAGGTCTGTCATTTGGTCTGGAGTGAGAAAGTGCCCTAGTTCCTGCAGTGGGGAGAAGGGGGGAATCCAAGCAAAAAGCAGCAGGGTGGAGATGCCCTGGTTAGACGGGTACTCTGAAACTGGGATCACAGATAACAGGAGTTTAAATGAAGCTCTGCTGGGTCTCTTTGGGCCTCCTGGTTAGAAGGTTCCAGCAGACCTCGCAGGTTCCCGAAGCTGTGATACCAGGCCTGGATTTACTGACAACGTTATCAGACCGTCACCTACGGGAATATGAATTCCCTGTCCAGGGCACTGCAGTAAGGATTTCCTATGTGCAGCATGCACACTAGCCTTTGAAGAGCCAGAGTACACAAAAAATCTGGGTACGAAGAAATACTTGCAGTATCATGTGCTATTGCGACGTCTGGTCATTCAAACAGCTCGCCTGACATCACTTGCACATGGTGAAAATACCCAAATTGCTTAACAACTTTCTCTTCCATTGAATTCGACCCATCATATCCCACACTTGTTGAATTTATTTATCCTTTGACTTTCTCCTGATCCATGTGTTTGGGATATTGTAACCAAGCACCCTTTGATTTAGGTGGGGCTTGGCACAACCAGTTTAGTAAAGCCAGCCAAGTTTCAAAGACATTTGCTTTCCAGTTTATGGAGCCTTAACAAAGATAGGCAGTCTCTCTTGGGTAGAATGAAAGAGAGAAATATTACATTGGAGAGGGGCTCTGATCTATGCCTGGTTTGGTATTTTCATGTGTGTGTGTGTGTGTGTGGACAAGGCTTCTTGGGTGAATCTGATATCTTTTATTAGACCGACCCAAATAGTTGGAAAATAATTATTAAGCAAGCTTTTGGTTCAAAAACCCTTCGTCAGGCTAACCAAGTGTCAGCAGTTGGCGTGTGCTCTTCCTGGATGGATGTGTGTGTACGTACTTATATGTATGTATGTATAATTTGTTGTTTTTGGACAGATAGCACGGTTTGGAAGAAGCTGAACGTTTCCATAGGAAGTAATTGAAACGTTTCATTTCAAGTGACTTCAACATCAATCCACTCATGTCCACCAGTACCGCCAGAACAGTAGTTTTTTTCTGATTACCCTCAGATTGCTGTGTTGACCTGTAGATTGAGTGCTTCATTTTCCTCTATGGACAAGGTTTCCTGGGGCATGTGTAGACAAAACGAAATTTGGATAAGAAGCTATTTCCCATTTTGCACTCTGGCTTCTCCTCTGCCTGAATTACTGCCATATATGTTCCAGGACACGTACAGAAGGATGAGGGCATAAGGCATCCATAGCCACATAAGGAAACACAGGCCTCTAGAGACTCCGCAAACTGCCTTGACAGACTCAATTCAATGTCAACCAAATTGAATTGAAGCATTTTGACATATGGAAATTGAAAAATGTTGTAACTCCTTGTACTGTGAAAATGCTGACATCTTGACTTTTCATCCTTCCAAAGGACACATCCTGATTTCTTACCTGTTCTGGATATATGTTCATAGAAAAGTAGGAGTGGAAAGAGACCCAAGAGGAGGGGTCCCCCATCCCATGCCTTGATCAATTGGCCTTACATCCTGGAGGTACCAGGAATGCGCATGCCTCCAAGAATCTGCTTCAGCACACCGGCACTGAGGATTTACCTTAATGATTGTGCAGATGTTTTCACATGCTCTCGTGGGTTCATATGTTCCCAGACACTTTTTGTACCCTTGATGCAGTTCTGCTTTTATAGGCATTGAATGATTCTTGTGTTCTAGGAGACAAACATCATGTTCAAGAACGCTCCTGATTTTGCATTTCAACAATTCACATCCCTGAACTGTACCTGCTCTGCAGACTGGAACCAAAAGTACAACAGAGAAGCAGGCCTTTTGTGTAACAATCCTGAACATGGTAAATACATCAATACAGGGGGGAGGAGGATACCTTGGTGGACTCCTGACAGCTTTATGTAGTGAATTAGAGAGTATTCTTTACTGATTCTTTTCTCCAAAACAGTAGACAGTCACTGTGACCTTCAGGTCACTTAGTTTTTGTGACATACTCTGTGCTTTCCCTTTTCTGCAGAACATAGAGCTTTTAAATTAAACTATCATTTCTAACTTTATGGATGAGCACAGCTGCTATCTAGTAGCTACTTTCAGTTTTTTTATTGCCACCATCCCCACAGTCACTCTCAGACCTCCTAGGTAAAATCAATAGCACAACTATTAGACTCCCATCTACAGACTTGCTGGGGTCTCTGAACTAATTCCTTTACAGGATCCAAAAGGGAAGACAGTCCTCCTGTTAGATGCTCTGTTTTAGCCCAGCTCTCTGAGAAAGCACCACTAGGTAGGGGATTCATCACTTGTTTGGAGTTAGTGTGTGGGTGGAAGGATGTTTTGGATGGTCTCTGCTTACCCTTTTGGCACCGCACAAGGGTGTAGAGGAAAGACAGGCCTTCCATAGCCTGGGGACCAATCTCCTGCCCATAGTCCCCAGTGCGAAGGGCCAGTAGTCCAATCAGGACCCCCAGCTTGGGGAACTCGGGTGACATCTAAATGAAATGGAAGGGGACGGAGGAGTCAGTGTGCACCACTTTCATGGACCAGAGGAGCCCATAACCCCTGGCAACTCATGTCCCATCAAAGGGAAACACAACACAGCCTAGAGCAAAGGTTCCCAAAAATTTACTTCTGAAAGGCCAGGTCCAAGGGGCAGCCTGGGACAGAGAGGGGAGACAGGCTGCATCAAAGGGGCTTGTAGGCCATGCTTTGGGAACCTCTGTTTTGGAGCCATTCTGCCTCTTCTTGGCTCCCAGGGGTCAGGGATCACTCACACAAAACTCAGGATGGTCGACTGCAGCTTTTAACAAGTAGAGGCTGGTGTCCACAGCTCTTAAGCGCTCATGAAACTTTTCTGATCTCATCCAGGGGACCAAGTGCTGCACGGATAGGGAGAGAGAGAGAGAGACAGACAGAGATGGCCAGGGTTAACAACTGGCTGAGAGAGGTACTTACAACAGTGCACTCCAGATGTTGTTCTCTGTGTACATCTGCACCAGGGCAGCAGAGAACTGAATCTCACCACTGAGCAATAAGCCCTGAGAGACAACCCAGGCAGGCCCTTCGCAGTGTGCTCAGGACCTAGGCTTCTGACATGCTCAGATGTGGTGCTTTGAGGCCTGCACTTCCCCTCACATCTGCAGTTGGCATATGGGGAGCGGGTGGACAGGGCCAGGAGTACGGCCCTGGCACCACAGTGGCGTTCTCCGCACCATGGACAGACTCCCTGTGACCCTCCGACGGCTTCTGGCTTCCTCTCAGGATTTCCACATCACTGAAAATCCTCCCACCCTACAAAGAGGTCAACCCTGCCTTTGTGCCACCAGGCTCACTTCTGATTTCATGGTGGTTTTAACACTGTCCTGAGCCAGCTGTGTTACAAGACTGGCACAATAATCCACTACCCCAAAGGGATGGTTCATCAGCCCGGATCCATGGGAGACCGAGACTTTATAATCCTCATCTTCCCTGGATCCCACACTCTTTCCAGGAAGGAAGCAACAGTGTGAGTCTCCACTAAGTATCACCGAAGCTTTCTGGAAAGGAGCGGAGGGGTTGTTTCCTCTGACCTTCTTCCCGTCTGTCTGATTTTGAACCAGCTAAACCACCTAGTCGGCCCTCTGGTCAATGATCCAGAGCCTGAGGCTAGGGACTCGGTTTTTATTCCTAAAATGGTCTCTTATTCAGGGGAAGGAGAGTCTTGCTTTCATTTTCCAGAAAGATGGACTGAAGGGAAGAGAAATCATGTCCATAGAGAACATAGGCAACCTCCCAAAAGGTTACAAAAACTCTCCTTTGTCTTGCCTGACACAGAAGACATCCTAATGGCCTGAAGCAACTAACTCCCCTGAGACTTCTGCTGTACAGAGCATTATCAGGCTGAGGGCCTATTCAAGACATGACTGCAGAAAGATGAATCCTTGCATCCTTGAAAGCCCCCTGCATTCTGCAAGAAAATGTCATTTCTTCTGCCTGCTGCTACTTACATCTAAGAGGCTCTGCAGCTCAGCTGTGTTGGGATTCGCTAGCAAGAAGGCTTTCAGCATTGTCTTCAGGCCATCCATAGTCCGGTTGTACCAGTCCTGAGGAGGAGGAGGAGGAAAGGCTCAACATTTGGTGTGATGCCGAGCCAGAGAGCACAAGGAAGCTGCATATGGACAGGGAGGAATGGGTTCTTGCCACATCTACAAATAGCTCCCCTCCCATTAAGCTGTTACTGCCAGGAGACCAGCAGGGTGCAAGCACAGCATAGGAAGGGCTTCTTATTCATTCTCAGCAAAGGGCTCTGTCTGCAGCTTGGTAGCGGGCAGCGAGGCAGGATCATCTTGCTCCTCAGTGCAGAAAGGATGCCACCACCTCCATAGGGTGGGGGGAGCTTCTGGGTTTGTACAGTCAGGCCTGGAGTGACCACTCCTCCAGCCATGGCACTTCAGTCTTATCTGACCTAGAGTATACCTTATGGAAGTATATCCAGCTCCGACGTCCTCCTGACCCCGCCATGTGTCACACACCTGGCACAACCCCTTTACCAGGACACGAAGCTTTTCCTGCCAGCGCTAGGCAAACCAAGCAGGTGGGCCTTGCTAACCAAACAAACCAGACTCCTGGACAGCGCACTCAGGAACAGACAAGGAATTACCTGCACAACTGCCCTATTGTTTTTCTCCCACTGCAAGGTCTCCAAGGAGGGAAGGGCAAAGATGCTGGCAATGCAGATCCGAATCGCATTGGACTTCTCCTTACCCACCAGGGATGGCTTCACTTTGCTAAAAGAAGCATAAGCAGTGAATTGTTTTACTGGAGATGCCCTTATACTTTGACTGTTTCAACAATGGGGCATAAGGAAGGGCAGGAAGATCAGACTATCAGCAAAAAGAAGTGGCGTAGAAGAGAAAAACAGGGCAGAGGGACTCTCTATTACTGCTTATTATTTGCAAATGCTTACAGACTGATTGAGATTGGGGTCTGTTGTGCTTGGTGCTGTACATATTCAGAGTCTCTGGCCAAACCAGTTTGCAAGCTCATCAGCTAAGACAGAAGCAGCTGGGAGAAAGGAAATCTCCATTGTATAGATGATCAGTTAGCACTGATAGCAGGGGTGGGCAAAACGCAGCCCGCGGGCCAGATGCCAGGCCATTCTATCTGGCCCGCGGGGCCCCTAAAAATTTAGAAAATGAATATTTATCATCTCCTGGCTGCCTGTCATGTGGCCCTCAATGGCTTGCCAAAACTCAGTAAGCAGCCCTCTGCCCAAAATAATTGCCCACCCCTGACTTACAGGAACGCAGAGAGCAGTTTGCACCTATGGGCTGTCTATGGGGAAAGCCAGGAAGCGAGTCCCGATTTAACACACACTCAGATTCAAGGCCCTTGGGACGCTGGTTAGGATAAGCCATGCAGCCAAGCAGCGAATGAGGTGCACGTTCCTCTGCTCTCCCCACAAAGATTTGGGAAGGCCCCTGGAGGAATGAGATTTCTGGCTCTGATGGGCTTAGGGTGAGAAGTCCAAGTACCTGAGGTCTGCAATAACCAGCATCTCCTGATGGCGCAAGTCACTGGAGTATGCGTCCAGCGAGTCCTGTGGCAGCTCTTTAATGCGCTTCTGCGAATCCCAGAGGAGACGTTAAAATCACAGCAAAGAAGCCCACCATTAGCTGCCCCCCCTTACCCTCAAAAGAGGTCGTTTCACCAGCCTCCAGAGCTAGACAATCCCCAGGACAGGCTGGCTACACCCCTAAATCCTGGAGAGCAAGGCTGGAAGGGACCTCAGGCGCTCACATCTAGTGCAATCACCTGTTTGAGGCAGGATCATCCCTGACTAAACCATCCCAGCCAAGTGTCTGTCTAACCTGCTCTCAAAGCCTGCTGAGGATGGAGACACCACAGGCTCTCGAGGGAACAATCCTCATAGGGGAAAAGTTCTTCCTAATACGCAACCTAAATCTCCAAGGTTACATTATTAAACTCGTGTCGTCTCCCGTGGACACTGAGAACTATCGATTGCCAGCCTCTGTGTACCAAACTTTTTTGTATTTGAACGTATCAATTTCCCCATGGCTGTCTCCAGGCAGGATAGTCCCTGTTCTACGTCCACCTGGTTGTATAACATGAGCCCTGGGCGGCTTTCACTCACCACAGCCTGTCTGATGAGCGTGAGATTTTGGCTCTCGGGCTGGTTTGCTCCGTTTTTGATGACCTCCCTGCCAACTGCCTTCTCACACCGTGGACCAACCGAGCAAGGACAGAACATGAGATATTAATGTATGAAGCACGCAGACATCAGCCAGGAGCAACTCATCCCACCTAAAAACCTCCAAAAGAGTAACACATTCTCTGTCACGAAGCAATTATTAAGCAGGCAGACACCCTTCTTGCCTGGATGGCATCAACAAAATCAATGTATATAGCTGTTGAATATGTGGGTGGAGTGGATGGAGGGCAATCAGATGCTTAAGTAACTACAAGCATGGAATAAACACCTTGTGGAAGATGTGATGAGCATGTGATAAATGTCTAGGGAAACCCAGATTAACAACACAGACATGCTAAGGGAGGCAAACAGGTCACCCGAAGCAGGTTCCTACCGGATTATTGGAATCGTTCAGGGCCCCCATTTCCAAGGCGCTCTCCTCTTTCTCTATCAGATCCTGCTTCATTGTCTCATATGCCTCACCGTGTATTTCTGAATGGGATAAGAAGAATGAGGGCAGATTCCTGCTGTGCCTGGTTGAAGGGGATAGCACTGCCCTTGCTGGCAGATGATGTACTCAGATGAGATTAGGTATTCAAGGTGCTCCATTAGGAATCACAAGGCCTGGGTTTCATTTCTAGCTCTGCTGCTGACTTCCCGTGAGCTTGGGCACATTGCTTTGGCTTAACTTTCCTTGTCACCAAGCTCTGGATTTGGTCAAGGAGCTAGTTGTAGCTCCCCAATTCTCAGCTGCCCACTTCTGGCAGGGCACAAGAGTAGGGAAGGGCATTTTACATCACTGAGATAAGGTACCTTAGGAGTAGGGTAGTCCTGCAGTCTATCACATCCATCTTCAGCGTAGGTGGGCATGTTGCTAGCGTAGGAAATCTACACAGCAAATTCCAAATGTGGCAGCTTGATCTTTCTCTGGGCTGTAGTTTCCCCATCCATAACATGGAGACAGTAATCCCCACCACAAAGCGGTATTGCGACCACTGAGGTTGGGAGCCTATTAGAGGGGTTAGGCACCTAGGGTACCTGTACATGTGAATCGAGGCTGCTCCAACCCACCGTAGTTACAGTGCATCGGAGCAGACTCGATTCTGCTGGAGCGTGGTAATTACCATACTCCAGCAGACTCCAGTGTCAAGTACATCAGCATCCCCATGCTGAAAAATGATGGCAGGGGTGCTTATTCAATGAGCTTAAACATCCCTACTGCCATTTTTTAACACAGGGATGCTGATACATGTGACCCTCTGGGTGCTTTAATGAGAGCCGCTTTTGGAGCTGCTCTAATTAAAGTGCCCCCCCACCTCCAGTAGCATGTGTGTAAATGCCCTTAAATCCCATTGAAAAGCTAAGGGTCTGAGGTATCTCTGAACTTCCCAGCCTGATCAATGTATGTTGGAACCACATAAACACCTTGTTAGCTAAGACTTAACTAGACCCAAGGCCTCCTAATACCACTTCTCTAGAGAGCCTTCTGCTCAAGGCACATAATGTTTACCTAAGCATATCACAGGCACAGGCCTCAGGTTCCCCAGACATGGAGATCCCCACACCTGCAGACACGGGCTATGGCATGCAGTGCTCCAAGTGTCCCGAGTGATCTCGGTCACCTCTTCCTATAACCTCAGAGGACCCAGGTGGATCATCAGGACATTGCTCCTTACCTCCAAGGACTAAAGAGAGGGCACTTTCCTCCATCTCTGGGACCCAAAAACAGTACTCCTGGGATACTGGATCAGCATATGATTCCCTGCCTCTTAGGACTGGATCCACATGCTCTTCCACCTGCGGTTCACTCATGAAATACCGTTGGCTCCTTCTGTTCATCTCGGACGCCTTCCCGTCAAGCATCAGACTCGAGCGTCTTAAACAGAATCTCCTGCACCTTCTTGAAGACAGGTCTCCACACAGGTGCACAGCCTCCTTGTAGCAGCATCAGGAGAGGCCATCTGACCTCTTTATTACAGCTCACTATCAATATTCACAGCTGTATGCAAATGAAGCTGTGAAACAAATGATGTCATAACCGTGCATTGAACGGACACCTGTAAGGGAGGCAGAATAGCATCTAGTGCCCAATCAGTTTCTAGCTTTGGACAACTGCTGTCCTCAGCACTTTGAGCGGCCGTGCAGCCTGCATTGAAACATGCAGTACTCTCCTAGGCTGAAGAGCTAGGGTGCAATTCATCTCCCAGCGGATTTCATCAAAGGATTCCTTTCGATTTTGATGGGAGGGGAATCTCACAGGGCAATCATTTTCAACCAGGGAGCTGCAGCACCCTTCCGTGTTTTGAAATCCTTTGAGGAGCGCCACAGGATGTCACACAAGGTTTACACTGCTATGTGTGCAAACATGATTTACAAGATAAACCCAGAGAGTCCAAAAGGAATCCACAATGGCAGATTCTGACCTGCTGAGGGCTTTCTAAGGTCTGTGCAACAGAAGAATTACTCTGTTATTTTTCTGTAGCTAAAAACCGAGTGAAAACTAGGAGCTGGCGTTTTCTGAGGGACGCCTTGAGTCTGAAAAGGTTGAGAACCACTGCCATAGGGGCTCTCCAGTCTAACCAGTGCAGAGCCCTACAAAACAGACCATTTCCCTTCCAAACATAAAACTTCACTTCTCCTTTCACTTTACTTTCCAGTCGCATGTAATCTCCTGGACATTAGCATTTAAAAATAAGATGGTCTTATCACATGGAATTCACATCCGAGCCAGGGGGTCCTGGAACCCTCTCTCACCCAGGGAGGCATTTCACACTGCTCCTCCTACTTCAGGTGCAGTGCTTGAGGATTGAGACACTTTCTTTTTCCTTTGTGCAACAGCATCCCCAACCCCCTGCTATCATCTCCCTGGAGCCTCAGGCTGTCCTTGGCAAAGCCCCTATTGATATCAGTGGGTGCAGGACCCCAGCCTTTGATCAGGAACAAGCCCCTTGGCAGGAGTCTGCTTGCTGTTCCTCACTGTTCCCTGGTGCAGTGAGGGTGAGTTTCCAGCTGCCTGCCCCAAGCAATGCTGACGTTGTCTCCACGGACAATGTGGAACGTTTCCTTCTGACCCTTCTCCAATGGTTCACTCATCTGGTTCAGAGCTTGGAGCGGTGGGGGATGGATGGGACTTAAAACTGTGGACATTACAGCCCAAATTTTTAGCTGGCATAAATCAGTGTAGCTCCATTCACGTCACTGGTGTTACACAAATCTGTGCCAGCCGAGACCCTGACACTAGACCATTTTCTCTGCCATGCTCAATTTAGGTTTTAAAGGATGATTCCAGTGAGTTGCTCCAATGCTCTAAATGGCTGAACAGTTATAAAACAAAAATTAATATAATCACAAAAAGAAATTTCACAGCAGTCTACAGGCACTGGGGCCTGGCTTCGGCAGCAGAGAGGCCTATATCTAGTTGGTGGAAATTGCAGAATGATGCATCTCGCTTTCCTGGTCATCAAGAGCCCTTTTGCAATCCCAGGATTACATCCCACTGGAAAGGCTGACCTGAGCATAACAGTCCCCTCCCTATCCTGACCTCCCCAGGGGCATTAAGACTGCGATCTGTGGGTACAAGCCTATGTTCTGCACGTTCACATTTAAGATTTGTGTGCTTATTAAGCTCTTAGGTCCCCCCCTAGGCATGAGGTTTTGTAATGAATAATAATAATAAAAAAAGAATCACTCTCTTGTTAAAGTAAAATCCCCCATCTGGTGACGATTAGCTCATGACAATTTCTAGCACCATGCAACACACCAAGCTGCAAATGACTCAGTGAGGTTTCCTCTCTAATGAGTGCTGTATTTGGCCCTCAAATGACTTTTAAAGATAGTGCTGAGTACATGCTGATGGAATTGGATACACATTAAGACACCAAAGACTGCAGACCAAAATTTAGGGAACTTGCACTTTACTTAACAATTCAATAACACCTTCTTTAGTAAGGAACAAGACCTCTCCGGTGTTCTGACTCCAAACTTCAAACTCAGCAGGTGTATTCAAAACTTTCTTCCCAGCTATTACAACGTACGGGTAACCAAGTATGTTAGCATCTTTCAATCTTTTACCAATAGTCCAGTGAACCCTGTCATCCAGTATCACATCCCCTTTAAGCTGAGGCATGCCATCAGCAATATCATCGTACAAGCTCTCCATCAGCGCCGCTCCCACCTCTTCTTTGCTGCCCTTCTTCGGGGGTATGAGGCAGACCTGGTAAGGGGCAATGAGGCTTGGCCAACGGATTCTGTCCTCTGTAGAAAGCACCTCAACAGAAGCAGCCAGAATCCGAGTGACGCCCAGCCCATAACAGCCCATTTCCGCTAGCACATGTTTGCTCTCGGCATCTTGGAAGGTAGCGTTAAAAACAGAGGAATACTTGGTGCCCAGATAGAACGCGTGCCCGACCTCAATCCCTCTGGCCTTTGCCAGTTTTCCGTGACAAACTGGGCAGTCGGTCAGGTCAAAGTTTATTGTTTCTGCATTGGCAGAAAAGTTGCAGCCTGGGCAGACCACGAGCCTGTCCTCTCCAATGCTGGCCGGGAGCTGGAACTCGTGAGACATGGTCCCTCCAATGCTGCCCGCGTCCGCTTGGACTTTTAAGATGTTAAGTCCCAAGCGGTTAAACATGCTGCAGTAGGCGTCGCACACGAGGCTATAGGTCTGGTGAGCAGCCTTCTCGGAGGTGTCGAACGTGTACATGTCCTTCATGTAAAACTCCCTGCTGCGCAGCAAACCAAAGCGAGACTTCGGTTCGTCCCGAAACTTCCTTGTTATCTGGTACAGCAGGAGGGGAAGCTGCTTGTAGGACAAGGCTGCTTGCGAGGCAACCAAATGTGTAATGAGCTCTTCGTGCGTGGGCCCCAGGCAGTACTCCTGATTGTGTCTGTCCGCCAGCCTGAAGAGCTCCCTGCCCATTATATCCCACCGCCCGCTGGCTTTCCAGAGCTCCGCAGAGTTTAAACTGGGCATGTTGACCTTCTGCCCTCCGATGCCCTGCATCGCTCGATCGATCACCCGGATGAGCTTCTCCATCGCGCGAACGGTGTAGGGCATGTAGTAATAGCAGCCATTCTGGGCAGGGCAGATCAGGCCAGCCTGGAGCATCAGCTTCTGGCTCCTGCAAGTCAGGTCACCGGGTTTGCTTTCCGGGTCCGACGTGTGGTCCTCCCGAAGACTGAAAGGCTGGTAGAGCTGGGACACAGCCACTCGCCTGGCTCTGGTGGAGCCATCGTGGTGTGCCTGGCGGCAGTGCTGCCCCGACATGGTGTGGGTCGGCGCTCCGAGAAGCAACTCCTTCCACCTCCTGAGCAGCCCTCCCATCCGTGGGCCCATGGAGGAAGCCTCTCCCCAACCTGCAGCAAGACGCAGACACAGGCATCACGTTAGTGCGGTCCTTTTGCCTTTGCGCCTCCCCAACAGAGGGCAAAGGGCTGGAAGAGCCACCAACCCCGCTCTTCCCTTCCTCCCCCCGCAGGGCTTACGCCTCACCTCGCACCCACGCAGCAGGAAGACTGTTAGAAGAGCTGTGTGGTGTCACAGACCCATTTTACAGACAGGCAAAGTGAGGCCAAGTGCCCGGAAGCCAGACTCTGAGCTTCCCGGGGGCCAGCGACATGCACGAGGTGCAGCCACCCCTGGGGTGAAGCGTGGCTCCGCACGGCGACCCCCGGGCAGCCCCGCAAGGAGCACAGGAACCACATGCGCCTGCGCAGGAGAGCCACCACGCCGCTTTCCCTGCAGGAAGGAAGCGTTCGGAGCCGCCAACCAATCAGAATGAAAGCGGGCCTTATGTCACGCCGCAGCGCCCTACCCCGGATGCGGATGCCCACCCTGCGGAAGGAACATACCATAGAGAGGGCAGCTTAGCGGGGTAGTTTCCTGCCACCTCTCCTACCGCTCGGAGGGCAAACTCTATGATCCTTTTGTTCCAGCGCAGGGGCGGGCATCGCCTCTGGAAACGGGTTGCGAGCTGAGCGCTCGGCCTGCTGGGGAGGGGGTGTTTTGCAAGGCCAGCCCTGAGGGGGCTGCTAGGGTTGTGCAATTGCAGGGGGCACTGCTTGCTGCCCCCCCTCCCCGGCCCATGCCTGGCCTGATGCAACCCCCCTTTCCCATTAAACACCAGCCAGTCGCCTTCCCGGCAGCAGGGCAGAGCTCGGAGGCAGGCGCTGTCGACAGCAGCCCAGTGTCCCCAACCCGCCTGGGCCGTCTGCCACCGCCGGGCTGTCAGGCCTGCCTGCAAAACGCGCTGGGGACTTGCTGCCTTCGAGGGAGCGCTGCCCGCTGGGACGAAGTTGAAGCCTCCCTTGGAAAGGGAGCCCACTAAAGCAACAGCTACTTTCTTGGGACAAAAGGAAGGGAAATGGGGGATGGGGGCGATGGGCCTGAGTGCACCAAGGGGAGGCCACGCTGGGCAGGGCCCGCTGGTGCTCAAACGAGTCCAAAGAGCCAGTGGACGTGGAGCAAGGGCAGGAAAAGAGCACGTTGAGGAGCAGGAGGCCCTGGCACCGTTACTGAAGAGCTGCCGGCGTACAGAAGCTTGCCCCGTAAGCCAGGCGGGAGGAAGAGAACGGTCCGAGCGTGCTGGGCCTTTCGTGCCTTTTGCCGTGGCTGCCATGTAGAGATAGGAAGGAAGGGAGTGGGGAACAGATCGGGTGACGGCACAGAGAAGATCAGCCAGGCAAGGACACCGTGCCCGACCGCCATGGGAACACGAAGAGTTTTTAGGGAAGGAAAGAGAGGATGGTTGCTTCAGGCAGTTGCCTCCTAAAAGCACACCTTGGCAAGCAGGGACGCTAACAAACCATAGCTCATCTCTTCAGTATCTGGGGGAACGTTTGCTCACCAGAGCGCCCCAAGGGATGACAACGAGGTCGAATGGTCATAAATTACTGCAAGACCGTTTCAGGCTGGACATAAGGAAGACTTTCTTTCCTGTCCGAGCCCCCAAGGTCTGGAACAGCCTGCCTCCGGAGGTGGTTCAAGCGCCTACATTGAACACCTTCAAGAGCAAACTGGATGCTTACCTGGCTGGGATCCTGTGACCCCAGCTGACTTCCTGCCCTTTGGGCCGGGGGCTGGACTCGACGATCTCCCGAGGTCCCTTCCAGCCCTAATGTCTATGAAATCTTCCCATTTCTGCTCAGGGCCAGGTGAAAGCTACTGAGAAGGGAGTGCAGCATGTCTAGGGGAGGTGCAAACTGTTGCCCGCTGCTGGTCAGGAAAGTACGGGACGTGCAGTGCTCAGCACTGGGAAGAGGTTGGAGCTGCAGCTCTAAAATTGTGCCACCATCTCAGCCAAACCTGTAGCAAGCCAGTCAGCAGGTACGTTGATGCATCATTGCTGACTTTTATGTGGATTGCGCTGAAACAAGGCAGTATAGTCTTAGGCAGCTGGTGTGCAGTGACCACTGCTTATTAGAGTGACCATAACTAGCTGTCCGCTGCTTTCCATCTCCCACCTGTGGCACCGCTCGGTATTCTCCTGGCATCTACTTGGACTCTAAACTCTGTCTTACTCTCTGTGTAGGTGAGCGCTTGCACACGTGCCCATGAGGCCCCAGTCTCAGCTGGTACACTCAGTCAATATCTCAACGTGAAAAATAAAAAACAATAATTGCTGAAAGGCTTTCAGGCTTCCACAGCAACATGTGAGAAGCTGGCAATCTTGCCCCCTTTTTCATGTTGGCATTATAGAAATGTCTTTATCCCTTGAGAACTCCCGATGGGGACATTTTATTTACGTGTCGCACGCCCAGTCAATATTGATACAGCTGCATGTGATTCTCCTAAGCTATCTAGGGGTAACAGTGCAAACAGACCAGCCTGGCTATTCTACTCAAGCTGTCTATTTTACTGGGGAGTGAGAAATGGATAAGCAAACATGGTGACCAGCATTTCAGACACGGATATAGACAAAGGAGCTCTAAATATAGTGACAGACCCCAGGCCACACACTTTTAAAAAGCTACCAGCAAAGCAATGTAAATAGTGAAAGGGCTGGAAATCAAGGCCAACTGTGTGATTTCTTGCTTGGAAGTTTACAACACGAGCTGGGTTAGAACTCATATCCTTCCCCATCCACAAGCATAACCCACTGCCACGATCCCAACAAGGGTCAGGAAACAGTTTCAATTGCAAGCAAAAGAGGACGGTAGCAGACGCATCCATGAATTAATTCCTTGAACCATGGCTTTGGCCTTGTGAATGCCATCATTGCCATGATTCATGCAATGATTTTCAGAAACTGGGAAGAATCAATTCCAATCATAATCAGGTAATTTTATTTAGTGCTGTATGTCTTTTATCTTCTAAATTATTGGTATGGGAAGATCCCGAACAGCAGAGAAGAGCAGCCTGCTTTCAACTACAATGCAAACAGACCTTTTCACTGCAATGGGGTGTGCATAGCAATTGGGTGGTTTCTCTTTAAATGATGTGTGAGACATCGTAGAGATTCTCATTATGTTCCTTGTTTTAAAAAGCTACCAGCAAAGCAATGTAAATATAGCCAGGCCTTCTACCGTGTGTAGACTGAGTACACGCAGGTGTTTGGACTTCACTGTGCTCATGTGGCTTTTCTTCTATTACTGTTCCATCAAGGGGAAAAGACACAATACCGTGTCTTGGCTCTTGCCTATAATTCTAATTAAATCATACTCTACTTTGCTACACACTGAGACTATGATCCTGGGAAGCTAATTTTATAGCTGTAAAACTAAACCCCCATTAAAAATCCTTTAGAAATCCAGTCAGTCAAGAACCATGGTTGGTATAAAATAGGAGTGTAGATCACAAGTATACTGCTAATACCTACCTAGGGACTCCTGCGTCTCTCCTTTTTGCCTGTGGTAAACTGATCCTGTTTGAATTGTGCACTCCAACAGAGAGGGAGCAGGAAATAGCGCCGTGTGTCTGAAATAAAGGAGTGCTGTCCTCTAACCCCTTCAAAATCAAAGTATGTACCAAAAAACCAGAATTGCAAGGCAAAGAAATTTACATCAAACATCATGGGACTCTTCAGTCTGTAAAAGCGCAGGCTCAGTGGGGACCTGGTAGTTACCTATAAGCACATAAGGGGTGTTCATCAGGATCTGGGAGAACATCTGTTCACCAGGGCGCCCCAAGGAAAAACAAAGACCAACGGTCATAAACTCCTACAAGACCCTTTTAGGCTGGACTTAAGAAAAAATTTCTTTACTGTTCGAGCTCCTGAGAGCTGGATTAGATTCTCTCCAGATGTGGTGCAGGCACCTACTCTGGACTAATTCAAGAAACGCTCGGATGCTTATCTTTCTGGGGTCCCCAGCTGACTTCCTGCCCTTGGGGCAGGGGGCTGGACTTGATGATCTTTGAGGTCCCATCCAGCCCTAATGTCTATGAGATCTATGAAAATCACTTTGCTGAAAATGCTGAAAATGCCTGTAAATCTAC
This sequence comes from Caiman crocodilus, assembly GCA_030014935.1. NCBI lineage: Eukaryota > Metazoa > Chordata > Crocodylia > Alligatoridae > Caiman > Caiman crocodilus. The sequence goes on along the minus strand of JAGPOW010001543.1, from coordinate 11,074,821 downwards.
AAAACATTTGGTAGAGTGATTGCTAGGAAATGAATGCATAGGCATGGTATGTAGGTACCCGATTCAATGGATTTGGATTTCTGCAAAAGCATTTTGAACATACTATTCCCTCTGCATCATCTGATATGTTGCAAATTGAAGAACTTTGCCCTTCAGATATATTTTATGCATACCAGGGAAGAGAGGGAGAAGCTATCCTTCCCCATTCCACTTGCCATGAATTCAGTCATTGGTAGCAGGGCTGCTATGTGGAAGTCAGATTCTTCTCTTCTATTCAGCACTGGCAAGGTTTCACTGGGAGAACTTGCCATTGAATTTCTAGAAAGAGATGGACAACAAGGAAAGAACCCAGCGGAGAGTAACTAAAGTAATTAGAGGTCTTGAAAAAAAATGGCACACAAGGAAAGGTTGGAAGAATTGGAATAATCTACTCCAGAGAAGAGTGGGGTGGGGATCTGGTAGTCTTCAAATACATGAAGGGTAGTTATAAAGAGGATGGTGAGCAACTTTCATATGATCACAAAAAAGTAATGGGATTACACTACAAGGAGGAGGATCATAAGAAAGGAGGACTGGAAGGGACCTCATGAGGTCACCTAAGTCCAGCTCCCTGTTCAAAGCAGGATCATCCCTCACTAAACGATCCCACCCAAGTGTCTGTCCAATCTGCTCTTGAAAATTCCCAAAGATGGAGATTGCACGGTTTATCTGGGTAGCCTGGTCCAATGTCTGACCACTCGCAGAGTCAGAAAGTTGCTTCTAATGTCCAGTCTAGGTTTCCTATACCTAGGTTTCCGTTTGAAGCCATTACTACTAGTCTGGTCCCTTATGACCACCGAGAATAGCCCATCTCCATTCTCTCTATCATCTCTCTTTTGGTATTTTGAAGGCTGTTACCAAATACCCCTCCGCCCCAGACCCCTCTTCTCTTTGCCAGAACAAATAATGCAAGCTCTCTGAACTGTCTGTCATAAGTCATGCTTTCCAGGTCTCTAATCATTTCTGCCGCTCTCTGCTGGACTCCTTCTAATCTACCCCTTTCCTTCTTAAAGTGCAGGGCCAAAACTGGACACAGAACTCCAGGTGAGGCCTCAAAAAGGCTGAATAGAGCAAAAGAATCACTTCTTTTGACTGGCAAATGACACTCCTGTTAATAGAGTACGCTGCTGGCCTTTTTTTGCAATAAAAGCACACCGTTGGCTTATGTTCGGTTTCAGTTAGGTTGTATATCATGAAGACCTTTTGAAATATGAGGCGTGCCCAAGCTGAGGTACTTGGGGCCAGATTTCTAGAGGTGTCGAGGGCTCCCTACTCCAACTGCTCTCAGTAAATGGAGGCAACCATGGCCAAAGGCCACTTCTCCACATTTTTGCCTGGACCTCAGTTTCACTGTTTGTCAGACAGAGGTAGGAATGCTTGACCACCTCCACATATTGCTTGGAGACCCATGAGTGAAGGACACGGCATCCAAGTTAAGTATTTAATGTTTGCCAACTCCTCCGTTTACGAGGCCCTGGGGAACGGAAAATGTCCGGCTGGGCACTAAGAGGTGGCCGTTGTGTTGCAGGGTCCAATGTCAACAGCAGCCATTCAAAAGGAGCTTGACCGCTCATTCAATTTGGCCTTGTAAGAGTCCGTCTTTATTGTCTCTAACAGCAGCTTCACCAGTTCCGTTTTCCCCCTGGCGACCATGGCTTTGGCGAGTTCAATCACCTCTGCCATGTGGTTTCGCCAGACCAGCCTCAGCTCCTGTTGGACACACCGCTTCAGGTACTTCTCCTCGGCCTTCTTTACCCACAGCTCCACCTCCTGCATCAGCATCTCAGCATTCACCTGCTTCTGACCAAACAGCACGAGGAGCGTCTCCATCAGGCACCGGAAGCTCTCCGTGTTAGCTGAGCCCACATCGTCCAGCTCTATTGCTCGCTTGAAGCACTCAATGGCATTTGACTCTTCATTTTTAAGCCTCAAGCACTTCCCCCGGAGCAGCTGTACTCCGGGTAACACATCCCCCAGGTCAAACTCCATGGCTTTAGCGAGGAATACCAGTGCGTTGTTCAGTGCGTTTTCATCCACTGGGAACAGCTCCTGCATGGCATCCACACCCATGTAATAATAGACCTATGAGGACAAAAGGCAAAACAGCAGTGCTCTCACAACCACCGTTACGAGGCAGACTCCAGAGACTTTTACAGTTACAGCCTGATCCCAAAAGGTCAAAAGTCCAGCTGGGCCTAGCAGCCCCCTGGGCTGGGGTGATTCAGGCAGGACAGCTGCACAGGGGAGTTATATGGCCAGCATCACACCTGGCGGCCTTTGACTACAAGCCCTAATGACAATCTACAGCTGGAAGCAGCCATCAATGTGTACCCAGCGGGTCGGTTGGTAGCAAGACACCTTAAAAGTGCTCTGCCACCGCACCTTAGGCCACCTGGTATCATCAGGGATCACACTAAAATTTATGGCATCGTTTGTGGGATCTGCCACATGGTCAGCCAGAGACTGAGCACAGCAGAGTCAGGGACCAGGGCCGGTCACTCTGTGACCACAACAGTTTTAGCTTCCTCCATTTCCAGCCCTTTCACTATTGACTCAAACAGTTGTAACAGAGCTCTCAGTGTTTGTACCTTCTCTGTTGCTCTTGTTTCTTTAGGTACCAAATGTAAATAAGAAGACAATGGTGCTGAAAGCAGGAGGCGTTGCCCTCGTTGAAAGAGGAGAGCACATGGGCATTTACTCACCTGGCCAATGTCAAGGTATAGCTTCAGGCCTGGGCACACCTGTACCACGCTTTCCAGATCCTCTTTAGCACTGGTGAGATGTTTCCTGTCTGGCATTCCTCCCAACCCCAACTTTGCACGTTCCAGGTCTTGCAGATAGAGCTTAAGGTGGATCTAGCAATGGGAGGAAGCACAGTAGCTCAGTTTGGGACATCCGTGTTTTCAGCTTTCTGCCACCTGCCACCATATCTGGAGTTCCTATAGTTTTGGTGGGCTGATTTAAATTGCAATTATGTTAGGACAAAGACTTGCAATGTGTCAGGCCAGACCTGCCATTAGGGCAGGGGTGGGCAAAATGCGGCCCGCGAGCCAGATGCGACCCAGCAAGCCATTCTGTCTGGCCCGCGAGGCCCCTAAAAAATGTAGAAAATGAAAGGTTATCTGCCCTTGGCTGCCTGTCACGCGGCCCTCAATGGCTTGCCAGAACTCAGTAAGTGACTGAAATAATCGCCCGCCCCTGCATTAGGGTAAAGCAATGCAAATCCCCGTTACTTACACCAGCTGAGGAAATAGCTCTTTTACCACGAAGGTATCCAAGTGTCTAAAACAACATACTCCTAAAACCCGCCAGAGACATGTTTGAAATTTTCCTTTGCAGTAATCAATGCCTATTAATCTGTGTATTTTAACTACTGAATAGGAACTGAAGGTGGTCTGCCCCTCAGTTGTATGTTCATATCTGCCTTTATTTGTGCTGCTTCATGTCTTTGACTATGCAAAGAGTTTTGTCTCAGTAAGAGCTGCAGAAATGATCACTTGAGAGATTTCAGATTGAAGTCTAAGATACAAACTGGCTTTCAGGAACCTTTCTAATACTACATGTTTCAGTTTCATGCCCACTGCTGAAGTTTGAGAGAAGCTCTTTCGAAGGACAGGTTTAACCACATATTAAAGACAGCCAAGATAGGCTGAGCATTCACTTCTGTTGCAATTGATTTCTTAAGGCATCTTTATGTAAAAGTAATAAAGTGAGCTTTCACTTTATGTTTATTTAAGGTTACCTTTGCAACTGATATTATTGGAAAGCTGCAGTACACAACGGTTCTGTTTGCACGAGGTTAGAAAGTGTCACCAATGCCATTTTACAAATGGGAGAAACTGAGCCCTGGAGTGATGAAATGTGAAAGTTTTAAATGATCCTAAATGACTTAGGAGCCTAAAACTCATTACAAGTCAGTAGGAGTTAGGTACCTAAGTACCGAAGTCACTTCCGTCGATGGGACTTGACCCCCATAAATCCCTTAGGACTCAAGCTGCTTGTCCATTGCTAAGTTATTGGTGCCGAAGCTAGGATTTCAACTCACATCTCCTGACACCTTAACTCAGGTGAAGGCACTTACTGCCTTGGCTGTAGTTCCCACAAGTCAGTGGAACATTGGTTCCATAGCTCTCCCCCGGGGCAGCTTAAAATGCAAAGGAGCATTTAATTCATTTCTCACATGACACCCCACATTGCTTAACTTTAAGTATGCGTGTAATTGCACCTGGTTCAACAGAGCACTTTAGCACATGCTTAACTTTAAAAAGTCTTGACAATTTGAAACTGCTGTAAAATGCGCATGTGCATGGGATTACAACTAGTTTGACATCAAAATTAATTTCCCATTGAAGGAGGGTATGTGAAGTCTCACTCTGACACCAAGGGGTACGCCGACTGAAAGAGGTTCAGAACCGCTGCTCTAGAGGCAGTGTGGGAACGCAAAGCCGGGTAGCTGTTCATGCAACCTGGAGATGCCGTGGCTGTTCCTGGTCGGCACAGAGGCTATCTCCCGTTCTCTCTGCACAGCTAGGTGGGGAGCGTGCAGCACTGTTCAGATAGGGCTTCTACTGTATAGACAGCAGTGGGGCAGGACCCCGGTGTTCTTCAACAGTGGCAGATGTGGCCTTTGCTTAACAGTCTTGTCTGACTTGGAGAGAGCAATTCCTGAAGCAGGCAGTGTGTGTGTGCTGGCTCCTCAAGTGCACCTGCCCACTTGGTCTAGGAGGCAGCTCCAGCTCATTGCCTACTGCTCTGTGGTAGTGCGGCAGTAGCTGTAAGTGGTATTTCTGAAACAGCTCCACCTGAATCCTTGGGACAACTCACGTACTTAACCACGTGCCCAAGCGCTTTGCTGTGCTGGGGCCTTGCGTTCTAGTAGGAACTTCCTGACTCTGAGGGTGATCAGACATTGGGACAGACTACCCAGAGACATCCTGGAGTCTCTATTTTTGGAAGTTTTCAAGAGCAGGTTGGACAGACACTTGGCTGGGATGGTTTAGTCAGGGATGATCCTGCCTTGAGCAGAGGGCTAAACTCGATGACCTTCTAGGCCTACTTTTCTGTAACCCTAACTTGTAGGACAAGGTTGGATATTCCACTGGGCTTTTCAGGATCAGCTACGAAGTCTGAGCCAGGTGCCAGAAGACAGAGGGCTGCATTGTTTTAGTGACTCCAGAAACCAAGTGGACATGGCCACCAAAGCCACAGTGACTGCAGCGCAAGTTCCTGAAACTCTGGAAAGTTTAGTGTCACCTCAGATTTTGTGCAGATGATGCAGTAGGCCAGACCATGGCAGAGGGTGAAGCTGCTCTGTCCAAATTACACCGTTTGCATTTGGACACATTGATTTCAGCGGTGAGTGACCTACCTTGGCCCGCGTGCAGTATGCCTGCCAGTTGAGCTCTGGATCCTGAACAACATTTAGTGCCATGTTGCAGATCCCTATGGCCATTTCTTGCTTGCCTCTGAAGTGGAAGATCTTTGCCAGGCGGTTTAATGTGGCTGGATTGTCTTTTGCTATTTCTATTGCCTTCGAAAAGCAGAAAAAGCAAAACACATTGCCATGAGTGACTTACCATCTTGTGCACTGAGCCACAAAACACTTTTCATCGCACTGGACAATTATGCACCAGCACAGCTGCTTGTTGAAGCAGACAAAAGTATGAGGGGTCCAAGAAATGCCTGGCCTAAGCCTTTTCCCATCCCAGGAACTGTAGCCCTTGAACAAACCAACCTACGTCCATCTGAGGTTACTGGGCAGCACTAGGTAGCAGCTCCATTGCCTTCACTGACGCTAAGCTGGTTCGTTCACACCAGCTGGAAGCTGTCCTGCATTTGGACAACAATCCTGCTCGGATAGGTAGTACTGAGATCTTTAAGCTGTGCTGGCCTTCCCTGTATTGCGAGCTGCCTCGGAGTAGGGGGAATGGAGGGATGCGGGCAGGGAAGGGGAGTGAAGGGAAAGGCAGGATAGAGGTGCGTGGGAAGGTCAGGGCAGCAGGGGCTTCCCCACACTTGATGTTTGCATGGTGGCACTGACCTTGCCAAAGCAGTCGAGAGGATCGGCCCCAGAGTAGCCACAGTCATGGATACCCATGGGAGTGGTTGAAAAGGTTTCTTTCTTTTCCAGCAGCATCCCGAGGTAGCACCAGGCCAGAGCTAGGGGTGCAGCATTCAGAGCAGGTTAGCAGGGGAGCCACTTCATGCTCAAACCTCCCCACCCTGAGCAGCCAAGCTGAAGAGGAGGTTCCCGTTTGGAAACAGGTCTTGGCTAAGGAGCCTTGGCAGAGAGACACGTTTCCCCAGGGAGCTGTTTCCAGTGAGCTCAGCATTTATGGGACATGTTTGACTGGGAAGGTGGCAGCCCGCAGTGCGGTGTTAATCCGCACGTAGCGTGACTCCGGCTTCCCCCACTCTGCCCTACCCTTCAGCTCCCAGCCTGCCCTGGATCCTGACAGAAGAGGAGGGGAAGTGATTGCTCTCACAGCTGATCCACTTCTGGGGTCCTTTGGAATTAGCAACTGATCCATTGGTTGGGTTTTTTTTAAGGAAAATATTTCCATGGGTCCTGCAGAGCAGGAAGCAGAGCAAGGCCATCAGTTCAGTTCCCACGGGCTTTCCTGATATCCATGACGTTGGCCCTAAATTGGGGCGGGACCAGGGACATGACTAACTACATAACCGAGCCCTAATCCCTTCAGTGAGATTAGCCACGTGCTTGACTGTAGCACCTTGCTGATCCAGGCCCTGAGCAGAGACCAGGGATGGGACTCAGGGAGGCTCAGCACTCCTGAAAAGACGTCCCCACTGACGTTGCTGGCAGGCGGGCTTGAAAGCCAGGAGGTCTGGGAGGCATGTCTCATGAATGAGGAGCTCTGGAGTTTGCCTACAACAAGCAGGTTCCCCTACCTCGGTAGTGAGAACTGGGGGACTTGATGACTTGTCGAAGCAGGCCCACGGTCCTGTTGTAGGCAGGCAGCCTCTTCTGCTCGTCATTCTCCTGGTTCATCAGGATCCCATCTCGCCTGTCACGAGAGTGCCAGAGGTGGGCTCAGTTGCTCTTCTAGATGCCCAGCCCCCTGTACCCAGCATGACTGCTTCCCTCACCAGCTAGTGGCTGGGTGGCTCGGTGCTGAGCTACGCTTTGGTGGCCTGTGCTTCAGCAGGCTCGCATGCATTAATTAGGCTTTGCAGCTACACTGGAAGTAGTGGGGTGTAACTGCATTAAGGCTGGCAAATATGGGCACCGTTGTCATAATTTTTCCTACGTTGCAGTTTCACATCCCTCCTCCTAACTTGCCTGGATCACTGTATCCCCCTGAGCCAGACTTGGCTTTTTGAACACCCTTTCTACAGCTCCAGAAGAAGCAAAAAAAACCCCAAACCCAAACACCACAAAAAAAAATCACAAAACAAGCATCTGACCCCAGCAGCCTTTCCTGCCCAAGGGCAGGGGTGTTGAACCCAATGATCTTGTGAGGTCCCTTCCAGCCCCTAACATCTATGTTCTGTGAGGTTATTGCAGGTACTCTGTACTTACCTGATGTACAGGGTGGCCATGGTGAAGTACCAGCTTCTTTTCTCCTCTAAAGGGATCTGAAATGGGGAAAGGTTGGGAGGAAATACAGTGTTAACACCTGAACATCATCTGAAGGAGTCAAGTGGCCTACGAAAAGAAAAAATGGCCATGGGGAAGAAGGACACGCACTCTGCCTGGGCAAGTAATTTTCCAAATACTTTGTATTCAGTACTATGAGGCCCTGGGCCAGATCCTTAGCTTCTTGTAGCTCCACTGAAGCTTCCTGAGCTTTTTAACCAAGGCAAAACTTGACACAAAGGCTGTCTCCTAACCAGACACAACCCCTTGCACAGCCCTTCCTCTGATCGTGCTGTGCAAACATCTTCCCTTTCACACTGCTCTGCAGGTCCCCCAGTGCATGCTTTCATCTACCAGTCCCACAGCGCGTCACAGACATGAATGAACTAACCCGGGGCACCCTTGGAGGTCTTGTCAGCAGGTGACTGCTTCAGAGTCTAGTGGCTTGAGCTGTGACTGGAAGTCAGATTTGGCTTCTGACCCAGCCAACGCCTTGCTGGCTGGCTTAGGGCACAGCTCGTTCTCACATTAATGCTGGTGCAGCTTTGAGCCCTATAAAACAGAGGAAAATTGCTGCATACACCTAATGCACTAATCAGTCCTTTTTAAAGAAGGAGAAGCTGACAGTAGTTTTGTCACTCGTCCAAGTTAGTGCCAGACTTGGGAATAGGATCCAGGAGTTTCTGGTTGCATCCCATCCAGGCCTCTGTGCCACCAGGTAGAAGATACTGCCCCCCTGCAAGCAGCTTTCCTCCTTGACACAAATTGGCTTCTCATTTTTCTTTATTCTGAGGCCAGGCTAAACCACTCCAGCCACAGGGTGCATGATTTGCTACCACTGCCTTTTCCATGCAGGTAGGGGCCGTATCAAAATAAGTCTGTCCTATATTGTTTGTGAGTTCACTACCATGTTTAAAACAAGGTAAGTAGCTTCCTCATGCTCTGGCAGCCACAGGGAGATCAGGTTTGGCAGGTGCTTCATGGTGGATCCCTTTCACTCTCCCTAGAGCAATGTTTCTCAACCTGTGGGTCATGTCCCAAAAGTGGGTCGCAAGAATATATGAAAGGGCCGTGACCAAACTTTAAAATTGGATCAAACTTTAAAAATAGGTTCTTTAAAGCAGAAAAACATGGGAAACCATAGCTTTTCCCTTGCAGGCTGGCTCAGTTCTAGCCTGCAAGGGGCTGCTTAGGGCTCCCCCATACCTTACACACCCCTCCTGCCCCACATACTGGGGAGCTGAGACCTGGGGGTGGGGGGCAACAGGTCAGGAGTGAGGGGCACCAGCAGGGCAGGGGGCTAAACTATTTACTGGGTCAGGACTGGCCATTGGTGTGTACAAATGGGTCCTGGTACAAAAAAAGGTTGAGAACCAGTGCCCTAGAGGATGCATTCAGTTGGGAGCTGCATAGGACAGAGCACTGGGTGAGTCTGGGGAAAGGGCCTCTCCCAAGACAGATTGATTTCTTTTGGGTTTTCCCCCATGAGACACCTTCAGTGGGATGATTTGCCTCAAGCTTGGGCTTGGCTAGCAGAACTCAGTCCTGTTAGTGTCCTGAAAGAAAATCAGACCTTTTTGCTGACCTGATGCTCCTGGTTCTGCTGCTGCTGCCTTAGGAGGCAACCCCCCTGCCTTTCACACTCTCACAATAAATAAAACTGCCTCTGAACCCAAGTGCTTCACCTGAGCAAGCTGACTTCCATACCAGTCACCTGCTTTTCCTGAGCCCCTGTAGAGCCACCATGCTCAGAGTATGCAGGGCACACCTTTGTTTGAACAGGTAGAAAAGATATGGGTGGAATCATAAACCACCCTCAGTCCTGATTACCTGGAAAGGATGTTTCATTTTCCAGGTGCTGCAGAATCGTGCTGCCTTTTCAGCAGTACCTGCTCACCTGTGCATTGCCTTACTGGCTTGCAGGGTCCATCTCACTGAGGTTCCCCATGCGAGATGACCCAAGACTGGGGAGAGTGGAAAGCCAATAGAGAAGTGATTCCCAAAGCTTCTCCCTGGTGTTAACGCTCTCTGAGCATAATGGTTGCCCTCCTGATCATAGAAGACATCAGCCAGGAGCTGGTAATTTGGTGCATGCGGCACCAAACACTTTACTGCTCTGCCCAAAGAACCTGTGGCGATACCTGGCAAGCGCAACGAGTGACACTAAACAGCAGGCTGCACGCGATTACTGACCTGCTGCCCGTAAGTCAGAGCCTTGTCATACAGCAGGACGCCAGAGGTCAGTTTCTCTATCCTGTCTTCATCACTGACGAGCCCCACATCGAAGGCATGTGCGTAGCCCTGCTCTGCCAAGCAGCGGGCTGCTCTCAGCCTGGCATCCCCCTGGGACACGTCTTTGGAGGCCAGGCCCATGAGGTGGGAGAGTTTCTCAGTGCATTTTGCCTCTTCTTCCTCACTGCTTAGCCGGTCGTACACGTAGGCCAGGTTGGCCCAGGCGTTGAGATTGCCGGGGTCCTCCTGGGTGATGCCGAGGAAAATCTCCTTGGCTGACTCTGTCTCCTCCAGGTGGAAAGAGAAGACCCCAAGGAGGTTCCTGATGGCATGCTGCAAGGCGCCGGCCTCAAACTCCAGCTCAGATATGAGGCTCTCTTTCTTGAGCTTCATTTCTCTTTCTCTCAAATTCACAGGGGAGCTGGGCTCGAAGTTCAGGTTCATCTCTAGGTGGAAGTGACCAGGAAGATACTCCAGGTCATTGAGGAGCATGTCTATATCCACCTCCGATTCCTCCGTGCTCTCCATGGCGAGTGCCGTTGGGTCTATCCCGAAGCAGCGCTCCCGTCCCTCCCAACCTTTTCTTCTTCTCAGAGCCAATTGGCCTGTCTGTTGACCTGCTATTCTGGTTTAGCTGATTCACAGGCAGCTTGGGAGGAGTCCTGTCTGGGAGAGGCAGTGCAGGACGCTTGCTGTTCCCTGTGTGTCTGCTTGTTCAGGGCTGTCCTGGAGCCCAGCAAATCACAGGATGCCAAGACGGAAAAGTCTCGCCGGGTCTGTAGTAGCTCCCGCCGTGCGCGGCGTGAGGATCAGTCGGCCAAAGGTTGCCTGTCACCAAATGTCTTTGAACATAAACAGGTTGAGGCCAAATTTCATTTCGCACACTGTCCACGCTGATCACCGCTAGCCAGGTGCAGTTGAGGGCTGCGAGTTCTGGATGCACGTGGTCTGCGGCAGCCACTGTGACGAGGGAGGGGAGAAAGGGCTGGTCTGCACTCACGTGGTGCCTTCCTGCAGCAGCCTGGAAGAGAGCTAGCCCCCACCTGCATCAGCCGCTGGGTGTGGACGAGTGGACCGTGACTTACCACTCAGTGGGTAAGTGCAAGTGGCATCAGGGCTGACTCCTCCATGGGAATGCAGGAGTGGAGGGGATCCTAATACTGTCCCACCCCGTGGCGAGGCCGACTGTAGTCAGAGAAAAAGTGGCACCTCTGTACCCTTGTAGCACGGCTAACGGGTGACCCCCCCGACACCTGTGTTCAGACGGGCAGAGGTACCTGAGCCTGCCAACGCAGCTGGACAATACTTACAAAAACAGGGTCTAAAATGTGCTCAGGAATAAGGGTTTGGTCCCAATCCAGACTCTGGCTGCCGGCCTGGATCTCTGCTTCGAAGCAACGTGGATCCGAAGGGATTGCACAGGGACAGTGTCGGGGTTCAATCTGAGGAACTCCTATTAGCGATGCTGCTTTGGCTTTCCCATGTTCAGAGAGGCGGCATTGCCCAACAAGGCGTATCTTGGCTTTCAGATCCTGGGCGCGCCTGGCAAAAATCGAGGCATCAAGGCAAAGTGAGGGACGGAAGGGAGGATCGAAGCCACCCCGTCCCTCCCCTCCTCCCAAGGCAGGGCGCGATGTGAGCCTGGACTGACAATCCTGCCCTTGGACCCGAGAGCCCACCCCCTGCACCGGGGAAGGTGCTCCGAAGCTCCGCCCCCTTCAGACACAAGGGAACAAAAGGGCACGGAGTGTCTGTCTGTGGTTGTCATGGCAGCAGAGTTCCAGAGCAGCTGGGAGCCTTGGACACCGGTGTGTGGACCAGAGAACGGGCATGGCAGCAAAGGGCTTCACAGGTGCCCCCTTTGGGACTCAGGCAGCCAGGTAAGAGCCACCCATCGGAGGCTGCAGGGGGAAAGGTTGGGTCTGGCCACCGGCTGGGATTTCTAGAGTCAGGGGAGCGCTGGGGAAGGGTGCTGGGCTCAGCTCCAGCCTGATCAGCCACGCACATGTTCTGACTTGCGTGGACGGCGTGCATACACATTCTTGCATACAAAGGCAACAAGGGCTTCATGCATGCTTGGGTCAGGCACACAGCCAGCCCTTGGATTCGTGCATGCGCTCATCATGCCTGTGCTGTTTGCATGCTCACATGTCTGTGCAGCTATGTACCAGCGGTGAGGCTGTGACAATCCAAATGGAGGAGAAGATACACCTGCCTAAAAAACACCCGGCAGAATTTGTCCAACGAGATGCTTTAAAAAAATGCCTCCCCGGGAATACACAATGATGGTGTGTCCTCTAGAGGGAAGAGATGTTGGCTGGCTTGCACATTGCTGTGCCACCACAACAGTGTCTTGCAGGTACAGTACTGGGTGACTAGCCTCTGCAGCAGCTAGTCCAGGTCCCCTATGTGAGAAATCCCTTGCCTTCAGAACTCAGCCCTGAGTAATCCTGCTACATTTCACAGGGCTCACGACACGTTTAAAATGAAGCACCTACGTTGTTGAACAATCAGGCCAGAAGTCCAATAACAAAGGCTTGCTATATAATAAACACTGATGTCGGTGAGACTCTTTCCACTGACTTGAATGGGCAATGCATCAAGCCCTATGCACTTGCAGGGGCAGGCTCCAGGTTTGTGGTGTTGGTCCTGCTTTGCTTTGCATTGACTCAGAACACATAGGGTGTGTCTACATGTTCATTAATGCACTTTTGCTACTGCACATTACAGTTAGTATATGAGGTACTACATAAAGGTGCATTAGGCTGCCCTACTGCGCAGTAGCAAAAGTGAATGCTTTTTTTTAGTGACACTTAATGCACAGTAAACTATTCTATTGTGCATAAGCGCATTAGTACAGTTTTTTATGTGCTGCTTTAGTATGCAGTAGATAATCTACTGTACACTAAAGTGCATGTGTAGACACACCAACAGTGTACTTACATCATCCTATCCTAGGTTTTGTGGGCCATTGACGTGCTCAAAGGATAAGAGACCTAGCACCCACGCACAAAAGCCCAATGGCAAAATGGTGTCTTCAGATGCGGTGAGTCTTTTGCTGTATTATATACAAAGGACCTTATTGTTTAAGGCTGGGATAAAAGACTGTGCAGCAGACCCGCTCTAGACAGGTGCAGCTGTAGAAACTCTTCTTCCAGAGTTCAGCTGCCAAGAAAAGTCTGTGTGGCCCCATTCTGTTGATATAATAGTCTCCCTGAATCTAACTGACCCTCTCTCCCTGAGATGGGCCCGATCTCGTTTCCACCGAAGCCCTGCAGATCTCCGTGATTGGGCCCTATCTAATATATTAGCCTTTTCACTTCCTTTTCCTCCACGTGTATCGTATCAGCTAGATTTGATTTACTGGCGACTCCTTCCGAGCACAAGGAATCCTGAGAAAGACCCATGATTGGGGTAAAGTGTCATTGCCCTGTTGACCTCAAGTACGTGCTCTCTCTCCTGCCCTGCAAACCCTTCTTGAATGTGAATGTGTAAATGCTGTGATGAGACAATTAAGGGTCTGATCTCTCCGTATAAAACTAGCATCTGTCAATGAAAAAAAACAAAAAGCATATTTCAGGGCAGAAACTTAGGAAGAGACTCCTCTAGCATTACACAAACATGTTTTTTCTGCTCTGCATTTCAGGGGAAGACTTCGTGTCCAGGCTGGACGAAAGCGCAGGAAGCATCACAGCTTTCTCAAATCCCCCATTTCCACTTTAAGGAGATATGGAAGAAAACCAAACACCTGGTGAGGCTTGGGTTTGATGCTTCCTCACTAGTACTGACCAGACATCTGACTGTATCTGGGGTTCAATCTTTGGATTGTTCACCGTGACAGTACTGATTAAAAAAAAAGAGGAGCTGTGCCGGGCCTGGCTCTGGGCTCAAACACCTGGCTTAATACTCTGCAATCCCTTTCTGATTTAGAAAGACAGACTGGGACCAGGAACTTACAACATCAAGGATTTCCTGCAAGAGACCCGGCCTTCGAGTACTAGAGGTATATGTGACACTGGAGAAGACAGGTTTAAAGACACCATTAGGGTACGGACTGGCTTCAAGCAACAGAGATACTATGGTAACTTAGTAAGACGGGGAGGTAACGCGATGTAGAGGAGACATAGTAGGGGAAGAGAATGGGACGTCTGTCTACTTCACAGTTGTAGCAGCAATGATTGAAAGTACAAGGTGGATGTACCTGAGCCAGCTTTAAATGAACTACTTTGGGTACCAGTCTGGCCATGGCAGCATAGGTTAATTTATCCTGCTTGCTGGGTGGATTCTACAATATGTGCTGAGCTCCGTGCCTTTGCAACTATCCTGCCACCAGAGCTCAAGCTAGCTCAGATACGTCTGTGTGAGCTGCAGTCCCTGTATGTCCACAGGTAGAGCTCCCACCAGGCTGGAGCCAGCTCTGCCCTGGAGCAGGGTCTTCCGTGTGCCTTACTGGGAGTAGCTGTAGGTCAGTGGGACCAGACTGCGCCCCACAAATGAGCCCCACAAGAAACCTTACCTACCCCCTAGGGAGCTAGGCACCTCTGCAGTCCCCGGGCTCACAGCACAGCCAGTGTGTCTCCTATACAAGTGCTCATGGTAGCAGCAAGGCTGTCCTTTTTATTGTGTGCTGGGCTGTTAGGGCTGTGTGTGATGAAGTCTGACAATGAATCAGTTCTTCTGCTGTGCTCCGATGTCTGTCTGGCTCTAGGTCAGAAATGACATTGCTATTTGTTTAATCAAATTCCCTCTCTCTCTCTTTGCGTTTCCCCCGTGCAGGATTGCTACCCTGGCCCAGGAACTTACGGCAGGAATGGAAACCCTTATGCCCTGATAGAGGAGAAGGAAACATTTTCTGCAAAATCTCAAGGGATCATGGACAGCAGAACTGCAAAATGCATCTTCCCTTCCGCAGCAGTGAGTTTGGGTTACTCGGTTCCCGTTCAGACCCTGGACAGACTTGTGCAAAGGCTGTTGTCTTTGGTTTGACAACGGGAAACAAAGGGAAGGCGCCATATTCGAGGTAACCCCTCCTGTACTTAGCTGCCATGTTTCTATACAGAAGGCAGCTGTTGTTCATCCCTTGCATCTTTAAAGGCCAGGATGGGGCCAGAGTTTCGTTCCCTAGAGGGGGTACCAAGTGCTGCATTTTCACTACTATGCTGCCTGAGGTTAGCGTGCTCCCTGCTGCCGGTGGCAGGGCAGCAGGCTTGCACCAGGGAAAGAAAACGCAAAGGAAAGACAAGGGAAAGAGTTCACCTGACAGTTTCCTGAAGGCTCTGGCGCGTGCCTAGATTTGGAAAGGAGAAAGAGTGCCAGAACTTGAAGCTTACCTGTCAGGACAGCAGCTCCAGCGAGCCCCCTCGTGGCCTGGGTCCTTCAGGAGCTGTGCTGCCATCACGGTGGAGTTCCCTGCAGCTCCACACCCTGAGGTTGTGAACTTACCTAGCTTTGTCCCACAGATCAGTGAAGTATCAGTGGACAAGGCCACAAAGAATGGCTGCTTCTCATCCACTTTCCTGCCCCCAGCTCCCTGCCTCCATGGAGTAGCTACAGCAGGACCAAAGGAAACAGTTCAGAGCCTATCCTGGGCTTTCCCAAGGGTGTTGTAGCTGCAGGACCAGAGCAAAGGCAGCGAAACTAGAGGGCTGGTGCAAGTCACTCCACTTCAAAGCTGCCATGCAAAAGGATTGACACTCCATTTCTTTTTAATTTAGGGACTTCTTATTCACTCGACTACTCAAGAGGGAGTAGCAGTCATGATAGAAATCAATAGCTTTCTGCAGGAGGGACTGTTTTACTACACACAGGCTGTTTCTACATGAAACACTGACTGAACAGTTGTTACTGTGCGGCCATACACAAGTACTAAATGACTGTGCAATAACTAGAGTCACTGCACAGTAGTGTCCCTGAATAGTTTTTTGGTGATGCTGACTGCACAGTAGCTCATTACTACTGCACAGTAGCATCGCATCATGCTTTGTGCCATGCAAAGCTACTGTGCAGTAGTAACAAGCTACTGTGCAATCAGCATCTCATGTAGACGTGGCCACAATGCGTAGCATGGCAGAGGCCTGATTTCCGAGGGAGCTTCTGGGAGCTACAGTCACCTGAACACATAACATTCTCCTGGTGCACGAGCCAACAAGTAACACTTGAATTGGCTTCTGAAGATCACAGCCAAGTTCGCCAACACCACGATAAGATCACTGCTAAGGTCTATTTTTTCTTTACTATGTTAGGGAAGCGGTTTGGGACCAGGCACCTACAATCTCAAAAACAGCATAGATGAGCTGCTGAATCGTGTGGTCAGTAAACGAGGTCCATATGACACTTTCTCTGGAGACAGGTCAAAGCCAGTTATCTCTGGGCATTATGCTGTTGAGGTAAGCACCCCCAGCCCACTGATAGGCAATGGTGTTGTCTGCTCAGTGACACAGTGAAATATCCTCCCAGATTGTTATTAGAAAAAGGTTGCTGCTACATTAAATACTTTTTTTATTTTAAGAAGTCCTTTCCATTGCACCGAGGGTCTCAGATGATTAACATTCAGTGCCTGACCCTCCATGGGGATACATTAGTTCAGCTCCACTTATGTCAATGCAGCTACGTAAAGGTGCCCTAGAGTCTGGCTATGATGTACAACCCATTTAAAGGGTAAAGCTTTAAAGGCTTATGATATAGTTAAGGTTTTATCATATATCAGCTACTTTCTGGTAACTGCCCACATGCATGCTCTTACCCAGTGGTAAGTGGAAGCCAACCTGTGACAGTTTAGCTCTACTTTGGAGTTGGATCAGATCTCACCAGCAGACGTTATGGTTGACCCCAGGAGCCATGGGGTCTATTCAGACAGTCACATCACACCTTCTCGTCCAGCAATGGACACTTCTTTTCCTTCGTTCTTCTAGAAAAAACTCTATGATCCTGGTGCCAGCAATCCCAAGAGCTTTGTGGAGGAGCTGGAGACAAAGAACAATAAGAAGAAAGGTGCTTTCAGCACTCTCGCACGAAACCCAGGCTGCCCCACGGAGCGAATCTTCTGGGCTACGCTCAGCCAATGTCCACGGGACGCGGTGGGTGATGCCCTGTCCTTTTCCTCTCCTTTCCCTTGAGTAAATGATGGCGCTTGTTGCAAACACACCACTGGGCACCAGGGCAACTGGGAAGCCAAAGGGAAAGGCCAGAAAACCAAGTCTACCTGACTCTGAACTCTAGCAAGCTGTGCTGCTCAATACAGCTGCCTAGCTCTGTATGGTGCCACAGGTGGGCTCATTAGCCTGGGTCTGCAAATAGATTGGTCATCTGGAGGCTGGGGTCAAGTTAGAAAACCACAGGGTGGGATGGGGAACAAGCAACAGAGTAGCAGTGAGAAAGTGATTAAGCCTGTACCTGGTAATGTTCCCTTACTCCATTTAGTTGCATAACCTGGTACCAGAGTAACCAGTCCCTGAATATGTCCATACTGCAGAGGCCAGGGAGTGTAGATGTGAGGTGGCTATGGCAGCATGAACCTCACTGGAGTTGTAAAACCCACCTCAGAAGCAGAGCAATGCTATGGTGCCAGTCCTAACTCCCTGCTACCCCTTGTGCAGCACTAGCAGGGCTGGAGCTAGCTACTTTAAAACCAGTTGGGTTTGCCTACACCAGCTGCAGTCACAGCAGTGACTAAGCAGCCAGTGCCAATGCACCCTCTGAGTATAAGTCACTCCTGGGTGCATATTGGCTGGCTACAAACGAATGCAAGCAGCTGAATGCATTTGGCAGAACATAACGCTCATACATGCACCAGCAGGTAACCCTGTGTTGGCTCGCTTACCTGAAAAGCCTCTGGATTAAAACGATTGCCTCCATTTGCTCAGCCAAACATGGTGAACAAATTGCTTCTCACATGGCATCATCAATCACAAGTTATTGAAGAATAAAGCCTGCTAATTGGGATTGATGTTTTGAAGCCTCTGGATGCAGGTATCTAGCCCTGCTCTCTACTTATTGAAGCATTTGCTTGGAACTGTATGTGTTCAGTGATGTTAAGATGAATCTTGAGTGATCCCATCCCAGTCAGCAAAGCAATGAACAATGTGTTGAATTTCAAGTGTAAGTGAAAACCCCCAGAGACTGAAACAAATTCTTAAAGTTACATACACAACATTAAATGCTTTGCAAAATAATTTTGGTAATTCTAGTAATCATGGGTCTCACTTGATCTAGTCTCCCTGCGATTTTAGATCAAATCTACTTAGGTGTACTACCCTGTATGGGAAAGGGTAGTATATTCAATACCATCATGACAAACTCATCCTGGGCCCTGATGGTCAAGCAGTTCTTTCCTCTCAAACATCCAGGATCCTGCAGCTGGAGTCTAGCTAATGATTTTGTTGATGCATGAAGAGTATAAACCTTGCCACTGTCTCACAGCTGTGCAGCCCTGTCTGCAGGGCTAATGGGATTAAAGAAAAGCTAACAATTTACACCAGCCACTAACATCAGCAAATATGACTGAACTCATGTAGGGAAAAGAATGGCTGAGTAAGGCGGTTTGGATTGGGTTTTTCCTGTAGTCCCTTGTACAGACCCAACTGCACTGCAACGCTCCCTTTGGATTTGGTGGGAGCAGGAGTGGGTTCGTACTACATTGCACGCGACTAGAAGTGGGTATTCATGCTGCGGAGTGGTGGATCATTGTGCTGAATTCTAACTGGAAATGTAGGGCCAGCGGCTTCTTGGATCTCCAGTGTTTCTGGGGAGCTTACACCCATGGTTGCAACGAGTTTACTTCCTGTCCTGTATCTCTAGCAAAGAACTGTTTCTCAGCTCTGTGGCTTCCAGAAGGATTCAGCGCAATCACTGATTCAGCAAGGTAATTAGGTAGATGCCTAAGGCTAAGGATTTGAGTGAGATACTTGCACATGAACCATGCTGAAATAGAACCTAAATGAATCTCCCTGACTGTGCAGCTGTCACTACTTTGCATTGTAACTTGTCGCACTTTGTTGTAGTATGCTGCCGGGCCAGGCTCCTATGATCCAAAACCCATTGAGAGATCAGAGTACGACAATCAACCTCCATTTTTATCATCTGCAAAAAGATTTGACAGGAGATCGTGCCGTCTCTTTTTTGCAAACTCCGTGAGTAGAAAATGACTGGTAAAAAGAGATGTCGAGGCATGAAAATTCCCAGGCTCTCAGTTCCTTCCATGATAATTTCATGCCTCTTACTGACATCTCAACTTGAGAAAGGGATACTTGGAAACCCAAATGTAATACTCTTCTGCTTGCTTATGGGGTAGCAGAAGCAGCGGTGGAACGATGCCGCCATCCGCCTGATCCAAAGACCATTGAGTTCAATGGAAGGCGTCCCATTGGCATTGATCTCTTTCCCTTCCCCTTGAGTCACGTAGTGGCAATCTACGGAGCTCCTAATGCTAATCATCTACAGTGGCAGGTGATGACCTACCTGAAAACCTTTCCCTGCAAAAGGGCAGTTTCAATTCTCCCTTGTATACACTAGTTCAAGAGTTATCCGAGTCCTGTTTATTTACTTGAAATGATCCACTCTCTGGTATCCACAAGGTGACTGGACACAGGCCCAGGTGGAATTGTATGTGTACAAGCAGTTCCATATGCAGCTAGGACACAGGAGGTTCATGTTTGGTGTCTTAATGGGATTGTGGGTGCTCTGGGATTCTGGTAGGAGTGCTCTCTGCCAAAACATATTGCATTTCCTCTTGAATCTGATTACTCCATGGAGGAGTGAGGATGAGAAAAGACAGTCTTCAGCTGCAGTTATTGGTTCTGTTTTCTGTCCGTTCAAAATGTTGTGTCCTGCTCTCCCTATGGGAACATTATGCGGGTGTGAGGTACAAGCTGCTGGCTTCAGAGGTGGGTGCATTTCAGACAGTGCGTAAGACTGGCTGTCTAACGAGGAAGTTCAAAACTTTCACTTCCATAGGCTCATTTGCTAGCAAGGATCCTTAACACATACCTTTTGTCAGTGGAGCCCCCACATCCTGCTAGATCTAGAGGCAAAATGTCTAAGTTTTCAACACTGTAAAGTCCCAGGGTTAATGGAAACTAAACAGCAGTAATTTTTTTTGTCAAGAGAACAGTTCCTTAAGGTAGTTTCTATTTATGCTGGGATAAAGCAGACACACAAAACAATTATTACAAATCAGCTAGTATCTAGGTCCCCCTTCTTAATTCAGTATTATTGTTCTCTCTGAATTCAGTAATACTGTTCTGTCTGTCAGATCAGCATCCTCTTCTGCCATTGTTGGTGCAGGCATTATGCTACTTTATGTCAGACGAGGGAGTCACCGCAGTCTCTTTTAGCAAAAAATCCTTTCCCCTCAGTTCTGCTTTGTAATAGCTGGTTACTGGTCTCCACCAAGTGGTTGCATTTCAGTGGTGGTTTAAATTAAATGATAGAATTGAATTCTTTGGGTGCAAAGCACTATTTCTCTATAGCCAATAAAGTCACATTCTGGGTGCATCTACATGTCCCCCTGACTGTGCATTTGGTACCACACAGTCCTGGCGGCGCAGGTATTTTTTAGATGCTATGGCGACATAGTGTCTCATGTAGACATGCCCACTGTTACTGAAAAACCACCATTTCCTCTGGCTGCAGCATATTGAAGGGGTGGTATAAGGGCTGGAGTCCTTTCCTTACTGCCCTTTCTTATAGTATCTATATTAATCTTCTCAGATTTCCCATGGCGAACTAGAACAAAATGTAAAGGGCTCAAAGATGCCACAAAAAGCTTTAATTTGAAATAGCCCACCTTGGGGAGTGACAAGGAACAGACTTCCATGCAGTTTCCCTCCTTTATGCAGCTGAGCAGGGAACAGACAACTTGAAAGAGGTCAAGGATGAAGACTGCTGTATAATTGATGCAGCAGATTAAATTTCCGTGGCAAACTTTCTGTAAAGCTGAACTCAACTACAGTTAGCTGTAGGCAGTAGGGAAATCACATTACAGCAAGGGGAATTAATAATCTCAGCTTCCTACAGGGTAACTATCCCTGTAGGATCTGATCGTGATGGTTAATTGTAAGGGCTCCAAACCTGAATAAAGGGCCAGGTTCTTAACTTCCCCATTCTCAAGTGTAGTCCTTGTTTTTGTTAAAAAATTAAAGATTTTTTTTTAAATGTATGCCCTGATCCTGTTCCCCTGTAAGTCATTAGCCGACCTCCCATTTGTTCCATCAGTGTATAACTGTCCCATAAGTAAAAGAGGAACACGTCTGACTTCCTCGTTTCAGAATCCTGTTGGCGTTGGCCGCTATGACATCACAAAACAAGAAAAAAGTGCTCGGAAGACATACCGTTCGCTTTACCTGTGTGATACGCAACGCTACCTGAATGACCTGGAGCGAGATGCATGCTTTTTGTAAGTGAAATGTATCTTCACGGGCTGCTTGAAGTTAGTGATGTTTTAACACCGGCACACAGTAAAGCCTCTAATTCATGCCAGCGGTCAGGAGACCTACTGTAGGTTACTGACTCTTCAAGTGATAGCCTACATTCTGGAAGGATACTCTTGAATTAGAGCACAGGACTGGGATTCAGGAGATCTGAGTTAATGATTAAAAACATTAAAGATGGTTAGATGCTGAGACACAGCAGCAACTGGATCTTTTAATGTGATCATCACAGTTTGTTCTGTTAATAAAATACACAGGATTCTGATAAATTAGTGATGAGTTTAGAGAGACGTACAAGGTCAGTCTAGTGCAAACAAAGCAGCACTGGCCAGCAGACACGTCACTGGAGTAGGAATCAGGACATGCAAGTTCTCTTCCTGGTTTTGTCACAGCATTGCTAGGTAACCTTCAACAAGTCATTTTACCTCCCAATGCCTCAGTTCCCCATCTCTAAAATGGCCATAGTAGTAGTGTGTAGACGAAACGAGGTGTGTGTGCGCGACACTTTAAAGTGGGCTAAATGTTTTTGCACTGCTTTGATGGTGCCAGTGTTTGCATGCCTCAGCCGCATATTGTGCGTTAATTCCAGCCGCAGTAGGAAATTTGGCAGCTAAATGCGCCTTAAATGAGTTGGGGTGCAGCAAACTGAAACTCCTTTGAGGAGTTTCTGTGCCCTACAGCCACAGAGTGAAGCTTTTTTTTTTTAAGAAATGTTTCGTGTTCCAAGCCAAGTCAGCCAAATTGAGTCCAAATCCATGAGTCCGTCCACAGTCATTACTGGCCCTACAACCGGCAAACATCCTCCATCCCCACCAGGGTCTTCAGATATTTCCACAGTCTTTTGGTGGACATCCTATGTGCAGGCCCAAGCCCAGAGGCTTGGGGTTCAAATGGCCTCAAGTTTCACCTGCCCTCAGCCATATGGCTGCAGGAGCAAGCTAGGGGGGAGCCTCCTATTTCCATAAAGTGGGCTTTAACCCCCAGCACGTCAGTGGGTACTAAACCACGCCAGAAGAACAGTTATCCCTAGGAGGCTTAAGGAAAACTGCCTTCTTGGACCCAGATACATGGTGTTTCCTCTGCCAGGACCCAGGAGTCTGGGCACCTGTTGCTGCCTGCTTCATGCCCGGCAGCTGCCAGGGAAAAGTTTGTACCCAAGAAAAGCAGCCAGCCTGATCTTCCCCTCCCAAGCCTGTCTGAGCTGGGTGGGAGCCTGGTGCTTCCCTCCACGGCTGCTGTGCCCCCCAGGACCACCCAAGCCAGGTGCCTGTGGGCAGCTGCCACCTGGCAGAGGCCTTTGCTGCCACGGAGAGAAGCACCAGGCCCCCCCAGCCCAGGGACCACTCCGCCTGCTGGCAGCTTGCCCTCCCAAGTAAGTCAGCAGGGTGTGTGCATGACACGGGGGGTTTAAATCAGCCCTAAATTGAAGCAGCGTTTGTGTTTTTTTTATACCCCCTGCTTCAAATTAGGGCCCCCGTTTCATCTACATAAGTCCGAGTGACACTTACTGCCTCTGTAAATCGCTTGACATCACTGGAAGAAAAGCACTACATAAGGTACTGGTATTCACTATAGCTTTCTGCTCATTCACCTTTGCTCAGAACTAAGGATTAGCAAAATTCTATTACAGGTCTGAAGGAAGGTCTAGCATAGCTCTGTCAAAATTACTTCTACTTTTCTTTCTTGATCTCTGGATAATTATTAAGCCCTTGTCTTTGCCAGGGTTGCAGAGTCGTAACAGAGGGCAACATTTGGTGGCTGCAGGTGGCACTCAGCTAGGAAATCTTTTTGTTGATATAGTAGCCCTAACAGAATGCAGTTTTCATATTAGCGCAGCTTTGCGAGCTCTACCGTATACCACTACTAATAAAAACAGGCACTTGTGACTGAATACAAATGCATGAGGCAGAACTTCACACTGAAATACTACTTACCCAGAACTCACTTTTCTGGACAGTGTTGCATTTTGAAGTTAACAATCGAGTATTACTGCAGTCAAACTGGGGGTTGCTTTTTCTTAACACTAGTTAGGACTGAACTAAGTAATATAGTCACTAATTTGTGTCATCTTATTTTATTTTGTCTTCTCCTCCTTTCCAGAGAGCGAATCAAGCCTGTTAGTAAAAGCTATTGGCACAATTTAGCTTCTGCTTCCAGTGAGCCAGATCGGTCTGCACAAGCTGCTGGTTCTTCTGAAAAGTCCATGCTGGAAAGCAAATATCCGTGGATAAATTATTAGAGAGATGAGTTATAAGACAACTGCATACAGATCAAGAGATTGTAAAATGACCTCCAGTTTTTCTCTGTCCTAAAATCCATTTTGAGCTGCCAGCTACCTTCCATTGCCCATCAGAACTGAGCGGTCTTCACCTTGGTTTGGGACAAAATGACACAATTTACAACAGGGGCGTTCAGTAGAATGTTACTTAGGCATGCTTCCTTCAAAGGAAGGTTTGCCATGCAAAGCTCACGCAACATTAATATGCCCTTTTCCATCAGTGATTCAAAGAAGCGCATGTGTGCCTTGTTTGCATCATAGATGGTCTATGCATTGCAGTTGACAGCTCTTGTTCTCAAACTAAACAACAGAAGGGATAAAAGCCAGTCCTACCAGGACCTCATGCTACAAAACTAGAGGTGCATGTTTGAAGACTGAAAACTTTGAATATTGCATTGATTGAAAACAGTGAGCCCTCTGGTGGCCAAAACCTCAGTATTTTGGTGATATTCCCCAGAATCTGTGCACCTTTGACTGGCTGCATCGTAATCACAGGTGTGACTGCATCCTGCACTAAATAAGCTTTAGATGCACTAAATAAGCTTGAAATTTTAGCTAGGACAGGAGCTACTGGAATTGTATTTACTCAAGTGTTTTAGGCAGCTTTTTACAGCGTGCATTGAGCTATGTGCTACTTCAGCTCCACTGCTAGCAGTAGCTGTGCTTGGGAAGGTCTACACAAGGTGCAGGGACAGCAACAATTGCTGCAGAGACATACCTTTAAGCGGGTAAATACAGTCACATTGTAGTTCAAAAAGTAATGCGTGAAAATCCTTAATAATCTGTTTTATCAGTAATGCAGATTTGCAGTGAGCCTACAGCCATGCACAGCAGTACTTTATACAACACAAGTGAATATACCATTCTTTCACTACGTTTGCTTTTTTCTAGCAATTAAAGATTCTTATCACCCTTTTAAACACATACCTATTCTATACATGAAATTAATGCCACAGAGAGACAAAAAGTTACCCCACAGTCACAGAGCATGGCAAGTTCAGGACAAGGAATAGAAATCAAGATAAACCTCATGACTTATAGTACGTCTATGCAGTTTTGCAACTGCTGCTCATGCACCCATGCCAAAAGTGAACCAGCATGGCTACTGCTGGCAACTCAGCAGGAGCTGCGTGGGTCTTCAAACCAGTCCTTCAGTCAGTTCTGCTGCTGTGGCTGCGCCACAGCTGTACCACTACAGTTACCTAAGTTAGCTAAGTTAAAAAATCCCTAATTACCAGATCAGGACAACCATGTTAGAAAAGCATCAACAACCAAATTGCTAGCACTAGGGTGCAATTTCTCTAGTTCTAGACTTCTGGAGGTGGCTTATCAGTCACAGTTGTAAGGGAGAAACTAGCTTCCACAATGGGAACATTATGAATGTGGTAGAAAGGTAAACCTATAAGTGGTGAAATATGTGATACGGAAAGACGTGAAACCCATCCTGTTCTCATCCTGTCTAGGTTACAGGGGTGGGTGGATGAGAACAGGATGGGGTTCAACACTGCCAAATGCAAAGCACTGCACCTGGGGATGAAGAACCAGCAGCATACCTACAGGCTGGGGAACTCCCTTCTCATCATTGCAGAGGCAGAAACGGATCTTGGAGTCATTACTGGTGCCAAAATGAACATGGGCCGACAGTGTGGGGACGTGGTCAGGAAGGTCTTGTCATGCATCCACAGATACACCATGAGCAGGTCCAAGGTGATCCTCTTCCTCTGTGCAGCACCGGTCAGGCTGCAGTTGGAGTACTGCGTCCAGTTCTGGGCGCCGCACTTCAGGAGGGATGTGGACAACATGGAGAGGGTCCGGAGAAGGGCCACTCGCATGATCCAGGGGCAGCAGGGCAGGCCCTATGAGAAGCTATGGGACCTGAACCTGTTCAGCCTCCACAAGAGAAGGTTGAGGGGAATCTAGTGGCCGTATACAAACTAGTCGGGGGGAGCAGCAGGCATTGGGAGAGTCCCTGTTCTCCCAAGCGCTCCCAGGAGTGACAAGAAATAACTGTCACAAGCTGGCAGAGGGTAGATTCAAGCTAGATATCAGGAGGTGCTACTTCACTGTCAGGGTGGCCAGGATCTGGAACCAACTTCCAAGAGAAGTAGTGCTGGCTCCTCTCCTGGGGGTCTTTAAAAAGAGGCTAGATGAACACTTCGCCAGAGTTGTTTGACCCCAGTGCTCTTTCCTGCCATGGCAGGGGGTCAGACTTGATGATCTGCTCAGGTCCCTTCCAACCCTACCTACTATGAAATGATGATATGGGAAGATCCTGGAGAAATGTAGAAAGTATAAGAGACAGCAATAAATATATATATTCTGGACTAGTTAATCTATTAATAATGCTCCTACCTGACTGAGATAATTTTAGTTGTAATTAGATGTTAGATGAGCCTGATTAAATATGTGAATCAGCCTACAATTAGCCTTTGGTGGGATTAGCAACTGAACACAACTAAAAATATGGTCAGTGAAGGAAATACAGATTGTTGTAATACAATGAGTGGGTGGGAAAAAGGGAGGTCCCTGGTGGAGCAAAATGAAGATGTCTGGATTGTTTGGTAGGCATGCATAAGCTAGAGAAATACAGCAGGGGTAACAAAAGGAACCAGTCACATGGAAAAGGATTTGGATTGTTCGTAGGAATTTAGGACTGGAAGGGAATTGCTGTCACTGGGCCCAGTCCCCTGCTACTATAAGCAAATCACATTTATATAATTGCTTTCATAAACTAGTTAAATTTCAGGTTACTCAGCCAGCAGCTAGCAAATTCAGGTAAGTGTAGAAACATGTAAGACTTGTTCCTCTATCAGCAAAAATCCTAATCTAGGGAATCATTGTGACAGCTACATGCCAAAAAATTTAGGTTAGCAGAAAAAAGCCACGGCAGCCCTCAGCTTAGTTTTAACGCTGAAATAAAATTGTATGGAAGATATACATTTAAAACATGACATGTGACAAGGCATCAATCATTTAGAGCAAACTCGCCTCACTATGGTGGCATAGATGAGACAAATGGAAAGCGCTATGATCTGACATTACCAGGATCCACTCCTAGTTGCCATGTCTGCAGTAAAACACATGGGTCTTGAACTGGCTTCTTCAGTCATCTCTTGACTCACAAATGACTTCCCTATTTATTTGATGCATGTCGACCTTGTATTAAGGAACTGCTAATAGTGCATTTAAAATACAATAAAATAAAATACTAAATACAGCACTTGATGTACCCAATTTACAATGATAGTCATAACAACACAGAAAATTGTTCTAGAATGGGGTGCCCAACCTCTGGCTTGTAGGCCAGATCCAGCCTGTGGCACCATGCCATCTACAGGCCTTCCCATGGGTCAAGAAATTTGGTGACGGGAGTGGTGGTAGAGCTTGAGCCCAGCATGCAGGGCTGGGCTGGGGTAGCACCAGGCTCCAGGGCCCAATATCAGAGTGGGGAGTTGGGAGGGGGTAGTGCTGGACCCCCCAGGACCCAATCCCAGTGGGATGTGACACCAGCCTACTAAGGCCTGATCTGGCCTCTAGACAGGCTCTGGGTCACTCATCTGACTCATGGGGCCAAAATGTTGAGCACCACTGTTCTAGGAGAAAGTGATTAAGGGGAAAGGATAAGGACAAGAAGAAACAGCTTCACGGTTTAGATTACTAAGAAAAGCATGAAGCTACTTGAATCAGTACTTACCAAGGTAACAAAGAATGAATTAAGCCCTGATCCTGCAAGCTGCTCTACGTGGCTGGACTGTCTCACCAGGATGAAACCCAGCTGACTTCAGTGGAACTGAAAACAGCTTCTTGCTGGGTGCTACCTTCCGGGCACGCTCTGTGATGCTCTCAGGTTTTAACCATACCAAAATAAAACAGGAAGCCCAAACTGATTCTCTTAGAACATTTTTATTTTATCATCCATAAAAACACCATTGTAACAGTACAACTGGTTATAGTTTCAACAGGTCATATAACCAAGAGTTTCAACACCATCAGCAGCCATGTGCATGTGTTAAGAGTGCGTGTATGTGATTGTGAGGCTCATAGTAATAGCATTAATACCATGTACAAAAGTTTGCAGATCCATTATGAAGTGAATAATCAAATACAGTGTATAACTGAAGACTATGAATACATAAGTTAGAGAGAGACAGCTTTGATTTTAAAATTCTTGCATAACATTGAACTTTTAAAAAGCTAGCTATCAATTCATGCCCTGTGCAGATTATCTTCTGGGTAGTGATGGGCTAAACCATGGCTTTGCCACAGAAAAAAGGCAGCTCCTGCTGTGCTGTCTCTGGAGCAGACTGGAAATCAGATTATGATCCTTCAAATCATGATTTATCTGCCATATCAGCTCCTCCTTGTTTTGAGGCACATATCTGGAACAGCATACCTTTCTCTCACCACTGACACAAGTGGGCTAACCACAACATTCAGGCTGTCACTTTTGTCCCATCCATTTCATATATGGACGTAAAAAGCTATACCTTACATCATTTTACTTCCTTGCTTGGCAGTACCAGCACTATGACAATTTGGCCCAATATTCATCACTTGCCATGAATAACCAAGCTTATTCAGGCAACTGCTTCATCATTGGTTTAATCTTAGTCATAAATGTCCATCTATCAATAAATAAAATCATTGGTTTAGCCTTAAACTAAAAGATGCAAAAAACTCCCTCACTGGTAGTTGTTTAGAGGTGTTTTCGCTTTACTTGGAAGGCAAGCCCCCCAAAACAAACATTTCTCCATGAGCTTAGTAACTGATAAAGTAAAAATTCAAAGTACTCTTTGGATCAGACATGGAATCAGTTTAAAACATGGTGCCACATGCAACCTCGCTACTTTTCAATGCTCAGGCAAAATATTGAATGAAGCAGGTCACTGGTGCAAACTGACACAATTACATTTTGCTGTGGAAAGAGGGGTTGGACAGCAAAGTGTCCCAAAAGTTTTCCTTACGAAATTAGTCTCTAGTTGATTGAAAGCGACCTTCTACAAAGCCCATCAAACTAATCCAGCTAAAATGGAAAGCTAAAATTCTCATCAGAACCACATCTGGCACATTTCATATTCCACTATAAAACTGAAGCTTAGGTTGTGTGTGACAGTCATTCTTCAACAACTGTTCAAAAAGACCATGTATAAATAAAGGACATATTTCTTCTCAAGTCAAGAACAAAATGATGTAAAATTACCCATGTCTTCTCTAACCAAGTATTTATAAGGCACTCAAATTAACCTTAAAAAAAAGACCCCATGACAAGTACAACCTGTTAATACCTGTCTATATGAAATAGCAGCAGTTTTTTCAGTAGTCTAGAAGCCAAAATGTTTTCCCTTCAAAACATATTAAACTTTATACTGATAAGCAATAACAGTAACAAACAAATCCTTAAAGTCCATACCCACTTGATCAGAATCAGTACAAATCTGACAGGCACAAGTGAAAAGGATTTTCTCAAACTTTGATATTTAGGTTTCAAACTGAGACAAGTTGTTAGTGACCATTTGTCTGCTCTGTTAACTGCGAGTTTCATTTGAAAATGTATTAACCATATCTGAATTGTGTTAGTTCTTGACTTCCCTTAAATTTAAAGCCCTGCACCAGTTACTGATCTGAAACAAACATTTTTAAACCTATGATTAAATTTTAAGTAAATCCCTCCCCTTTGGCACCTAATTCTGAGACTTCCCTCATTGTCTAAATCAATGACTTTACTATCTGTCTCAGGTATAATACATGTAATCCAGTAAATAACTGATCTATTTAATTATCTTCTTTCCAATTTTTCCTACTTATTGAAAAGCTATTAATTCACATATACATCACTATGTTCTAAGACATAAAGAGATGTCACAGGGTAGGATTGCAATTCCTTAAATAAAATTACTTTGAGTTGGGAAATTTGTTTTAAAACATACTAACAATTATTAAATACAACTTTATAAAGTAGGAATCTGTACTTTTAAACATCAACAGTAATGAGCTTATTTTGGACAGTAATAAAGCTTTTGTGAGACTGTAATGACTAATTATTGGTAAATCCATTTTTCCCTGATTGCTTGCTTAAGTTATTCAGGCTCAGTGCCTTGCTGCTTTGCAGATTTTATCATATACCTCTGGGAAGGCATCCTTGCAATTCATTTGCTCCCTCAGCTTGTGGTAGAGGGAACCATCAAACATATCCCAGAATTCCTCACGGCTCATATAACAATCTGCATACAACATTTGAAAACTGAAATAAAAAAAGGATAAGTAAATGTTAACGTCATTGTAAAATTTCAAGTAAAAACATGCAAGAATTTAGAAGAAGCAATAAATTATGGCTACAATTCATGATATTTAAATTCTACTTTTTGAAAGAGCAAATAAAATATATTTATTACCATGCGTTATGCTGAAATATTCAGCCAGACAATTTAATGGCAGAACACTCACAACTGCATTTGGAAATAGAGGTCAGAATATAAAATGGACAATGCTACTGATTTTCTCCATGAACTTTTTTGCCAAAGGGGGACAAAAAAATAAGTTACACTTGAAATAGTGGTTTTAAAAATGAACACATGCTTCAGAAGATTTCTTTCCTAGACAGTGTCTTGCCATCTTATTAGTTTTTGTTATGCCACTAAAAGATACAATCTACACACAGTTTGATTTACAGTTGAATCATAAAGAAGTTTTCCAAACAAGACATTTCCACATAGACTCATACAGGTCTGAAAGGAACCCTCAAAAATGATCAGGTATTTGTACATCATCCCTGACAGAGGTCCGTCCGACCTGTTCTTAAAAATGTTCAACCTTATCTTCTTCACCATCTGGAACATATGAGTCTTTAAAATGAAAAATTTCAGCTTGTGTGTATGCTTTAAACACTGAGCAGTATACTGAAGAATGTGGCTTTCTGTAATGCACTGTTACACAATTTGTCCAAGAGAAAAGCACTTTCACATTATGCTGCTTTGAATCAGACATGAGATCATGCTTGTGAAGATAAAACACTAACTCATGAAGAACTGGCAATACCAAAAATGCCTTACAATAAATACATATATAATTTCGAGTTGGGCCCTATGGTGAAGGCCAAAATGCCATCTAACATTACATCCCTCCTTTCAGGGGAGGTTGAAGGAAGCGCTTGATGCAGCAGTGGGGGAAATGTCTATATAGGCATGCAGTGCAGCAGTGGATGGAGGGAAGCATCCAAGGGGCATGACATGGTTTACAGTTTGCAGCCCCTGTTTGTGTAGCCCCTCGGGTATGTAGCCCTTGAAGTAGAAGTTGGACAGTCTTGTATTGGTCTACTGTGTGGTTATGAATCTGTAGAATTTTACAAAGTATTTAAGGCTAAGTCTGTTTTCATATGAACAGTACATACAATAAATAAATACTGTGAAGAGTAAGTGCAGCCTGGTTGTTTAAAGGGAGATGACATATGGGAACAGGAAGCCCCAGAACATGAGGGAGAATAGAAAGAGAATATGGTAGGAAAAACTGTTAGCTTCATTGAAAGAAAGTGTGAGGATTTGTATGCCACCTGGTTGGCATGCTACAACTATCTAGCACAAGAGGACCATAAAAGAAAAGCACCACAGTTATACTGCAATGTGGAAACAAGCCAGCAGACGACGTATTCCCTGTTCAAAAATGAAAGCCAACAGAAGATGTATTCCCATCCTCCTTCTGAGCAAACCATAACAGGCAGTGACTCGAGGGAGTCATTTATGTAAATTAGCACAGCTTGTACTCCAAAATGCATTTTGGTAATATTGTTCTTTATATGTATGTCTGTCATATGGTTATGTGGTTGTTAATAAGAAAAATACAGAAAAAAAAGGAGTTGACTTATTCTGACAGGTCAAATATTTTTGTTCTACATTGTGTATGTTCCCTGCATCATCTCAAAAACAGACTCAACAGTTGTTACATAGCCATGTAGGACTCAAGCTATTACCACCTGAAGTTATGTAAAAATAGAAATCTGAATACATCTAGATAAGTTGGATTGGAAAATTAAATATTACAATGTAGTTAATTTAAAAAAAAAAGACAAACTTAAAAGACTATTCTGCTGCATCAGATTGTGGGGAAGGCCCTCACTCCTGCTGTTACAACTTGCTCATCAAGTTGCAAAGAGTTTCTAAAATTCTCAGCTGCAGCTGAAGAAAAACTCTCCCAGCAAGAACTAAAAATCCCTACTGCAAGTCCTGATAAAAGACAGGGCAGAGCTATCACAGACCATGCGGTGCAGTCTATGGTCAGTGCTGCAGTCTGGAGACAGAAGAGAATTTCAGCCACCACACATTATGTATTAAGTAAAGCATGGTGAAAATTTAAGACAGTCATAATGACTATGTACCAAGGGGTGGGCAATTATTTCAGGTGGAGTGTTGCTTAACAGGTTGGTGAAATTTAGAGGTCCGCATGGGCAGCTGTACCCCCTGACAGTTGCCCCGCTCCCTGGTTACCATCTTGGGACAAGAAGTTGCACCCCTAACCTTTGCCACCGGAAGTCCCTCCCCTTGCCCACCCCCAAAATACTCCTTTTGGGAGGGAGGGGTTGCCATCTTAGAACCAGAAAAACCAAATCATACACTACAAGTTAGACACCTACTATAATGTATTTTAATTTTATTACAAAATATGTTTTTGTTGTGATTTGTTTGTGTACTGTAAATAGAGATGATTGCATAATAACTCAAAAATTCTTAGTCTTATATATTGTGTGGGGGGGTGTATGATGGGGCATGGGGGGGTGTGTGTGTGTGTATGGTGGGGAGGTGTATGGTTGGGCGGGGGGGGTTGTGAGGGGATATGGCTGTGTGTGTGGGGGGCAATAGGGTAGGCTGGGGGACTGCGGATATGTGAGGGGTTTTGGGGGCAGGATGTGGGTGTGTAGCGTTTGTGGGAGAGTGCAGGGGTGTGAGGACAGCAGGCAAGGGCACAGGGACCTGTACAGCAGGGGTCAGGGAAGGCAGCTGGCTCCAGTGCATGGGCCTTCCCTCCAATGCTATGCGAGTGTAGGAGCTGCCTCTGCACAGTGGGAGCGCCAGCAATAGACTGCCCAGTGGGGGCTGTGCTCCGCACCATAATGTGCAGTGCCTGCTGGAAGCATGTGCTGCCAGGCACAAGTGCTCCAAGTGGCCCTGACTACTGTTGCTGCCTGCCAGGGCTACGCACCATGGGCGGAGGGTGTGCCCACACCCCTTCCACCCTCCCTTCCACCCATCCGAACTCCACCCATCTGAACTCCATGCTGCTGCCACCCACCCTGGGCATGGGCTCCGCGCTGCTGCCAGCCCCACATTCCCACCCAGATGCAGCTCCACCCCCGCCACTTCCCTACCTGCTGCTTGGGGCAAGTGGGATGCCAGGGAAGCTAAGCAGGTCCCTGGTGGCTGTAGCGGCAGCAGAAGCCCCACCTGGAAGCTGCAGCTGGCCAGGCTGGGTCTTTCCGTCCACAAGGGTGGGAGCAAGGTGCAATAGGATATGTGGGCAGGGGTGCGTATACGTGGGCGTTTCGATCCCACCCTCATGGGCAGAAAGGCTGGGTGGGGTACAATTCATTGGTGGGCACTGCAGGCTGGATAAAGTGCCTGGTGGGCTAGATCTGGCCCGTGGACTATTTTGTTTGCCTCTGTTATATACAGTCAGAATAATTAAAATTTAATATTGCAATAATATAAAGTTAAAAACATGCTGATTAAGCATCAAGATAGTAAGTCATGTGGTGCTGTTCTGAAGACTAAGAATCTTACCCATGCACATTTCTTACAAACTTTTCCAGTTGTCTCATTGAAGCTCTAGCTTCAAATTGTTTTGTTCTGGGGCCTCCATAAGCTCCTATATCCACATAGAGTTCCATTTCATCACCCTTTGGATGGACCATACCAGGGTTATTAGGTAATATGAAAGGACATAACCAGAGGGGATAAACCTGCAGAGATAAGGAAATATATTTAAGAGCAAAACACCAAGTCCTTTGTTAATGAAGCTGACAAAATTACAACCAAATTACACATTCCAAAATATTTCAGATAAACTTTTGAATGCAAGACCTGAAGAACTGTCTTTGCATTGAAAAGTTTATCTAACTCTACCCCAACTTACACAGTTGGTCGAATAAAAGATATCAGACTAAGAAACCTGTGCCTTGCATACTTTCTGGACCATGACAGCTACAACACTCTTATCTTTTTAATCAACCATGTCAGATAAAACAAAATCCGATCAAGTTTTACCCAGTATTGTTTCTTTTAAAATAACTGTTTGTTTAAAGATAAAAATTCTAGCAATCTGAATCTTAAGATTTACTCTCCTCCTTCTTTTTGCTAAGTATTTCATTTCATCTGTAGCATAACAGGATATAATTAACTATCATCATTTTCTTAAAATTCACATCCTGACATTTTGTGCCAGAGGCATAGCTGTAAAACAAGATTAGTGATCACCATTCAAATGTTTACAAGCTTTGTATCATTTGTATCAGATTTTTAAGATGTGCTCTTACATTAAGGTCACTGTGGAAGGTTTTGATAGATTTTTCAAGGCTTTTCATTGGAACCAACATGTCTTGTACAACATGATGTTGCTCATATAGCTTACGAGTAGCTTCTCCTTGTGTCAATTTCAATAGAGAGATTTTTGGAGGAACCATCCAGCCAAAAATGTAACGAAAAATAGGATTATTGCCAAAAGGAATTATATCCTTAAAAGAGAAAAAAGAAAAGTTGGGAGTACATTAACTGATACGCAAGTCAGAATATCAGATTTTTATTTTGATAGTTCCATTAAATCACAACTCTCAAACTAAACCGATGAAAGATACATCATACTACATTAATATGGCTATAGAGCAAGGGTTGTCAACCAGGGGTATGCGTACCCCCTAGGGTTACTTAGGAAAGCCCCAGGCGGTATGTAGTGGCACAGAGAAGTGGGGGGTACTTGGGAAGTGCCACTGCTGCATGCTGCCACCGTGCCACCCCCCATGTCCAGAAGGGGGTACCCACCACAAGGTGTACTCTCCTTAAAAAAAGGTTCAAAAACTCTGATATAGAGTACAAGGACATTAATAGGAATTTGATGCAATACTCAAAATTCTCTTATTTCTATGGTAGGCACATCCATTGGTTCCAATCTAGATCCATTTTAGAGTGCTTTTTGGCAATCAAAATCTTACTTGCAGTTCCCAGAAGATACTACGTGTGTGTCTGTGGTAGTAATGCCTTGCTGGAATGTACTCTGACCCAGTTTGGTTAGCCTTCAGATACTTTTCCGCATGCTTGAAAAACCATGGCTTGTAGTAGTTACCAATTCTATTTATCTAAAAAAATTTTTTGTAAAAATGAGCATGTGCATGTATCTATATGAAACAACAAATACCAACACAGTTATTATTCCTTACTTGAAAATTTGATAAATGTAATATTAAGTGTACTTGGTAACATAAGACTTTCACTTTGCAGTTACTATTAGAGGAAAGAACAGCGTACATGTCAAGAAAACTTTCAAAATGTAATTTTCATATGTTGGTGTTTTACACCATAGTATAGATGTGTTTTGCTCTCCATCTTTTCCAATTTTTCCTCATTAGCATTAACTTACAATAGGGTTTGGCTTCTATAAAGCAAATTAGATCTTTCAAGCAGGGGTGCCAAACTCATTTGGGCCCATGGGCCAGATGAAGGGCACAGGGCCAATCTGTGGGGCAGATTGTACCCACAGACCAGCCCCATGCACTGCAGCATGGAGGGCTAGTCTGGTGAGATACTACATGCAGCACACACTACAGATCCAGCCCTGCATGTCACATCTAGCACACATCGACTTTAGTTCAGGGTTCACGCTGCACGCAGTGCCTGCATCAGACAGACCCAGCACAATGGCTCCTGCACACAGCTCCAAGCACCACATACAGCACACAGGACTGGAGCCAGTACGTGTGGCTTGTGATATGTGGGGTAGGTCTAAGACCAACCCATGGGCTCCTAGGTGTCTAGGGGCTGGATCTGGCCTGTGGGCTGTTTATTTAACAGCCTTGATTTAAAGCAGATGTAGATATTTTAGGAACATTACTCTCTCTCAAGTCATTATTGGGCAAAAGTCTCCACATGGCAAACAGTTCCATAGCACGTTTGGCCAACATTTAATAGTAATTTTCTAGCCAAATGATATTACTTTATACTGACATTGTAGTAATATATATATATAT
>JAGPOW010001543.1:11026678-11038926 GCA_030014935.1 Caiman crocodilus | reverse complement strand
AGTGAATGTATACACACACACACACACACACAAATCTCCCCCTCCCCCCAGTGTTATTTTCCCATTTTAAATCATAGCATTTTTCCTACAAGTAGGTAGAGATGCTTTTGTTTTTGTATTCTGAAATGTTGTGGCCATAGACTAAACTATGTACTAGAAAAATAAAACTTAGAGTTTTGAAAAAACCTACCAATATAGGAAATTCAGGTGTAAGCTCATGAATGTATTATTGCCTGCAGAACTGTACTGTTAAATATATTTAACCACTTCAGCCATCCCCAACTATTTCATAGTCCATTAAAAAGTATATGCTTGTATCAATTCTGAAATTTTGTTTTACATCCTCATATAGTGCATTTTTTTCATGAAAGAGAACTGAAATGCTGCTTATTGGTTTCCCTTAGTTACCTTGCCTTGTTCTGCTTCATCAGTCAAGACTCCTGTCATGATGACTGCTTCTTCCAGAGAGTACACCAGTCCTTCCACAAAATTGTTTTCTTTCTTTTTAGATTCTTCAGTAAACTTTTCACAGATCTTCTCCAAACCTCTTACAGGCTCATAATGTAATTTTACGTATTTCTTGACAGGAACCATTTTTATTTCTGCTGCAACCAGGAACCCCAGAGTACCGCAAGACCAAGGCACGGCATAAAACAGGTCTGAATTTTCAGTCTGCAAAAAGTATGTCATACTAAATCATATGTCCATACTTACAACCGTCAATGACATTGTAAATCATTGCAAAATAATATTTTCTCTTACTGGTGAACATCTCACAAGACTTCCATCAGCGAGAACAAGTTCATAAGCCAAGCAGGTATGCTGAAAAAGTCCATAGATATGGGATGAAGACTCAATGCCAGTTCCCATGATCAGACCACCTTATTAAGAGATCAGACAATACAATCATTTGAAACTTGCTTCCCTTTAAGAAGAAAATAATTTACAGAACAAGTTTTTAAAGGGCTCTTACAGTCATTTTAGAACAGGTTTAAAGCTCAGAAAAATATCTACAATACAATGTCCCAGCAGAGTACATAGATCAGTGAGAATTTCTTTTAAATTGCTTTTGAGAAGCTGAGACTATATGTCATTATAGATATAGAAGCTATTTAATTAAAAAAAAAGAAGTCATGCACCTCTCACCTACTGTGAGGTCATCAAGTTCTGGAACCACTGGAAGAGTCCAGCCCATAGGGTTCAAGTGAGCTGTCAACTGACCCATTGTGACCAATGGTTCCACACAGACCACCTAAAAATAAAAATATTATTCTACTATTAGTGCTGACAACACAAATCTGGATTGCACTTCTGTGTATTATCGGAATTAAGACACACTGCAAGTCAAGAGTTTAATTAAAAATATTTGTGAAGCTGTTTAGAGATTACTCCCTCTATCCCAACATCTTGAAAAACTCTCCTGCTAAATCCCCTAAAGATAATTCAACAGGTGTTTTAGAGTTCAGTTCATTACACAGATTAATCGCTTACAATTTCTTTCAGATAAAATGCTCCATGCATGGATTTAAAAAAATATTAAATATGGTGGGTTTACTGTATGTGAAAGGGCACATCTCCACAAGACGCTGACAGTGCAGCAGCCTAATAATATTACGTAGTAGTGTGTCACAGCACGGACCATACTAATTTGCTACTGCACAGTATTATTATTAGGTTACTGTGCAGTAGCATCACTTAAAAGACATAAGCCAGCTACTGTGCAGTAACTCAATTACTGTGCATTCTAGTACATGATTATATAAGTACTAAATAAATGCGTACTAGCCACTATTTAGAGTCTCATACAGACAAACACTACCATTTTAAAATGGTGCATGCATAGGCACATGTACCCTTTGCAAGCTCATTTGATCATATTCATATCCTAATAATCTTGATGTTTGAAGTGTTCAGTTGTGTTCCTATGTTTGCAAAACTTCAGTTTATATACACACAAGATTTCCACAAATGAGGTACTTGGCATTATTTAAATTAAGCTATTTTGATGCTCTTAATCGAGACAATGCTTTGAATCAATTGATTTAAGATAACACTTCAAGAAAAGCAGAAGTGTTACCTTTAATGAGAGGACAGTACTCCAAAAAAGTTTCACAGTTCTTATACTCAGAAGACATATGTAAGGGCAGACAACTTTAACTGAACAAGCACAAGATTTTTTTCAGAAATAACTAGATTTTGTTTATGAAATGCATAAATCTCTCAGAAAAAAATATATTTAAAAAGTTTGCCCCATAATATACCACATTCACAAAATTCTGCCAGGGCTTTCAGAGTGAGGCATAGTATTGAATAGTTTGGAAGTAGCCCTAAAATCATTTTGACCAGCTCTTCAGAGTATGGTAGGGGCAGGGGAGTTGCACAAGAAAAGGGAAACAAAGCCTTTCATGTGTCTTTCAAAGCTGCATTTTCGGTAGAGAGACTTGCAAAGACAGCAATGACATGATTCACTTTGGGTGCATCTACATGTGCCCCTGATTGCACAGGACCTGCCGGTACTGCACAGTCTCAGTGGCACATGGGTCGTTTTGTTGCTACTGCACAGGAGTGGTGGCATCAGTTAGTTGCTGCCAATGCTACATTGCCTCAGCTCATTGTTACAGTGACGTAGCATCTTGTGAAGGCTGCCCAGTAAGATGATTATCTTTGCATCTGTTAGGGCTAGAGAATTTTTTAAATCAAAGAATAAATTATCTAGGCACAAATACGTCCTCAAAATAAGAACCCAAATAATGAACTGGCTCATACCAGACCCTTGAATCTAAAAGCTTTGTTCAAGAGTGTCAGGTTCTACTATGACTATATTTTATGTCCATTTTTTCTTCCAGGAAGAAAATAATTCGCTCTGCAGTTCAAATTTACAGACCGATTCACTCTTTGTTGTGCACAATATTGATGCTGTTCTGCTTTAATGCTAGAAGTGAATTACAACAAAAAAACTTTTCTGATTTTTTTACCAAAATATGCATGAAGACATCATACTGGAATTTGTGTATTTTTTAAGCCAGATCTTAAATATTTCTAAGAAACCTGGGCACATCAGACCCACAAAATTATGAGAGCAGAACTGCATGCTCAAACACATTACGCTACATTCCAAACTAGCAGCCATGTAGTACGTTTGACAGCACTACTGCCTAGCACACTAGGTTAATAATGCAAACTTACCACAACTGTCCTTTAGCCAAGAACCATAATAAAATACTGGCAACATTATTGTTCCTAAACTTTTCTACATGTATTACCTGTCTTTCAGTATCTACTTCTAGAATATCCATTAAGTTGATCATTATGTTCTTATGAGTCTTCTTGTACTTCCCAACACGAAGTGATACAGTTAGCCAACCGGGTCGGCCAGTACACATGTATGTTTTCCTGCCTTCCTTTTTCCATTCCCGCACCTGCAAGAGTTCATGATTAGACTTATATTTTGAAATATAGAAATGCAAGCATGAAAATGATAATGAAACTGTTTTCCCAATTTGAAAGCATGTGAATTATTTGTCAATAATGCAGCCTGGAAGTTTTAGCATGACTCAGACCTCTGAACTTTTCACAAAATAGCACCAGTAGTTCTAACTGTCCGAGGGTAATAATTATAAAAGATCCGTACTTCTGAGGTTTTGGCATGTTATTCAGAAAAACTACTAGTAAATAATATTTTAAAAATCCACAGGAAAAATGAGTCACTCTGCAAATGTTCATTGGCATAAACAGGCTCAACGCCATGTAAGTCAGTGAAACTGCACCTATTTGTGACCACAGAAAATCTGGCCCACAATGTGAAAAAAAAAAGGCAAAGTTAAAGGTCACAGGGAAACTGCACAGATACATTCATGCAGTCCCTATTAGGGCTGTGCAAAGCTTCAGTAGCTGATTCGATATTGAGGAGATTTGGCCCAATTCGGTGGCCAAATCTCTGAATCTGAATCGGCAGACTCATTCATCTCTCCGAATCAAATCAGAAGCCTCCAAATTGATTCAGACAGATTTGGCCATAGACTGTACAGGTAGGTACTATTCAGTGGCTGCGGGAGCAGCTAGGGGAGCAGCTGGAAGAGCCCCAGCTTGAGTTGGCAGTCCCAGGGGAGAAGCTGCAGCTCATCCAGCTGCTCCCCCCCCCCCTGCTGGGGCAAGGCAGGCAGTGCTGGCAGCCCCAGAAGCCGCCAAGGCTGTGGGGAATGGTCAGGGAGCTGGGGGATCAAACTGGGAACCAGGAACTGGGGGGAATGATCAGGGGCTTGGGGAACAAACAGGGGCTTCCCCCCAGCTCCTAGTTTTATCCTGCAGCTCGTGGCTGCTCTCGGGGCTGCCAGCACTGCCTGCCTCACCCTAGCAGGGGGGGCAGCTGGATGTGCCATGGCTTGAGCCAGCAGCCCTGGGAGAAGCCATGGGGGTTAATGACTGGGTAGCTGGGGGAATGATGGGGAGCTGAGGGATTGAACTAGTAGCTGGGGAGAAGCCCCTGTTCATTCCGCCAGCCCGATCATTCCCCCCAACTCCCAGTTTGATCCCTCAGCTCCCCAGTCATTCTCCTCAGCCCCCGGGGCTTCCCTTGGGGCTACCAGCACTGCCTGCCTCTATTGGGAGGGAGCAGCTGGGATAGCTGCATCTTCTCTCAAGGCTGCTGGCTCAAGCCAGGGCTTGTCTGGCTGCTCCCCCTGCTGCTCCTGTTGGCAGTGCCTGCCTGTATAGTCTATGACCGAATAAGATTTGGCACTAAGTATCTTCAGATTTGGATTAACAGAATCAAGACAGTGATTCAAATTACCGAATCAAATCACTGTCCCTCCGAATCCCCGAATCCAAAGCAAATACTTTTTGCTTCGCACAAGCCTAGGCCCTATGTATCTGCATATCTAGTATGACTAGATTTTAGAGAACTAGAATTACAGACAGGTGATTTTATTTTACCCTAAATGCATGCATGTAGACAGCCTGCTTCTGACAATTACAAAGCTTAAAGGATAATTCCTTACACACCAATATTAACGTGTACCTATAATATTCTAATATAATAAAGGGCTCGGTCTGTCTGTCTGTTCATAATGCTC
The DNA here is from genome assembly GCA_030014935.1 of Caiman crocodilus. Taxonomy (NCBI): domain Eukaryota; kingdom Metazoa; phylum Chordata; order Crocodylia; family Alligatoridae; genus Caiman; species Caiman crocodilus. The sequence goes on along the minus strand of JAGPOW010001543.1, from coordinate 11,033,854 downwards.
TTGGAGCACTCTGACTGGTTACTGAAAAAACCTATCAGAGTGTTCCAAGAGCATTAAGAATGGGAGCGGCACCATGACCACATGGATGAAGCAGGGGGGTGAGGCCAGCACCACTGGCCTTACCCCCTCCCTCTGCGCCCTGCTCCCTGGAGGCGGCAGCAGCATGGGGTGCTGGCAGAGGAAGATAGAAGGGCAAGCTTCCCCATCCCTGCTCTTGGGAAGTAGTGGCATGGGGAGGGGTGGTTAGGGTTAGCAAGCTTGCTCTGCACCTCTCCCCCCATCATTCTTGATGGGCAATTGGTTAGTTTGTAAAGAATGTAAGAGAGAGGAAAAATGGGCGAGACAGGAATGAGGGATAGACTGTAAAATGTTAAGTAATGGAAAAAAATTCCATGTTTTCTAAAATGATAGTAAAAAAATCCTCAGCCTTACTCCAATAGTCCATTAGCTATTTGAACAATAATAAAATATTGGTTGTCCAGCTATGGGAAAAATGAATATTGATACATAACATTAATTAAGTCATCAAACAGGCTGTAGCAGGTGTACAATGAAGAAAACTGCAGACTACAGTCCCAGTCCTGCCACTACATCAGCGTAGAAAGATGCACACAGGATCCACAAAAAAAGGAAGGGCAATCGTTAAATGTCCAAATCATTCATATCAATAGTGTTCAAACTTTTACCCTGGCTGGCTAGATGGGCAGTACCCTGTCCTTCTGCAGCCTGGATCCTGCTAGTGGTCCTGAACTGGCACAGGGGCAGCATGGTGGGCACCATTCAGCCATGCAGAGTGGTGCACAGGGCAACCGAGCCGCAACCTGATCCCACAGGGAAAAGGGGACATAGCTGATCCCACAGGGGAAAGCTGATCCCACAGGGGAAAGGAGGCATGGCTTGGCCCCAAGATGATCCCACAAGGGAAAGGAGCCATGGCTTGGCCCCAAGCTGATCCCACAGGGGACAGGGGGCATGGCTTGGTCCTGCACGGGAGGGAAAGGGGGCATAGCTTGCTTTTATTGGGAGTGGGAAGAAGAGAGTGTGGCTTGGCCCCAACCCAGCCCTGCTGGGGAGGGGGATAGGGGGTATGGCCCGGCCTCAGTCTAGATGCAGGACAGGGAGAAGTGGCTTAACTGCAACCAGAAGTGTGGGGTTTGAGAATTTGGCAGGGGGAGGGTGACTGCATTAAATGGCCACTGCTTTCCTGCCATCAAATTTCCTACCTGTGAGGAGCTCTGCAGGCCAGACAGAATGGCTTCATAGGCTACATTTGGCCCATGAGCAGGAGGTTGAGTGCCCCGATCTATACCAGTGATTCTCAACTTTTTGGCTGTGAGGGCCAGATGTGCAGGGCCAGCCTGTGGACTAGATCTACAGTCAGTGCCCAGAACCACATCTCAGATGTGGCCCTGCACCACCTGAATATCCAGTGATTTTACGGTTAAGTATTATATGAATGCTCCATAATATTGTCAAGGTAAGTTTCAGCAAAAGTATGCTTACCACTACTAATAATACTATAAAGGTTGTTATTCATCCTTATTAAAACTGTGGCAGTTATTTTAAACGCATGAAGAATATAACTGGGAAAAGACTCAATTTAACTGTAATACAAATCCAATAACATATTACTTTTATGTTTAATACAGGAGGCAAACAACCCTTTTTTCTCCTTAAACTTAAAAAGGGCAAGGTGGTCTACCACATGTGGCTTATCAAGATATTAGGACTTCTACTTTCTTAAGTAAGCATTGCCATGCAAACTACAGAATAAAACGGCAGAAAATGAGATAGAAGAAAAAAAAGCACAGATATGATTTCATTTTTCTCAATTGTTGCACATGGGCAAGAGCATCTGGATTCGGCTCTGGAAATGCCACCAAAGATTAGAGAGAGAGAGAGATCAGCAGAGAAATGTTACACCAGTGATGCTATGAGTTGGCAGAAACCTCGTTATGGGATTCATAAAAATGATGCCTAATTATACAGTGTAGGTGCCAACAATGCAACTCGAAACTACACTTGCCGGCAGCAGTACAATTTAAGGCAACCTGCTGACAAGACGCTGGGCTGGTTACTAACCAACTCTATCTTTAAAATAGTCTCCCCAGCCCCCACATTTCCAAATGCCAGCGAAGAAACCAAGTTTTGCAACATGAAGGTACAGCTGCTCCGGACCAAGTAGATGAGCCAAGTACCAGGTGCGGGAGCTGCATGGAGACTGGTTTACACCAGCAGAGCTGCAGCCTGAGCGTCCTCGTTGACCTAAAGACGGGCAAAAACAGATGCGGTGCGAGAGATGTTCAGATGCACCCGAGTCAGAAACCCGGGAGCATCATCGCAGCCCTCAGCATGCGCAGCTCGTCCCTGGAACGAACCGCTGTTCCCTCCCACCGGCCATGAGCTAAGCAACACCTGGGGCTAAAAAACCCCCCACACGGCCGGTCTGATTCGCACCTTGTCCTGCTACAAGTGGCAGACCTCCCAGACAGACCCTTGTCCTACGTGAAGCACCTAGGAAGCATCCTGGGGGCTTCACGTGATGTAGGGACACAACTGAATAAGCCACAAAAGTCGTTATTGCACCATCACAACGACTGGCGAGCTACCCAAAAAGAGCTGACCCATGACAACGTTAGCTGGAAACGGTGTCACATCTCTGCAGCTGGTTTCACCCGCACGTGGGGCGACTGATGAGGCGTGCAGTGCTGCCCTGCCCCTGTTTTGCAGTGGGCAGGGCTGACCATCCCTGGATTAGAGCCCAGAAACGGGAACAAGGGGCTCATGCCCCTCAGGCACCCCCCGCCCTGCAGCCCCCAGGCCCAGGGGCTGCACTGGCCCTGGGTGTCACCTGCGCCTGGATGTGGCGGACGCGCTGGCTGTGCTGCCTCGGGGCGCTGTGCAGCCGCCACACGGCCCAGGCGCGCAGTTGGTAGTAGATGTCGAAGAGGACGGAGAGGGGCAGCAGGAAGAGGCAGACGAAGACCCAGCGGTGGTGCAGCAGCAGGTACTCCAGCCCCTTGTGCCGCACCCACAGCAGCAGCAGCAGCAGCCCCGCGCCCAGCGACAGCACCGGGTCCATCGCGCCCGGCCGCCTGTCCGGCCCCTCGCTGAGCGACCGCTCAACTGCAGCCAACTGCCCCGCCGAGCTGACAACAGCCGCCCGCCCGGCCCGCTGATTGGCCGAGCCCTCCTCGGCGCGGTGGGGCGAGGTGAGGCTACCGGCCAATGGCGAGTCGTGGAAGACATCGGACCAGGCGCTGCGCCGCGTGATTGGCTGGAGGCAAGAGACTCCCCCTCCCCCCTCGCAGCGGCGGGGCAGTCCCCTCAGGGCTGGGACGCGGGCGGGGTCCTGTCGGGCAGCGCTCCCGCCCCTCGCGCGGCGGCAGCCGGGACATCAATAACCGTGGGCAGCGCTCCCATTGTGGCTGGCAGCTTGAGGTGCCCGCACTCAGGACCGCAGGGACTCAGTTAGCATCCCCCGCTGTTTGCCAAATGCAATTCGGTAAAGACAGGTGCAGAGGAAAAAAAATTCCTATTTGTACCAGGAAATAGGTCGGTGGGAAGGGGCTTCCCGAGTCCTATGGAGTCCCACCCGCTACTCCAGGCAGGGTTGCGTCCGTCCAAACCCTCCCCAACACGTGTCGGCCCAAGCGGCTCTTAAAAACTTACAAAAGAAAAAAACCGAGCAGACGTCTTGGTTTCAAAACGATACCTTTTATTAGACTGACTGGGAAAGGGCAAGAAAAAACCGTCCCTTTCTGCAAGCTTTTGGGATGCGAGTCCCTTCGTCAGGCTCTGGGAACAGTAGAGACCGTACAAGACAATAAAAAGGTCCTGATAGGTAGGAAATAGGCTTCATTTTTGCGCAGCGGGAGCGGAAGATGGAAGGCTGTCCCCCTGGATCCACCAGAGCGTCTTTGTGAGCTGTGCTGAGTAGCGCTGCGATGTGTAGAGCGGGTAGGATTTGTTCCCCGGAGGTGTGACATGGCAGGCAGGGAGGTAACAAATCTTTCTTATTCTGCAATGAAGTTTAAAATCTTGAAAACTTGTGAGGTTACGCAGTGGCGCTATACCACCCTCTGTTCCGATATTTCATCCTGCCGTCCTACCTAAATCTCCCTCCTGGTAATTTAGTAGGGTACAGAGACTCGCGCCATCGATGTACACAATGTAGGCACCGTTCGTAGAAGTTATACCAGGAAGCACGTAAATGCTTCGTTTACACCTCCGCGCCGGCAGTTCCCCTTACAACAATTCCAAAAAACTGAACCCGCAGGTAACTTGAGCGCTCTTTGTACATCCAAGTGATGCAATTAGCCGTGATGGGGGCGTCTGGGGGGAAAGGGAGCCGTGGACGCAGGACCTTCGGTGAGGGTGGTCAAGCCTCTCCCACGTTGTGTGGGTCCCGCCTTCCTTTTCACAGGCTTTGCTTTTTATACTGCCCAAATAGCCAATAGAATTGGGAGTTTTTCATGAGCTGAGTGGATTGCATGAGCTGGGGTTTTGCTGCATGCACCGATCGCGCGGCTATTAGGCTGCACCTGCTGCTTCCCCCATGCCGTGCTGGCGTTTGGTCACCTTTTCTTTATCACATACCCCCTTGACCAAATGCCAAACTCGGATCTGTCTGAGCTCAAGAGTCTCTCCTCCTATACTTAAGTCCCGCATAACTAAACTTATAAAATATAAAAAGTATAATTAAATGCATAACAACGATGAAAATCTCAACAACCCTGATGGCATTGAATCTGTCTGCTTCTGCCGGGGTTCGTCGCAGATGGGTTTTCTCATGGCGACAGGTGTCAGTGTTTCACACCATGTCACGCATTGGCAGTTTTATACCATCTTGAGCTAGAAAACAAAACTCAAGATTTGTTAGTAACTGTACTACGTTGACTTAGCCAATTACGATGAGCCAAGACGGTGCGTGTGGGTGAGACTGCTTCAAGAGAAACTAAATAGGTATTGGGGTACTCGCCTGGTTTAAGTACAACACCGGGAGCTGGACTTGGACGCTTGCTAGTAGCTGTGGGAATGGCTAGCCATACCGTTTCTTGGGCTGAGTAACATGGCTTCCAAGGCGGACGTGGCACCGGGGCACGCTCATCCCACAAAGCTTTAGTAGTGTTCATGGCAATTAATACATCATTGTTGTACTTGGTTCAGTTCTTACATGATCCATTTTCCTTCAGTCTCAGCTGTTCCTTATACAGTCCTATTTGGTGCTCTACAATGCCGTTGGACTGCGGGTGTTAGGGTAGACGATGATGCCACTGAACATTATTTGCTTTTTATACTGCCCGAGTAGCCAATAGGATTGGGACTTTTTCGCATGCTGAGTGGATTGCATGAGCTGGGGTTTTGCTGCATGCACCGATCGCACGGCTATTAATCTGCACCTGCTGCTTCCCCCATGCCGTGCTGGCGTTTGGGCACCTTTTCTTTATCACAGTGCTCACTGTTACCAACTGCCGAGGAAGCAGGTATAGGTCATGAAATAAAAATGTGAAGTTTAGGAAATTATAGAACTTGACAAATACTTTGGTGGCTTTGCACAGTATGTCAGGAAACAAAGTCAGGTAGTCATCAAGGTATTCACAGAGCCAAAATAAACTATGCTGCAGAACTTCTTAGAGGTTTTGCATATTCGCTCTCAAATTTACTAAATCTGTTTGTATAACTGCCAATGAAAAGACACCCTCTGGATATGAGAAAAAAAAGGAATAGCTTGTAACAAAAAGTTGGGTTGAAATGGAATTTGATCTTCAGTGCATCATCATTGTGAGGCAGTGACACCAGCAGAAAAGTAAAATGGCTGTAAAAAATTGCTACTTACTCTTTAAACATCTGGTAAGGACTGTGGTATTTAGGGTTAACATATTCTGCTTCTGGTTGGCTGTGCTACACACTGGTGAGACTGTGGGCATGTGGAGGCAGGGAGTGCTCTGAGGGACAACAGTTGTTTCTGAGGGGAGCAGTGACCAAGAGTTGGTTTCATGGCCTGAGAGTGAGAACTAGCAGCACTCAAAAGGAGACTGACTTCCAAAACTATTCTTGCTTCTGCCAGGAGGTGCCCTGTGACACTTAAGATGAAGATGGGGTAGTGCAAGAAGCTAGCTGTAATAATAAGGTCTGGTTTTATTCATATTCTAAAATATTATGATAAAGGCTAAGAGAGGCTTCATTTCTGAAAGCAGTATTTAATTATTGCATGTCCCCTGTCCAGAAAGCAGCATTTCCCAGTCTGTGGGCTGTGGTTTCTAAGTGTGTGTGGAGTTGTCTGTCTTGTAGGGAGAAGAGCTCATAAGGAGCTGGTCTCATTTCTTGCCTCTACTTTTCTTTTTAAAGAAAGCAGCTACTAGTACCAAATTTGTGGATGCCAGAAAAAAGCCTCAGTTGTGCATTTTTCCATTGCAACAGCATGAAACAAACACAAAGCATCGTGGGGTCATCTGAGGATGGAGGTTTCTAAACATTTGCATGTGAAGTCATGGGAGAAATAACATTGGAAGTTATTATAATAAACGGATGATATGGGCCAAAGTCTTGTCAATCAAAGATGCTACATGTCTTTTATGCACTTTTGTCTTTATCCTAGTCGATACTATACATTAATGTATTAACTTTCATGTATACTTAAGGATATTTTTCTGTATCTACATTAATTAGTGAATAGGACTGCTAGCATACTTTTACATTTGTTAAGGTAGCACCAAAACTATAGTACTATTTGGAAGTAAAAGCAGGCCAGAAAGATCGATGTTGATTTGAGCAAAACGCACTCTATACCAGGCTTTAGGCTTCCCAAGTTTCAGGAACACTGATGAAAGCAAATAAGTAATTGGCAGAAACTCTTGTATAGGACACTACTTGCCTCTGCCTGTTGTAATTAAGCAGGCTGCAGGCTGTAATAGGATAGTGCCCAAGGGCTGCTGTGATGCCCCTTAGTGGCCACCTTGATCCTGCCCAGCTTCTGCACCAGCATCTCTGGGTCTCTCTCTCCAGTCCACCCCTATCAGCCATACCTAGTCCTCTGGTATTACTCTGCCAGCTGTCGTGAAAACACATGCAGAGTACTTTTGGGTCAGGTCAGCAGAAGCTTTTATTCAAAAGAAACTACAGCTGTAGGGGGGGATTCTAAAGTGACATGGATTTCCCAAGCACTTGGAAGGG
>JAGPOW010001543.1:11014667-11026578 GCA_030014935.1 Caiman crocodilus | reverse complement strand
ACAGAGCCAGCAATTCTTCACAAAGTGGTTATGTCATCTTATAACTCAAATAATCAAAATTTAAGGCATTCATATATATGTATTTTTACTCCACACAGCTATAGAAAGACCCTTTCTGGATCTCCCCAGGTCCCCAGCCACCTCCTACCCTTTGGCTGCTGGGTTGCTAGCAGCTCCTTGGGTACTTGATTGGCTGGGGTCCCCTCTGTTCTCTTTCCATCCAGCACAAGCTCTGTTCATGGTGGGAACCAGGGCCAGGCTGCCCCTTCTGGCTCAGGAATCAGGCTTTTTATGGGCCGGAGCTCCGTTTCCTTTAGTCAGCCTGCTTTCAGGTGTTACAGTTTAAGTCTTGAGGCACAGCTGCCATCTTTCCCCTGCAACCCTTTACCCCCTTGTGTCTTTCCCTGGCTGCACATAGCTCTGCAGCTGCCCACTGCCCAGCACCTACTTAATGGCAGCCTTGCCATGCTGGCTCCCTACCTCTCAAGTAGTAGGGGTTAGGGGCCCCTGCTTTGCAAGCATTCATCACCTTTTTGCATTTACTAAATGTACATTTGTTGCTACTATCAGTGCTAAATCATTATTTATTTCTTTTGACATATGATCTAGTCATCTTTCCCATTCCACTTATTTACAGTGCTTGAGACAGTTATGGGCAAGGTTCCTAGATGACTGGTGAAATCTGAAGCCCTGTTCCAGAAAAGCTGGTGTATCTGTCTCAGCTGGAGATTTGTTCCTTCAACTTTATTTACCTATGCAGACAGAAAATTAAGTAATGTTTAAAAAACAGAAGAAAAGAAACAACCCATCAAAGTTGCTTGGCAATATTTATTTAATAGCTTATTATATCATCCACAAGGCAAGGGTTTAAAAACAGGTAAATGAATAGTTTAATGACTTCAGAAATCCTACAATGCCCACATAATAAGTAAGTATGCTATTCATATCACATTTTTAAAAAAGCATATTTTCATTACAGCACAATGTTATCCCGAATACAAAATAATTTCCCTTCTTTGTCCAAAAAACTCTAAACATAAGCAAAACTCAAAAACTGCTGGAAAAAGAAGAAAAAGTCATATAGTCTCAAATTAACACTATATTAACCAGCTTCAAAGGCTGTATGACAAGACCATGATTTGTTATTTTTCTCTCTTTTACTCTGGGGCACCTGTACAACGGCTGCGGTTGCTGTTTACATTCTGCAGCAATGTCCAGATACACTTGCTCTCAATGAAAGCTGGGAAACCCATATATCTACAGTATGTCTGTGGACTGGAAACTGGCATACCATGGGACATGTAATGAGGTCTGAAAAAATAATTACAGATATTTCCTTAGAGTTCATGGGGAACTGTGAGTACAGTGGAGAAGCTAAGTCTGATGTTTAAAGGATTGTTCAAAATATCCCTGATGTCAAAGCAGTTAAAATACTTTTGACTTATATTTATCCCTAGTGTAATTCTGATGGAGTTCCACCAGTGGCAAATTTGCCGCATTTTGTCTATTATTACCAAGTATTTGCAAATAATTCGTTTTTCATGTTTGCATTTGAAACTTAGGTTAGACAAAGGTTCTAACTACTTACTGTCATCTGACTCCTCTCAGGTTCTTAAGGACAACTTGACCTTGAAGTTTAGCAAGATGACTGCCATCTTGCAAAATACCTGAGAGGGAAGCACGGATGGGCAAATGAGAAAAAAATGTGCTGGCCTAAACAGCATGCTCTGGAAGTAGGAGCTGTAGAGACTACAGCCCTTGTGGATTGGTCTCAGAGACTGACTTGTTACACATGCTGACTACTGAGTTATACACAGTATAGCACAACTACTTTTTATGACACCTAGAACAAGCATCTAAACATTGCAGCATGCAATAATGCTCCCTCATGAATTAAACTAATGTGAAATTCCCCTTGAGCTCAGGGGAGTTTTTGCCTGTCTAAAGACTGAGTAGGGACTTCAGACTATAATGCATTTTTTAAAATCAAACTCCTGGATCCTCTGGAGACTGATAGCTTCTGTCATCCCATGCCCACACTGAGGTTCTTAAGGACAAGGACCTGACTCTGAAAAGTGGTGAACATCAATTTCTGCTTTTCAGGAGCCACCCATTTATAACATAGCTGCTTCTCTGCAATGCAACCCTGCATGGAGAACAACAGCTACAGGAGCACATCAGAGCAATGTCTTCTCACCTGACACTGGAGAGAGTTCAAGGTCATGAGACTTGCCATTTGTGGCTCTCCCTGTGCAACCAGGGCCTTCCAGAACCACTGTACACCACTGGATTGGTGCAGCTTTCCCAACCAAAGTGCTAAAGTGCATCTTTAAGACTGGGAATATTTTGAATGGGAGAGTTCTAAAATGTTACCAGGTGAAAACAGCTAGTGCTAGAAGGGATCTTGGGGTCTGAAGCTAAGAAAGCGGTAAAGCTGAAGGAAGTTTGGAAAGATGAGCATATTCCTGGTGTTAACCGGACATATTCCTGGTCCCATTTAATTTTTGTATGATAATTCTAATGACATTAAATTAAAGTCACTGTAGCTAAAAAAAAAAGGCATATCTAGTAAAATGGATTTTGGAAGACACAGCATGCTGGAACTATAGAGCTGTCCTCAAAAACACGACATTTTGGGACAGTTAAAGACAGGGAGAATTGTGACACTGCTTTCCCAGGGAGATCAGGATAACCATCTCACTATCTTCAGATCCAAATATAAGACCCTTCTCTAAATCCTAGTTTTCACTCTTCATTATACAATAACAACATAATACTAATATAAATATCCCTTCGGTAATGTGACAGGGAAGAGATGACAATGGGAATAAAGCAGCTTTCTATGTTGATGCCACTTCTTCCCATTCCAATGTCTCATTTGGATACCAGTTCAGCCCCTCCGTAGCAGATAGCTAAAGCCTGTCCTGTCTGTTTCCTTGCTGGATACCATTGCCTCCGCACAGAATCTTGCAGAAATAAAAATTAACATTGCATAATGACTTCCTATGATGAAACATTTACTCATGTATTGAAATAAAGAACTTGGAAGACCATAATAACAACACTTGGTGGCCATAGCAATATCCTCTAAATGCTCTGATTCTGTTCTATGGTGCTGAGCATGATATGGATTTACTTTGTGTGGTGAACACTTGTAGGGCTCTTTGTGGGTACAGAGATTTCATCCACAAAAAGGCAGCTTAAATGATTAAGATCTAAAGAACAGTAAAGCAACTAGGGCAGGGGGATGAGTGGGGCACCAATCCCAGGTGCCAACTTAAAGGTGGCTCCAAAATGCTCCCCTCTGGGAGTCTTTTCTACAGCAGGCACAGCCCAGGCATAGAAATTGGGCAGCATATGTGGGGAAGACCGGGGGGTGGGGAATGAAGAAGGCCTCAGGGACAGCACTTGGAGAAGAGCGCTGCAGCAGATGTATTGGGCTCAGCTGCAGCAGCCCTGGAATGTGAGCTCCCTGGGGGCTGCCCTGGTGCCTTGTTTACTCCTTCCTCCATCCTATATAGACTACTGGGTGAGGAGCTATGCCTCCCTTGGCAAAAAATCCAGGATTGGGCACCATGCTGCTAGACCCCTTGCCTCAATGCATTACTAGACAAAAGGCTGCCTGTCTTCTATCACTGAGCTGTGACAGCCATAGGAAAGATACCTGGGCTGGGGCTGCAGGGATACGTGGGAGGGTATTCTGGCGTTCCCAGATGCATGGGGTGTGTAGCAAGCTTGCTTCTCAGTTGCAATCCTACCATACCCCTCCAGTGATCAGCACTGCCCCAGGAAATTGCCGTGATTCAGCATGTCCCTGCTAAAGAAGATTAAGCTGCACCTGCTGTTTCCCCTTGCAGCGAGCACGGTTTGCTGGCGTTTGGTCACTGTTTATCACCATTTATTTATCACATGCCCCCTTGACCAAATGCCAAGCTCGGATGTGCTCGAGCTCAAGAACCTCCCCGCTTACACTTAAGTTTCAGTTAACTAAACATGTACATACAACATCATTAACAATTTATCAAAAGTGCAGTCAAATGCATAAAATTCCAATAACTTCGATGGTATCAGTTCTATCCGCTCCGGCTGAGGTCTGTCGCAGATAGGTCCATCTATGGCGGCTGGTGTTGATGTCTCACACCACATCATGCACTGGCGGCTTCGTACCATCTCGGGCTAGAAAACAAACTCAAGATTCATTAATAATTGTACTACGTTGGCTTAGCCAGTTATGATGAGCTAAGACGGTGCGTGCGGGTGAGACGGCTTCAAGAGAGATTAAGTAGGTGTTTGGGTACTCACTGGGTTCGAGCACAATACCGAGAACTGGACTTGGACAATCAGAATGTATGACATGAGGGACTTGCCAATGTGCGAAAGCAAGCTGTAGGCATCCTTGAATCACAGAAGCTGTGGTCTTTCTCGTGGGAAGGACAAGGATCTGTCGAGTTCCTAGATCCACAATTGCTAATCCTTTATTTGGTGGTTTGGCTCCTGGGAGCCATCCAAGTAGATCTACTTGCCACACCTTTCCTGGAGCGTAATATGCTGGATCATAAGTGCCTTTTTGGTGCCTGTGATGCGCCGGCTTTTCTCGCGCGCAGGCAGAGCAAGCTTGAATCACCTTTGTCCATTGTTCTATGGTCAGTCCCCCTTTTCCTTGCTCTCTCCAGTGAGCTTGTGCACTCTTTACTCCAGGGTGTCCCCAGTGTTCATGGAGCCAGACCAGAAATGGATTAATGTTGACGACATCTGCGATGTGCAGCTGAGGCGTGTTCTCTTGGTCTCTAGTTTCTTGCTGAGCTAGCAATCGATCTACAGTAGTGAGCACGGGGTCCGTGTCAGGTCGATGGGATCGAGTGTGCTTGATTAAGGGATGGATGAAGAATTTTAGCAGGATTGCCTTGACATCATCCCGAAGATCTGTATGCTCTTTTACCCGTGCCATTCTGGTAACAATCCTATATATATATTCCAAATCGATAGCTATAACGGGCACTGGAAGTGTTCCATCGTGATGCTGATAAGTGTGCTCGAGAGCTAATTGAAATCCTCGCAGTTCAGACTCTTGAACTGATTCTTCTGGATAAGCTGCTTGGAGCTCATAGTCGTGACAAGGGTCACAGTAATATCTGTAACTTCCACCACCACGGGAAGTGCCGTCTTAGGCTATCCATGCTGGAGATGTGGTTCCGTACAGCCGTGTCACAGCAGGATTGTCCTCCTCGATGGTTAAAGTCATTTCCCCATCCGCATCCTGCCACGCCCACCAGTGATACTGATGACAGAGGACTAGGATGCTGCAGGTCTTTGACGTGTCTTGATATTCTGGATGCACCTTACCAGGATCAAGCAATTCCAGTATGGTTCCACCAGGCGTGATGAGTACACCTGGGTTTACTGCAAGATGCTCTCTCAGTTGAGCTGCAGGCATGATCTTCCCTAAGCAACCATATCAGTGCTGGCAGTTTTGAAGTGTGTGGTGACCAGTGTATGCGAGGTTCCCTGTTTTAGCATCGCTAGCTGTGAACCAAATATGTTCCGTAGCGTACCCTACATGAATTATCAAGGGGTTATTGACAGGAGGTGCAATTAAACGCGTCCCCTTGACTTTTGTCATAACTTTTTCCAGTGCGGTTTGATTGTGTTTATCCCATGGAGTTCTAAGCCACGCCTTCTTGCGAATCTGTTGCTGCAATCTTTGGAGGACTTTTAAGTGTGGCGGTGTTATAAAGTGACAAAACCAGTTCAGCTGGCCCGGCAGGCCTTGAAAATCTGTCTGTGTAGTCAGCCAGGGCAGGGGTAACTCGGATGTGGCATTATGTGCTGTCCCTGACTGCCACTGTCCCGTGAACCGTGTTCCCAAGAATTTGATGTCCGACGACGGCTCGTTCATGGACTTAGTCCACCCTTGGTCACTCAAGTGGGCCTTCAGGTCTGCAGTAATGGTATGAACTACAGAGTTATCGTGTCCTATAATAATGATATCATGAACATAGGTCCAGATGCAAACATTCGTAGTTTCGGGATGGAGACGAGTGAAACCTTCAATCCTCTTGTTCATCGCCGCAGTTGCCAATGCTGGTGCATTACGATAACCCTGTGGGCAAACTTTCCAAGAATACATTTATCCACCCACACACATATTAAGAATCCCGTGTGGATCATGTATAGGGATTGAATAGAACATGTCTTTTAAAACTAGGGTCATACCAATCTCCGTCCCTCTGTATTTTAATTATGCCCTCAAGGAGGTCTGAGATGGTTTGTGCAGTGGGCAATTGGAGGGGTTTACAATGTTGATTTGCCTTTCTGTAGTCTACTTCTAGACGTGCCTCCATTGGCTTTCCTGGTTTTGGAATGCCCCATCCAGCTGACAGATAAATTCTACAGGCTGGATACACTCTCGTCTGCATAAATGAGCCAAAAGGTTTCGAACCTGGGGTTGTAAGTTGGTACGCATTGGGATCGGCTGATATCGCCAAGGTACAAGGTGTATTAACATTGGCTGATGTTTTTCACTTGGTGTGGCTGTTAACGGAAGTGTTGAATATATAACATCTCTCAAGGCTAACGCTCTGATCGCGGGGATACCCAAAATATTTATGCCCCCTAAGACTCCATGCAAGGCCTTTTTATCAATCCAAAACTTAACCACAGGTATGGATGTCGTAGCATTTAGCCCTTGTAACCTTGGATGTTTTAACATGGGGCGTCTCGGGCCTTATTACGTTTACCTGAGCTCCCGTATCCAACAGAAAGCGTATGGGTGTGGGAATGGAATCTGCAGTAGCACTTACATCATAAGTTCCGTACGAGCATTCATCAATATGCTGGCCGTTGTCGCCCGCATCAATGGCCACTACTCGTTTTTTCTATTTTCTAGCTCTTGTCCAGGTCTGAAGCCTAGAATCCACGCCAGTCTCCTTTGTCCCTTGTCTCCTAGCTTACGAAGCTGATTTCTTGTCAGGTCGCTCCTGCTCAGTAGAAACGCGAACATGGCATGCTCCTCAGACGTATGATCTGGTGGTTGTCTGCGTGGCCAGTGATCGGCCTAGGCTTATCAGACATTGTTCTTCGTGTTCCATCTACTTGCACGGTCGCTGGCGGGGTGAGTGTAGGCTCGTCCTCCATGCTGTAGTGAGCTTTCCCAAGCTACTCAAGACATTTCCTATTGGTCTGTCTGTTAGTGGGTGCAATAACAAACAGAACATAGGTGTATTAATGCCTCCATAAATCTCTACACAAGCCTCTACCGCTGCCGCGGATACAGGGACTTTTCAGGGATCATTGCACCATCGGTGCGGCCAAACACTGTTTGCCTGCTGCAAGGTTAAATTCAGTGGGTGACGTCCTGTGTCCCAAGTCAGATAACTAGCTCCTGCTATTGCGTATAAAAGCTGTTCAGGCGATGCGTCACTCGGTGGGTCCGCATGCCAGGCATGGGCTCGGGTCAACAGTGCTGGAACTACGGCAGCGCACAGGGGAATTGGCCAGATTTTGTTACATATTATCTGAGTTGTATCATTGCACACTCCTCCCCCCATGCGGGTTGACGCATCAGCATGGTGCACTCTTCAGAGCCCACTAATTCTGACCCATGTTCTAATATTAGTCGTTCTAGCCACATCACTAATGTTTCACCTCGTGTTAATTGGGTATCCTTTGTCAGTTCCTGGAGCTCCCTCCTAGTATGCGTATGGAGGGTAGTGAGAGTGCGGGTTCCCGCACCATCAGAGACTGTCTTTACCAAGGCCATGGGATTCACATGCAGGACAGGCGCATCCATGTCAGCGGGAAAAATGGAGTATGGTCCCGGCGGAGTGCCATATGGAGGCGGCTCCTCAGATGGGACTGACGGGGCTTCGCCAACGTCAGAGCTTCCTCCCCGTGGCTTCTCGGCCATGCCCCTTTCTTCTCCCGCGACACTATCTTTAAGCGGCAGCTCGATCTGCAAAACACTCTGCTGCGTGGTTGCCTGAGTTAACACATCTAGCATGGTAGCTTGGTTTGCCATGTGCCGCAATAAAGCAGTCACCGATCAAAACAGAACATTAATCATTTTCCCTTTATTCCATTTTTGCCCTGTCCACCCTGTTACGTCCCGTTCATCAGCCTCAAAGCTCTCGTGGAGCATTGTTAAAATTTCACTCTCAGCTCCTCCTGGCTTAAGGTCAGAGCATCTAAATTTGTCGGGGATAATCTCACAGCTGGTCCCCTTCTTTAAGTACTGAACGTGCTTATCATATGCTTTTTTAGGGTCGTGCTCATTCGTACCCTTAGGCTTAACGCGCCTAAACAATGCCTCAGATTTTACATCGGGCAGATGGTAGAGAACCGTGGGGCTGGACAGGAGGCACCCCAGAGCTGCCGAGCTAAGATCAGACATGACCCGTTCCTTTGGCGGCTCCTCACTGTCCTCAGTTGGGCAAATGGACACATAGCCTCCCAATTTTCCACGTAGTCCCCTTTGATGATACGCTACGTGAGCCCGTAGGGTATTGACATCCGTAGTCAGGGGCCAATGATAGTTTCCCCATGGGCAGTGCTTAATTCATTCGTCAGAGTCTCCTTCACTCCCCCTTTGCCCCGAGGATCCTGTTTGTGACGCCATGTGAGGAGGAATTGTGGGGGGAATTAACCCCTAAGTCGAACAGGCCGGGGACAAAAGGGTTCAGGAACGTTTCTCCCTGTTTCTCTTTTCCTGTCCTGAATAAGAAATCTGAAGCCAATGTAAGAAACAAATGTTTTACTTACAACTTGAACACACTGTAGACACACTCTGCGACTCCACCGTGAGGCACTCCAGCGCCTCGTACCACACTCTGTAAATTCCACCGCGAGGCACTCCAATGCCTCGTACTACACTCCGTGCCGGCAGTTCCCTTTAAACTCTGTAAACACCACAACCGAAAAAACCTCAACTGTAGGGAACTCGAGAGCTCTTTAATGCTTATCCACTGCAGACTATCCGATGGGAGTGTCCGGGGGGAAAGGGAGCCGTGGATGCAGGACCTTGGTGAGGGTGATCAGGCCTCCCGATGCTGTGTGGTCCCGCCTTCCTTTTTCCTGGGCTCTGTTTTTATACTGGCCCAATGGCCAATTAGCTTGGGTCTTTGTTTCGCGTGCTTTTCAAGCTGCATGAGCCGGGGATTTTTCTGCATGCATGCTTCATGCGGCTAATCGAGCTGCACCCGCTGTTTCCCCTTGCAGCGAGCACGGTTTGCTGGTGTTTGGTCACTGTTTATCACCACTTATTTATCACAAGTAGTATAGTATCTAAAAGCTGGGGGGCATCTAAAATGCTGGTGCAGAAGTTTGATTGATTTGCCATGTAGGGTTCTACGTTCAAAGAGCAGGAGTAATACTTCATTGTTTTAAACCACTTCACTTTTTACTTGACTGCATAAAAATACAATACTGTAAAAATGCACAGAGATCTGTGCACACAAATTGCCTAAAAGTGATTGAGTAACCACTGAACAGTGAAACTGCAGATAAAAATAAACTTTGTCTACATAGAAGGAATATGTGATGAACAAAAGAACATGTGTCATTGTTCTTTAATGGATGGAAGCAGTGATTCATAAACCTATGATCCTAACAGCTGACAGACTCTGCTACCTTAAATGATCAGGGTCTGTGCTTTTGTACAAGTATTGCATTTTTTTTTACCCTTAACTTATGACTGTAAAATTCCCTGTGGCTGTGTCAAAGAGATAGTCACAATGGTCCTAGATTTGGCAGAATAACTTATCCCAGAGTTCAGGGCCACTCCACTGAGATCCCACAATCCCTCCCATATCAGTGTAGGTATTCAGCCACTAGCATTCTGGTTTCCCTTAACTCCAGGGAGAGAGATGTTTTCTTAAATGCCTAGACCTCAACTATTAAAGGGCTTACAAGAAAAAAACCCACCATTCTGATTTCACTTAGAAACACGTTCACTTCACTTGTATCCAGTGATCTACAGACAAGTATCTCACCCCATCAGCCCCGCATGTGTGAAGGTGCATGTACATGTTATTTAGAAGCACCAACTTTTGAGCTGACTAAATTTAAACAGAAAAGAGCTTAAACATCTAGAGAAGTGATTCATGAAAGATTTGTGGTGATCAGAACACCCTGATTTCAAAGCATTTGGGAATGTGTATAATAGATTTCATAGATTACTAGGGTTGGAAGAGACCTCTTAGATCATTGAGTCTGACCCCCTGCTTTGGGCTGAAAAGAGTGCTGGGGTCAAATAACCCCAGTTAGGTACTTGTCTAATCTCCTTTTGAACACCTCCAAGGTAGGGGAAAGCACCATCTCCCTTGGAAGCCCATTCCATATTTTGGCAACCCTCAGCATAAAGAATTTCTTCCTGATGTCCAATCTAAATCTACTCTTCTTCAGTTTATGGCTGTTGTTTCTAGTCACCTCAAGGGGCACCCTGGTAAACAGACTATCCCCTATCCCCTGCTGACCGATTCTCCACCCCCCCGATGAGTTTGTAGACAGCCACAAGATCACCTCTCAGCCTTCTCTTGCAGAGGCTGCAGAGATTCAGATCCTTCAATCTGTCTTCATAAGATCTTACCTGCAGGCCCTCAACCATATGAGTAGTCCTCCTCTGAACCTTTTTCACTTATCTTTGTTAAATTGCATCCTATACTGAACCACCCACTTCCCCAGTCTATCTAAATCCACTTGAATTCACTCCCTACCCTCTAGCATCTTTACTGTACCCCATAGTTTGGTGTCACCTGCGAATTTGGACAGAGTGCTTTCTACACCCTCATCCAGATCTGTGATGAAGATATTGAACAGCACTGATCCAAGGACAGAGCCTTGAGAAACACCACTGCCCACATCTCTCCAGGTAGAAACTCATCCACCACCAGTCTCTGGGTGTGTCCCATAAGCCAGTTTTCCACCCATTTGACTGCGAAAAAATCCATATCAAAGCTACTTAGTTTATTTGTAAGAATTAGGTGCGACACTGTATTGAAAGCCTTTTTAAAATCCAGGTAAATAACCTTGGATTACCTCCATCTAAGCACTTGTGACCTGGTCATAAAAAGAGTCCAGGTTAGTCAGGCAGGATCTGCCTGCTATAAACCCATGCTGATTGCCCCTTAATATTGTATTACCTGCTGGCCCCCCACAAATGTGATCCTTTATGATTTTTTCTAAGGTCTTGCTAAGAATAGAGGTGAAGCTAACTGGCCTATAATTACCCAGGTCCTCCTTCCTCCCCTTCTTGAAAATAAGGACAACACTGTCCCTTTTCCAGTCATCTGGGACCTGTCCTGAGTGCCATGAGAGCTCAAACAGTTGCACTAGTGGTTTTGCTATGACACTGGCCAATTCCTTTAATACCCTTGGGTGAAAATCATTGGGGCCTGCTGACTTAAATACACCCATCCCCTCCAAGTGCCTCTTCCCTGGGTCAGTGCTAACTGCTGGTGGATTGGTATCTCCCTCAGGCTAGACTAAAGTCTCACTGGGAGCTGAGTTTGTATCCGTATCCAGGATCCCCCATGATCACCTCTTGGCAAAACTGGCCAATTGTGGCCTTGGGTCCACCACAATCCGCTGTCTGGGGAATTGGCTCTGTGGTCAGACCCAGAGGGTGGTAATAGACATAAGTCAATCGGCGTGGTGCCCTGTGATCCATGGGGTCCCCCAAGTCTTTGTCCTTGGACCCATATTGTTCAACATCTTCATTAATGATGTGGACATTAGAGTTCATTAGAAGCGGACTGGCCAAGTTCACTGATGACACCAAACTTTGGGGCAAAGCATCCACACCTGAAGACAGGAGGGCGATCCAGGCTGACCTGGACAGGCTCAGCAAATGGGCGGACAAGAACCTGATGGTGTTTAACACTGAAAAATGCAAGGTTCTCCACCTTGGGAGGAAAAA
>JAGPOW010001543.1:10945269-11010689 GCA_030014935.1 Caiman crocodilus | reverse complement strand
GAGGGAGATCCCCGCCCTGAGGGATTCAGCACCCGCCTCTCAGGCTGGCACAGAGAGAGGTTTCTGGAGAGGGGCACCCACAGTGGCATTTCTGCCACAGCAAGCACCAACCAGTGGTTGGCGACCACCCACAGGTGCCGCCAACAGTGTTGGCCAGTGGCGATTGTGCACTGCCTGCAGATGCTGCCAGCGGTGTTGGTGGCACCTTTTCGCCGGGGTTGCTCTGCCATGCTCAGGGGGTGCACGTGCATCCACATGTACCCCTGTGTGTCACCAAGGCAAGTGAATACTGTCAGGTACTCTGGTTGCAGCCGTATTGGTCCAGAGGCAAAAGGAGTCAGGACTTGTGGTAGAGGTGATATTTTTTTTTATTAGACCAACTGGATTTTTGCAACAACAACAAAAATGTGGGGGAGGAAGGGGATGAACTGTTCCAAACAGATTTTACCACATTTTCAACTCTCCTATGAAACATGAACTTTCATTTTTACCCAGGAGAACTTTTACAATCTTTCCTCCTATGCACGAAGAAGGGTGTTTGCACCCAAAAACCTACAAAGAAAGACATCCCCCCTCCCCAAATCTAGTTGCGCTGATAAAAAAGATCACCTCCACTACGAGTTTGATTCCTTTTACCAGCGAAGAGGTGCATTCCTTCTCTGCAAAGGACAAAACCAGTAGGGGCCATCAGTAGCTGGCTGGATGCTGCCTTGGGCCGGCGATGCGGTGCACAGGGCAGCAGGAGGAGCTCTTTAGCTACTCTCCACCGAGAGGAAAGTTTTCCAGGGAGCATTCATTTCGCAGCAGAGGGCTTCTGTCAATAAACCCTCTTTTGTCTCTCGCTTCCTCGGCTGAGCCATGGGAGGGGCTGGTTAGTTTGCAGGAAGGATGTTGAGCCGCAGAAGCATCAGGACTGCCTGGGACTGGGATGCGATGGGCTTGATCCCGAGCGGTTTCCCCCTTCCCCGCCGGAGGGCGCTGGTGCCGCCCCGGGTCTCCGTGCCGGCTGCGGGGCGGGGAGTGTCTGCCCGGGACCTGCGAGGGCAAGCCCAGCTTTAGCTCGAGGCAGATCGGGCTGGCCACCGGTGTGCTGGTCCCTGGTGCTGCCAGCACAGCAGCTCCCTATGTCCTCTGTCGGATGGGGGATCTCTGAGGCTGTAAGGTAGGCGAGTCCCTATCCCCTGGGACCTTAGGTGGGCAGTCAGGGGGGTGAGAAGTGCTTGGGGGTGATGCTAGTTTTGCACCATTAGAGAAACTCGGAGGGGAATAGATGCCTTCCTTTGTCACGCTCAGAAAGCAGGCAGCCCCACATATCTTCTCTTTTAAGATTGGATACTCTTGTGGATTGGGGTTACCTATGCAGCGCTCCTTGCACCGAACCACGTCTTCATAGGTGCATCATTTTATTCCCAGTTAAATGCTCCACAAAATTATGCCCCACAAGTGGCTGCTGATTTTTTTTGTTGCAGCCCTGGAATTTCGGGTAACC
Organism: Caiman crocodilus; assembly: GCA_030014935.1. Taxonomy (NCBI): domain Eukaryota; kingdom Metazoa; phylum Chordata; order Crocodylia; family Alligatoridae; genus Caiman; species Caiman crocodilus. Next base: position 11,009,200 of record JAGPOW010001543.1, on the reverse strand, counting down.
AAATCTTACCTCTCCTCTTGCTTCATAAGTAGCAAGACCATGAAAATCATCAGCAGCTTTTGAATATGTGGCTGGGAGATTGAAGGTGTGGCTGTAGAGTCCTTTGCACAATCGTTTCCTTGTGGAAATCCACCTTCAGGGCTGCCCTTTCTTTGGAGGGGTTAATAGCAGCAGAGTTTCTCTGATACAGTTTTAAAATCTTGACCGGTGTTATTTGCGCTGAAATGCCAGCCACCACCACCACTCAGATCAAGGTGAGATGGATCCTTTCAATTAGAGCTCAGACTTCAGACCCCACTTTGTTTTCTTAATTAATTCTTTTGGACTGTAATATATTTGTAAGCATTGAACATCTTAAGCAAGTGCTAAGGAAAAAGTGGGTGTGGAGGTGGATTTATGCTTTATCTCAGTGTGTGGGAGATTCAAAACTCATTCCGTCTTTTCTGGATAACACTGTTTTTCTGACTAACAGTTAGTAGAGCTTATGAATCATCATCTGCATAACTTTATATGGGAGCTGCTATTCTAAGCATCTTGCTGGAAACATCTAATCGACACACAGTTGCATATGTTTGTATGTGCAACTTATGTTTCCCCTCCCCAAGGCTTGCTCAAAATCAGATCAAAAGTTTCTTTCTGTGCTTGGTTTCCCACAGGGAGGATTGGGCGAGACAAGCTGTCAGGGTCTTTCCATGAGTGGACAGGAGGATTTGAAGTTGGTAATTAGCAGGTTTGGGACATGTCTCATTCCCTTGGAGACATGGTTGCTAATACCTGATATGCCCCTTAGCTTGGTGGAGACTGATGAGCCGCTGTGACTTTTGCCTTTGGAAATATCCAAGCCAGAGATAAAGTGGTCTCTGGCAGAAATTATTTTAGTAGCATCTGTCAAGAAGGATTAACTCCCCCTGTACACAAGATGGCTTTCCCCCTGTTCCTTTGTCTCTCTCCCTATCAACTGGCCCACTGGGGAAAGTATTAGTTAAAATGGTTAGAAAGCTTATTCTGCTCATTGCAAATAGAAATCAAGGGAGTGGGAGCTTGGAAGGAAGAATAGATTTGGGATTTCAGAGCAGGGACTGTTGCGGGGGCAGAGGTTGAACCTTAGGAGCCCTGGCTGTGTGGGCTGGAGAAGCCTACAGCATTGCTGTATGCACTGGGCCTGCTCTTTTGTGAGAGGGCTTTATTCCTAAGAGCTGTCATTCTGTCACATTTCACCAACTCTTAAGCCATACCTCAGCTGTCATCCTCCCCCTCATGCTAATTTTTGAAGATTGAACTGAGAACTATTCTTTGGGTTTTGCAGAAATAATGATCAGGCACCCACAGACATTAAGACAGGAGCTCATCTGTTCAAGCTACCTTTGCGCTTTTCAGATGGAAGCCCTGCCCCTTGCAAGGACAGCTGGGCATGGCCCAGGTACCAGGGCTCACCCTGGACTGCCAGTGCCACAAACTGTACCCCAGAATTGTGAAGCCTTGAAAATCTTGAGCTTGGTAATAAACTTGGGACTGTTTTTAGCTGCTGCCTGGTTTCTGAGCCTTAGGATGCACTGAGATCATGTTTTTCAAGCTTTTCCTTGTGCGAAAAACACAGACAATGCTATTCCGAAGTCATGTTAAATTATAATATTCATAAAGATTCAGAGAAGGGCATGACTGAAAAGACCTCACTCCTGTAAGTTGGCACAAGGTGGACTCATACATGCAAGTAGACTTCCACATGCTGACTTAGTGGTAGAGTCAGGGCTAATGTTTAAATCTGGATCTAAATGTCATGAAATATGGGGGTCTTTAGATCCAGGTCTTAGTTCAAGATCATCTCTCTATATTTAGACAGAAAAATAATTTGGGTTATGACTTCATGCATTGAAATGCTTTCAGTAGACTTGAATGCTCACAGAAATGCTGGATTGACAACTCTGGGGACTGGAGTCCTCCATACATAAATCCAGTTAAGATGCCATGTTTCAAGGACAGCATGTGGACAAGCTTGTCTATACAGCCTGACGTTTTACTTACCTTGTTCACATGCCATAATGATAACTCCATGGCCAGGCAGTCTCCGATTACTGTCTTGCCTGCAGAGACTGATAAAACTTGTGTCTTAATTTTGATGTGGGACTCTGTCTGCTTACAGAAACAAAGCATAAACTCCTTTTACAGGAGTCACCACATGACTATTGGATGACAACCAGGAGTCACCACATGACAACCAGGGTGGATCTGAACTCCTGACCCAGGGGTGAATGATGGCTCACATTATCAAACCTCTGAGTCATTCTATTTCCCAGTGACTTGAATTAATCTTGCTTCTCATCAGATCTCTTTATTAAATGTGGATCACATCAGCTTGTATTTCTTTCACCAAAAAATAATTGAGTTTTCCATTGAGTTGGCCCATCTGATAAGTAGCTGCATGAAAGGAACGTAGTCACACCAGTTATGGCCATATTGAGTTTACCTTGAACTTCTGGACACTTCTTGCTTAATCGCAGCTCTTCAAATACAAATTTGGGCATAAATGGGTGTATTAGGTTAGTCAACTTTAAAGATCATCTTAAAGTTTAAATTTGAACGTGAAAAAGGAGATTCAGTAAATATTACTGAAGCAAAAATACCCTAAAGGGCAAACAAACACTTATGGGGAAGCTGCTAATTGATGTTTGTATTCTCCATATTTTTTCCCCTTGCTCTGAACTCTGACGGGATGCATTGCTATTTATTTTATATTATTACAGGGCTTAGTCTCCAGCTGAGATCATGGCCATATGTTCTAGGCATTGTCCACACACATAGTAAGAGGCAACCTCCACCCTAAAGAGATTACAATCGAATTTTTTAAAAATAATCTCTATTTTCAAGATGAGGAGCTGAAGCAGACAGAGACCAAATCAGATCTACTCTTCCAAGTCATGTTCTCATAATTTCGTTAACCAAGGCTCTGAAAAAAATCCCACCTCCTAGCTGACATATCAATGCTGGCAAAACCCTGATGCAGAGGCATCTGTACTAAGAGAAGAGGACTTCTGTTAGTTTGCCCAGGTTATTCAGAAAGGTGGTGAAGCTATGCAGGCGGAAACCCCGCTATGTATCTTCACTAAAGGTGGCTCTGCTGACATAGCTGTAAGGACAGAGGTTTCTGACAAGTCCAAAGTGAAGTGTCCAGGGTCACACAGTGTCTAAAGCAGATCCAGGAACTGCAGATCAGTTCAGTGCTTTTGTCATCATGAATCCCTGCTCCTCTCTGTTAGCTTTCAACCTATCACCCTATTTCAGGATGACAATTCATGTGCCAGTAGGAAATGCTGAATAGATACTCTTTCTTTAGTAGCTCAGTGGCTGGGACCCTCAGGGTGTGCTCAGCATGCTGGCTTTTGTAGATCCCATTCTTAGGTGCCTTACTCTTGCCTCCTCTAAAGAAGTCTGGGTGCCTAACTTGGGTCTGTAGATCCAACTGAATGATGAGGTGCTTGAAGGTTGCGGTGGCTTAGTGCTTCCTCGATCCCTGCAGGTAAGGAATATACAGCAGGAGCAGGCAAAACCTGCACAAAGCCAAATGTTTGATGGTCCCTGGTATAGTGGAGAAGGTAGCATGGAATGAGAAGCCAGCTTTGCGCTGAAGTACACCCTGTTTTCTCAAGTTTATTGTGGGGTGTTGTTCCTACCTCATGACCCATCAATGGTGTATTCTGCTTAGTAGATATGCAAGTCATCATTGGCCTGCCCTTTGCCTTACGGTTAATTGCACAGAAGAAAAAACCCCAAATGATTCTGAACGAGACCTTTGAAGGCAGCTATAAAAATCCAGAGAGAGATTCATAGGGGAAGCTACACAACTGCATAGTTAGAAGAGTCTGGTCTTCAAAATGTTATGTTTGAAAGGGTCCTTCAAGAACAGCAAAGATCCTTTAAGATGAGTTCAAGTCATTTGAGGGAACATGGCTTAAGCCACCTGTTTTTATTCTAAGTTTCATCAACTGAATAGTTTTGTCACCACCCTTTTTTGATCATTTCAGTGGTAACGTCACATTTTTCAGAGGCAAACATTCTGCATTTAACAGCTGGAAAGAGTTGCTTAAGCCACAAAACTCCAACTCACCTGGAAAGGATGTTCTGTGCCCCACAGTGCCACAGCCATGGAAACTTTTCCATGTTAGGGAATGGGGCTTCAGAACCTATTCCTGACCATAATGGCTTTGAAGATTACATTGTTCATACTTTCAAATTAACTAATATGGTGGTGACTCCCTGAGGCTGTTGAAACCATAGACCTGCACAACTTGAACTTTCCTGTTGATCCCAGTGTGTGGTTAACTCTGAACACTAATAATGACACAGATCTTAATGCTGCTATTTATATCAATGCTGGTTATTTCAGTAGCAACATCTGGCTCATTTGCTTACCCATAATTTCAAGATGCTGGCTGCCCTAATGTACCTTCCCCAGCTCTACAGCGCCAGAGCATCTCCTGGCTTGCAGTGATCTGCTGTTGGTGGAAAAAAACTACAACTTCAGGAGAGCATAAAGATAACATTTAGTATCAAATAAATACAGTGTCTTGTTTAAATGAAACTGCTGCAGAATTCCCAGAATGCTGCAGGGTCTTTGAACATTACTGCATAACGAAGGTCGAACCGCTGCGGAGGGCATGGGGTCTTGTGAATAGTTCAGTTGCAGCCAGAATACGTGCATAAATCTTAGTCTGCGTAATTTTTAGAGATTGGGCTAGGCCCTTTTTTTTCAAAGAGCAAGAGGGCCACACTGTGTGCTCTATTTGCAGCTATATTTTAACATTCAGCTGTGTCAGGATACGTGCCGTCTCTCCGGCCTATTATCTGCATTCACTTTTTAGATGAGACACATAGACATGAGCCATTTTAACTGATCTAAAAGTGATGACATCATACATTTATGTCCTTTCTCCTAACCTCTTTCAAAGAGCTTTGCTTTGATCATAAAACAATCTGGCACTTTTCCAAGAGGGAGGAAGTGGGGAATGAAATACAAAGACAAGATTTGTGCAAGTCCCTGGAGCTGACTGCTGGGATCCACAATTCTAGGCTTCCATTTAGCTTAACTGTGAACATCAGGATTTCTTTTAAGCTATAAAGATATTTATAAGGCTACAGGAAAGTTCACATACCCACAGCCGGAGCTATATTTGTTCCTGCCTTTCTTTCCTCAGACATGTGCATAGTTTCCATTTGTCATGGTAGGAATTCCATTTATGAGGGCAGGGTTTGGCCCCTAGTAAGCAAGTTCAGAAAACACGATGGTGTCAAAGCTACAGAGTGGTCCCTATTGACCCCCATCCCTTTCCTTTACTCCATGATATAGGCCCTGTCACTTTTTCCTTTTGAACTGTTTGATACCTAGGCCTCCATCTGTAGAATGGCTGCTGCTTCTTTCCGCTATGGAGTGACCATCCTTGGGGCTGTCCTGCTGGTGACAGGAACACTGTGTTTTGCCTGGTGGAGCGATGGAGAGGTGGAGCCCACATCTAGTAATGACCCTCAGGTTGTGCCTCACGGAGAAGCCGAAGTGGTCCCCAGCTCCAGCTCCTCTAATGCGTTGCTCAGGTCCGTCAGCTTCTTCTGCTGTGGCATCGGCGGGATCCTCCTCCTCTTTGGGCTCCTGTGGTCTGTGAAAGCAAATGCTAGGGTGGTGTCTCAGCGCTATCAATACCACTTTCCTAGAGACCTTCACTACTTCACGGTGGAGCCTCTTGAAAAATGGACATGCAGGTCAGTGCCATGTCTGCTACTGGGTCATTTAATGGGTTGAACCTGGCCGGGAATAAATTGTGATTGGGACTTAGAGCAAGGTTTCAAGCCAGCAGAACAACGAGGTTCAGAGAGGGCCTTCCAATAGAGGAGTGGTGGCAAAAACACTAACTACGTTTTTAAAAAAGAACAGTACCAGGTCATGAAAAAGCTTGTATGCTGTCATTGCCTATGAAAATAAGGTCTTCAGTTTGATAAGCTGGGAGGTTCCTTCCAGACTCGTGTTCTTTAAATTAATCTCATTAAGGACCCCTCCATCAAACACATTTGTTTTGAGTTCTAGTTGTCAGTGTGGCTGTGCACAGCCTAAAAACAGATACGCAGATTTAAATGATCATAGACTTAGCTTTTATGTGAGATTTAATACTGTCCCGGCCTTGAACAAACATAGCCTTCCTCACCAAGGGGATAGGGTTAGTGAAGTGTGGCCACACTGTTGCCAATGCTCATAACTGTTCTTATTTCACGTTGCCATATTTCCTGGGTTTTTTTAAGCTCCGGCTCGTAAAAGTGAAAGATTTGTATGATTAATGTGAATTTCTAGCCCTTGTGATCAAAGAGAAAGGGTGGAAAACCTGATTCAAGCCAGCCTGAAGTTGCAAACTCACCGCATAAAGCAGTATCTAGCTGTGGGCTGGAACATCCTTCTTGGGTCTGATACAGGCTGGTGTTTTGACCTGGCTGCTGCCACCACAACTGCTTCTTCCTGCTCTTTGGCTGTGGCACAGGTGCAGCTCCTCACTGCCTAGCCCTAGACCCAGCGTGACGATATGCATGGACAAAATCCCTGCCATCAACATGCTGTCAGAGCCTCCTGGCCAGATCTAGTGGCTCTGTGGGCTGGATCTGTCTTGTGGGCCATATGTTGCTGACCCATGCCATAAAGATGCAATCCTTTTTTTAAGACAAGGTTTTGGCTTTTTTGGATCCTTGTGAGGCTTGAATGGAGGGATAGTCCCACTAACGTGTGCCACCATGAGATAACTACCTAAGGATGCTGCCTCTCTCTCCCAGTCCTAATCCTTCCCTTGTGGCTGCTGTAGTGTTTGATCATTTTAGAACATACAAGTATTGCGCCGAACACAGAATAAGTTAATCATGAGCAAAACATTTCTACTCTAAGGATAGTTTAGCACTGGAATAGATGAATGCAGGAGGTTCTATCACTGGAGGTTTTTAAGATGTGGTAGATAAATATTGGTTAGGGAGGGCTGAAATACTGTTGATCCTGCCAAATCCTCTCCAGGTCTCTTCCAGCCCTATTTCCTGCGATTCTGAGATAGCCACTGCTGCTGTGGAAGCTCCTGTTTGGATGTGTTTCCCATTGCCCAGTCTGCAGCAGACTTCCTCTCCATGCTTGCTGCATCAAGTCCCTGTGGTTCCTTGTAGTGTTTGCTCACTTGGCAGTTTGGCTCTCTCCATACGCATATTTGCTGGAGCAGCATTGTTTGTGGTTGTTTTTAGCCCAAGGGAACAATCACCAGACTGAGTCTCTCTGACAGATTTCAGCAAGCAGAACGCCATGGTGTGACTGGTGGGACTGCTGGGAGAAGGGGGAGCTCCTTTCCATTGAGACGGTCTGGCAGGGCAATACATCCTTCTGATTTGGCCTGTCTGTTTTACCAAGATGATGGGAACAGCTCTGCAAAATAGTGGGAAGTGTCAGGCAGGTCAGCACGGATGTGCAATGGAATAACAATCCTCCTCTCCTTTAGGGCTGGGAAAATGAATTAGTGTCTCTCAGCCTCATCCCTTTGCATTGAATGGAAATCTTATTTTAGGAACTTCGCTGTGCATTAGCCTGCAGCGAGGCTGCTTCATCTGTGCCCTGTGGAAATCTTGCCATTTGCCCAATTGCTTATTTGGGGGCTTTTTTCCCTGTTGCTCAGATTAAACTCTCCATTCTGTAGGTTCAGGGTGGAGCTGGGCACGTTGTATTTGTTGTAACAGAGATTGAGTTCCTGGCACATGCCCACCACCTGAATACCCATGATGTTTTAGTAGACCAGGAATTGGCAACACTTTTACTCAGGGGTGTCAAACATATGGATGACAGGCCAGATCCAGCCCATGAAGCCACATGATCTGGTCTGCGGGTCTTTGCATGTGGCACCCTGACTGACCCCCTGTGCTGCCTCTGTAGTGTCAGGTCCAGCCTGCGTGCCATGGGCAACCACCCCCCCTGCATGCCAGGCCCAGGGCTTTGCTGCATGTGGTGCCTTGGCTGGATCCAATGCTGTGGGTGCTGAGCAGGGGGTCAGTCCTGGCCTGGCTTGCAGACTGGCCCAGTGATCCTTATCCAGCCTGTGGGGCTAGCTGAGTTTGACACCCCTGGTTTAACCAAAGCTTCCAGCCACGTGGCTGTGCTCGACTACACCCAAGCCTCAGACACTATCCTTGTGCCACGGATACTGTGGGGAAAGATACTGTGAAATGTCTGTCTTTGACAGAAGACCTAATTCCCTCATCAGGCTCCTGCTTCCCCTACTCTTCAAGTCAGACTCTAGTTTTCTTCTCCCTGGAGTATGCACTCCTCAAAGCTCCCCCTTTGTACAATTGACTCCACCTGAAATACAAGCAGAGGGTAATAAATATGAATACTGCACAGCTAGGAGGACATGGGCGCTGATTTTGAATGGTGGCAGCAGCTGTGACTACAACTCATGGTGCAGAAACTGCTTGTTATGCCCCTGCCTAAAGAGCAAAATCAACACAAACCAAATGCTAAGTGATACAGAAATACAGCTGGACTGAGGATCTGACCCAGTGCCTGTGAAGGCTATGGAAGGACTCGCACTGACCCTCTAAGCATGGTCGTCTACACCCATAGCCAGGCATGAAGCATCCTACAAAGCCTCAGAGACTTATTCCTAGTTCTGACTCAAAGCCATTTTTTCTTATTTGTGCTCATGCTTGATCTCCCTCCTTGAGAAGTTTTAGGTGCGTTTTTTGAAAACAAAATTAACTGCCAAGAGGGAAAGTGCTGTCTTGATGTACCATGAAAAGGTTTTCTTCATTAAAGCGGGCTGTAGGAAACAAAGGCCTGAAAGGAACAGAGGCACTTACCGCAAATGTCTCTCTTGGGAACACAAACTCCAGCTTCCACTTGCTCCAGTTGCTTTTTGGCAAGCATTTGAAAGTTGGAAGGCCAGATTCTCAGCTGGCTTGAATCAGTTCAGTTCAGGAGAGCTGCATTGATCCACACCAGCTTGAACCTGCTGAAGTGCAGTCACCTTTGCTAGACTCAGGCTCACTCCAGGTTAGTCTTCCCTCTGCTTTTCCCTAAAATCCCAGAGGTTATCTGCCCAGCACCACATACACCCAGGGCAGGAAAGAGAGCAGAACTGCTTAGAAAGAGCTCACTGAACACCAGCTATGCTGGCACTCACATGTGAAAACTTCAGATGAGCTGTGCAAAGACCAGCTATTCCATTTTGCAGACAACTTCAGTATTATGGTTTTCCCTGCTCTAATTCAGGACAACCCCTTTGCCCACAAATTTGTAAGATCTCTGCAAAAGGGAATGGATCCATGGGTCTAAGCCTGCCAACGGGTTGCTTCAAAGCTGCAGACCCCGTGGGCCTCGGGATCCTTATAAATACTTTGTCTTTACGATGAATCCCACCTGAAATAGAAGCAAAGTGTACTAAATATGGGTAAAATTAAAGAGAGAAATCATCACCTTTCAAATGTTATAGCTGTGAGAAGGGCTACTAAGCTACCATCACAAACCCGACAGCTATGGGGTTGGGTCATGATGAGGAATCAGGTAGTTGAGCTGTTCAGAAACCTGCCTGGGCTCCACTTGGTTAAAATCAGACGATCTCCACAAAACCTCTTGCTTTTGCTGCACCTGCACAGTCTGAGTAAGATGTTTTGCACAGTCTGAGTAAGATGTTCTGCCTGAATTGTTTTGACCAGCTCTGTTTTTGCCTCACCTAAAATGAAACCTCCTGAGAGCTAGACAGCCTTGTCCTCTTGGGTATTGAAATTAAAAGCTCTGGGCCATTAGCCGTGTGCTGTGCACAGCAACAAAAATCAGGCTGTTTCCATGAATCCCAGGAGCAGTGTGGAGTGTTATTTGAAAGTGCGTGACTGTAAGAGGTAGGTACCCTAGGTTTGGATACCTTTTGTGTCTGCCAACTGCAAAGCAGTGTCACAAGGTCCTATTGCTGCCATACAATCATCACATCTCAGCCCATGTCCTTTTATGAGAGGTTTGTGGTTGTGGCCTGACTTGCTTCCCCCCCATTAATAACCATCTTCCCTTCAGGAAAGGGGAAGTGAAAAGGTGAAGAGCTGTGTGAATGTTTTACCTGTACACAAGCTGTGTTTACTCAGCAAAAGGAGGTTGAAAGTAACAGCAGTGTGAGACCGGTAGCACAAATATTGCATTTTTCCCAGGTCCTCCCCACTGACAGTTGGTTAAGGATTAACCTGAGCAAACGAACAATAATGTTCAGAATAATGTGGCTGTTATGCATGTGCAGCATGGGAGCACCCCGGGGATCTGAGGCCACAAAGTAAAGGCACTGGAAAGCCCCAACTCTACTGCAGTGACCTGCATACCCTGACTGCTCTTGGGGCCTGTGCTCCTCTACCCTCCAGCCTTCCATTTTCTCTCCGTTTGTTTGCTATGCCTACCTGTTGCCCCTTGTTATAGGCTGGCAGCCTGGGTCCTGGGTCTTGGTATAGTTTAGACCCAAAGAACCAGAAATTCAGCTCAGCCCAGCAGAACATGAGCATCACCAGCCTCCAGGCCTCCCACCTGTGGCTGCTGAAGAGGGATTTGAGGGAAAGGTATTGCCCTTAAGAATTAACTTGAATAGCACATTTCATGAGTTAGGAAGATATTTGTGTGAGATGCAAATGGGGCACTGAAGGTGGGCATAATCGGTGTAGGATGGCACCATAAGAAACAAAGGTGAATAAGGGGAGAGGGGGACTTGAAAACGTACTGGAGGAAGTGTAGCTCATTTGTAGGCATCCAGGTCTCCTGAAGACAAACCTGTATGATTGAAGGCAGATCAACAGCAGCTTGCACATTGCTCTGACCAGGTCATGCAGCCCTCTCCCCCTCTCAGGCATTCAGTCTCTCACTTTTCAGCATGCTGCTACATGCACTACCACAAGATACCTTGCAGCATTGTACCAAGGTATTGTGTACATCAGCCGCTCAAGCCAGGGTTCCTCAAAACCTCTTTCAGGACATGGGTAATCCTTTAAGACATCAATACTTTCTTGAATTGCCTCTCCTCCTGTCTGCAGTGGCCTGCATGGGAAAGCAGTATGAACCAAGTGTATCTGCCCTTTCACATGGTTTCTGGAACCTACAAAGAAAATGCCACCTGTGCTGGGGGCCAGAGTGTCAGCAGTGCTCAGTGGAAGCTGTAGATGCTGAGTGCTTTTTGGAGATCTGGCATATGCACAGCACTGCCACCAGCACCACCATGTGCTTTGCACGCTTGGCTGAAGGGACCGGCATCTGGCAAAAGAGTGACTATTGTTGTGCAGTGTGTTGTGGTGGGTTTCTCCTCCCCTGCCCCCTTCTACATTTAAGCAAAGTAACATGACAAAAACCTGGCCTCTCTGCTGGGAAGCCAGGTGTTTTGGAACCTCTGCAGGTTACTGCCTGTGTTTCATTACAAACTCTCTTCGACAAACTAACAACCCTTGGGTTTCCTCTAATGTAGTTTTGCTTTGCTTTTCCTTTCAGCACCTGGGACACCAACGCTATCCCCACCTATGAAGAAGCCCTGAACTGCCGGCCGGCTGCGAGCACCCTTGGTTACATACAGCCTCCTGGCAGGAAGGAGGAGGATACACCGCCAATTCACCAAGATGTTGATGAGGATGAGATGTGGCCAGGGAGCTGGAGACGCAGCTCCTCAGACAGCGAGCTGCTCAGGAGCTTACCTGTGCGGCTGGAGATGGAGTTGCAGGATGACTCAAGGGCTACGCCACCGCCCAGCTATGAGAACATCAGCATACGTGGTGTATGATCTGCAGAGCGTGCCAGGTCCTTAGGACTCTGTAGGTTTCTACCTAGTCTGTTCGCTTTAGAGCCTGCCCTTTCCATATGTAATATATTGATGATGAACTGAACAGGGAGAGGTAAATCCACTGTTACAATCAGAATCTCTTTTCAGGGAATAAATCCAGATTAATCAGAGTAGGGTGACTGATCTCAAGGCTCCTGATTTCTGAGTTCTGTGGATAATCAATATATTTTAAAGTCTTCAGATTTTTAATGAAATGGATGGTGATTGCAAATACGTTACATTTTACAGGCAATAGGACAGAGAACAGTTATTTATTTGGACTGCAAAGGATGGCCATTGAAATACATGGGGAACCAGAGAGGTACAGCTAAGGTTTGTATTTCTGTAGTATATAAGTGATTTAGGTTTTAAAACCTGTTTTCAGAAGTGACATAGGCACTAAAAAGGTATGTCCTGTTGCCTTTCAATGACACAGCTATTATTTTCAAAAGTGATTTTAAGAGCCCTTAGGGACTTGATTTTCAAAAAGGATATCCCAAAATTCACACCTGCTGATTTTTAAAATCTTGGCCTTAGCTCCTAGGTCAAGACCTGAGAATATGTCTACAATGTAGTTGTAGCAGCGATTGCACAATTGCAGTGTTATATGGACACATGCAACCTGTCTTTAAACTGGCTAGTTTGGGTACCAGTAGCAGGCATCCTGGATCTCCGTATAGACTAATTTACCCTGGTTCATAGGCTGGTTTAGCAGCCCAGCCTGACCTCTATGCTAAACTGCTACTGGCATTTGAGTCAGTTAGTCTAAGGCTGCCTTGGATATGCTTAAACCACACCAGACTCACTGCAGTGACAGACCCTGCATTACTCATGACAATGAGCCTTTTACTTTTCACCCCTCGGGGTACTTCTGGAAAGTTTTTATCTTAAGTCCATAGGTATTAACATAAAAACAGAGGCCCTCAAGCTATAGTCACCTACTGGCATCTTGCCATGAGCTGGAGAGCTCAGCGAAGCCAGACTTTATGAGTTGTATTGAAAGCAAAAACACACTGACTTCTGCTGTTTGTTTCCCTGCACAGAAAATCAGACTTTGTAAAGGTATCCCAAGCAACACAAAGCACATGGCAAAGGGGTATCAGGGAATCCTGGATACTAATCAGCTGATGGGCTGATAGCAGTGCTCCACAATTGGGGTAGTTTGTATTCAGCTTGTTTTTCCATTAAATCTGTTGCTTTGCTGCTGTCTCTTGGGAAGCCTGCATGCTGTAGCCCTTCAGTCTTGCCATAAAGGGTTGGACGTTGCATGCTTGCTGGCTGCGGGAGCCCAGGGGACAGATAGCACTCAGTGTTCTTGTTATGGATGGCTGTGCCAAGGAGCCATTGGATTGTGTAACTGGCAGCCTGCTCAATAACGTGGATATAGGAAGCACTGTGTTCTCCCTGTCATGGGAAATCACATCTTGGGACAGCAGGAGATAGATATTCTGTAAAACAGCCATGCTGATACAAATCAAAACACTGTCAGGAGAGGAGCAATCTGCAGGTTCAGGATTTATGATGGGGAAGTGAACTGCGGCCAGTCTAGGGAGGGGGCAAGGTCCCTGGCTGTGAGAAATGGGCAATGGGCCATGACTGCAATGGAACAACCCACTGAGAACCTGCTCTAGAGTTGGTGGGGCAGGCAAAAGGACCAAGCTTAAGCCTTTGCAATCCATTGTAACTGGGTAAAAGGCTCTACAGGTGCCCAGTGACACTCCAATAGTGGTCCAAACTACTCTGATTATGAAGCATGTGCTAAATGTGATGGTGAAGAGTCAGGGATTCCCTTTTGGTAGGAGACAGGAGCTACAGAATCTCACTTTGGACCAACACAACCTCAGGGGAAGCACAGAGCGTGCGTGCATATGTGACTCTAAGGACATGGGGACACGAAGAAGGTAGACTGTCACCTTCAGTTCTGTGTGTAGTGAGGATATCACGTAGTTCCTTATCTCTTCCTTCTTTATGGGAGTGGAGGGTGACCTTTTTTAAAAGGATCTCTGTCTGTTTCCTTTTTGCTTTGCATTTGCAAGCGAACATCCTTGTATGGTCATCCAGCTACAAACAGGTTCAAGCCAAACAAAAACAGCGTTTGTACGCACATTTTACCCCACTTCCAAAAATGTCACTAACTACATTGCACTTCCATTGGACCGGTCATTGATAGCTCAGCTGCTCCCTATTTGTTCGCCCTGCGAGTATATATAAATATTAATTCCACAGCCCTGGCTGCCTTTTGTTTTAAAGTGTGTAGTGGGGATATTTTTTTGGTTTAGATTTCATTTTTGAGCTAGTGCTCTGCAAAAATACACCCTAAGCTAATCAAGTACTGTATACGGATGCTTGATACACGGCTGGATTGGTCAGGAGTCAGCCTGCCTTGTGCAGGGGGTTGGAGTGAATGGGACTTCCTGAGGTCGCTGTCTGTCCGGCTAGTCTATGATTCAATGCTACAGTGTTGGTAAACAAAACATGCATCTCAGACAGTGGTACAGGTGACTGCTGCTAGGTTTGAGGATTATGGGGGTGCAGACACATGATGTAATTACTAGGGAATAACTTCTGTGGGAGCTTACACACGACCAGTTGTCCTGTGCGAGCTGCCTGCAGGAGGTGGCAGTGCAGAGTCTGGTCAGTAGATGATGGGGTTCACGTTGAGCCAGCTGCTACCTCAGATGAAGCTGACCTGGAGAACAGACATCCCCTGTGATACTTTTCCGATGTAATAAAGTTACTACGTGTTTTTCAAGAGACAAGTGCATCTTGTATGGACTCCACATTTCCTAGATAGGCAGTGTGTTGTGTGTCTGAACCCATGTAACAGTCTGCAACATGGGGTTTGGAGTAGGACTTCTGCAGGGTGAAAGCCCGTGATCTGTTGATGTCTGTGTCCTGGAGAGCTCTGCACACCCTCTTGTAGTGGACTTAGAAGGACAATTTATGGTTCTGCTCTATGCTTAGGGACCAAGAATGCTAATATTTTCCTATCTGAGCTAGTGAACAACTTGTAAGATCGACCTTTTCCCCTGTGTTCAACAGAGTCAAGACTGATCTGATTCCCTTCCTTGCCAGGCTGCAGCATCGACATTAGTACAAATATATCAAAGGCTGGGCTCAGCGTTGGGTCCATGGAAGAGGGTGTGGAGGGATCTTCCAATCTTCTATGCTCCCTCTGCTGGTGGAGCCCAGTCTGCCCTCCCCTAGCTTCATTCCTCCCTGGTCTTCCACATTCAGACAATGATTCGTTATTGCAATTTTACGAGCATCATTTATTTAAAGTATATTTATTTACCAGAAGCCCGGAAGCAGTTGTTTTGGAAACAGAGGCAAGGAGAAGTCTGTTGACTTCACAAACAGATAGGAGATAAACACAAGGTCAGAGGAATTTTGGGGCTGTTACCAGCCTTAACCATGTCCCCAGAGAAACTGGACCCAGCAACACGGAAGTGAAGAGGGAAGACGGCGCTGGATTTATGGGATCTGCTGATTCCTACGCAGTGCCTGGGTCACTCTCTGTCTTTGTGTGAAGGCCTGGACAGAACTGGTGAAATAAATGCAGCATGGGCACATCGGTTGTGAACATTTTGCACATCTATGGCACTTTCTCCATTGCCTTTATGCGCATCGCAAGTTGTGCTCCTGCCAGACAGGGCAGTTTCCACCTCCCCTGTCAGAGGTGGGCGACTGAAGTGCAGAGGTATTGCCAAGAGCCTCTGGGAGTCAGGTGCCATATCAGGGACTGCCTGGGAAGCTGATTGTTTCAGCTGGCTTCTGAGTAGACCTACCCTGCTCTGGCCATGTCCCTGGTGTGAACCCAGCTGTGCTGGCACAGTGCACAGAGCCAAAGCCAGGCTGCCTGGGAGGGAACCAGAGGCTGCTGCTTCTCCATGCTCTCAGACCACCACACACACTGCAGGAAGGTGTCTTGGGCCCTCTGTAATGCTCTGCTGGGATGCAGAGGTTGTGTCATGATCTGGCCCCAGTAGTTGACTTGCCCCAAACTGCGTGCTCCATTGCAGTCACCTGCTGATTCAGTATCAGGAGGTGATACTACTGGGAGGCTCCAGTGCAGTGGAGCTGCTTGTCCATCCCCGCCTCCACAGCAGATCACAGCGCACCAGTCTTCAAGGGCTCCAGCTGTGAGAGTGTTTATGTAGATCACAGTGAGCATTCCCGTGTGAGTGCTCAGAAACTTTTCTTACTCATAATGATGCTTGCTGCGACTTAAATAAAGCGCATCCTAAGTGTAATGTGTGACAGTGCCCAGGAACACATGAGAAGGATTCCCCCACTTCTTCTTCAAAAGGGACATGGCCACTGGTGGAAGGGATATTGGCCTTTCTTTCCCTTTTATTCTTCCATCTTGCAAATTCTGTGGCAGCTTTCATAGTCTCTCCAACACTGGGGACTCTCTCCTTAAAGACTAACCAGTGGCAAAGCCAGTTGGTCTGCACTCAGGACAGCCAACAAACACAACCCAAGATGTGTACACCATGCTGTTGAGCAGGGATTTGAACACATGACCCATGGACTCCTAGATGGGCTAGGAATTCGGGGGTACAGTGAGCAGGGGCAGTGTCTACCACCAACACCAGGGTACAGAGCCCTGTTGGGGATGTGTGTCCGTGTCAGGGAGTGTGTTAACCACCGTGGCTTCTTTTTGCCAGGGTACCTGTTGCCCCCTCTCACCCCATGGCCAGAAGTGGGTCCAGATCTGGCCCCTGGGGGGGTCATACCAGTTTGACACCCCTGCTTTAGGGTAAAGTGGGGAAGCAGACAGGCCACACACCCCTAAACAGGTTATTAGAAACAGCAGTGAGAAAAGCATGCCATTGCCACTCAAAACCTTTAAATGAGGCATTCCGGTCTGGCTCTCCTCAATGCTGATGCATCATTACCATCCACTTAAATAAATCCACAGCTGAGGCCATGTCTTACCGAAAGGAATTCATATAATTGTTCAATTACCCGCCTGTCCGGTGACAAAGACCTGCTGCACTTTCACAGACAGGCGCTCAGGATCTGGCAGTGAAGTGACCTGCCCCAGGCCTAAGGTCCACACAAGGGACTTGGGCTGGTGTTGCCTGCTCCTAACACCATGGATTTCCTTAAGACAGCACCCAAGGGGCTGAGGGTTGCAGTGCTGCCCTGCCACCAAAGTTGTACTTACGAGTATTCCTCCTTGCCAGCTCTGAGGAGTCCTTTCACAAGAGGGTAATTGTCCAAACACATGGGAAGGGGCTGGGGCAAAGCTAAGCTGAGTCATCCTGCTTCCACGGCCACGAGCCTGGGGGTGGCAAATGCAGCTAAGGCCCCTCCATGATGTGAATTCTTGGTGCTGGATAATGGGGTAGCAGGAAGAGTGGATGACCTTGGTGGCAGGGCCCCTTTGCAATTCTCCCGGGAATCAAGGATTGTAAGTGCTGTGGAGGTAGCCATGATTTCCAGGGCACCTCAGACATCCTGATGGGTGCTGAGAGATCTGCAGGCTCAAAGAGCCTGTGCCCTGGCTAACATAGGGCTTGTGTTGCCCGCCAGTCTGGCTCCCACACCAGATCTGGGGAAAGAATCAGCTGGGACCCAAGTCTGCCCACCCCCAGTCCAGAGCTTCGAGTCCGCCCTGTCATTTCAGACATCCCCCTACCCCAGTGAGGAATAAACCATAAAAAAAATACAGCTCTTCCCCCCAGCCTGCAGGGCTGTTCCTGTGCAAAGTAGCCCAAGCGCCGAGGCTTTTACAAGCTAGCAGCTGCCAGAGCCCATGTCATCCCTACTCATCCCCCATATAAAAAACTAGAACTCTTGCTTTCAAAATGATACCTTGTATTAGACCAACTGGTAAATCTCGAGAAAACTCCTTTTCTTGCAGTTTCCCAGTTAGTCTAATAAAAGGGTATCATTTTGGAACCAAGAGGTCTAGTTTTTTGTACGTCTTCTTGTCTCAGACCAACACGGCTACTGTGTGCACCCCCCGCTCATCCCCAGCCACATGCTGCTGCAGTTGGGTGTCGACTCCACAGGAGGGCACCCCGACCCCAAGGCTTGCGTTTCAGCTCTTCCTGAAGCTGCTTCTCCAAGGGAGAGTAAGAAATAAAAACAGGGAGCAGCCAGCTTTGCTGGAGGAGGCCCCTTTTGCCTAAGGACTCCCCAGGGTCTGGCAGAAAGAACGGCACGTCGGGAAAGCCTGCAGTACCGTGTAAAATACTTTCAATTGAAAGAACACCTGCCACCGAAAGCAGAGTTTAGAAGTCACCTGCTCAATGAGCTCCGTGGTCCAGCCGCCCCTCAAATGACAGGCTCAGCGGAAGGGTTGGGGAAGGGGGTGAATAGCTGTGATAGTCTCCACCCAGGCAGGACAGGCTACATAACTGCCTACAGTCCTCTTGGGGCCACCTGTCAAGGTGGGCACCCCACCAGGTGCATCTGTAGTGTAATGATCCCACAGTGATTAACGACAACTATGAATGAGGAGGAGAACAGCGTTTTAATGATAGCACAGCACGGGGTTCCTCCACCACAGACCATGTGGCTGCCTCCATCTGGATTCCTCCTTACTCTCCAGGGATCGTGCTCAAATTGCTCACGTGATAAGACATTCCCATGTACGGGACTGTCTCCAAAGTTAGTCCTTATCACTGCATCGTCCATTAACAAAAAAAAATTATAATAACCATCACAGTATAACAACAAAAACTCCACAACAACAATGCAAGACAAAACCACCACCACACCAAACACTCCACAACCCTCAGCGGAGCGGTTACCAGCACTTCACTCTGGAGTGAGCGTTTACCACTCGCTTTCCTATTCTTCGAGTCCTTCTAACTTATTCCCAGACCTCTATGAGCCTTGCTGGCCATTTCACCTGTCTCCTGGATCTCTGGAGTATCGACTCCTCATTTGAAGTTTGGGGGTTCTCTGTTGGATCATTAGTATCTTCACCTGAGGAGGAGGAGGAGGAGGAGGAAGAGAAACTAGGAACTGTTAACGGAGGTTGATCCAAGTCCGTATCTCCTGCTGATGCCCGAGAGCTAAGTGGAAGCATGCGTAGATCTCGGTGATTACATCGAAGCATGCCCCTGCGATTTGTCTGGACTAGAAAGGACCGTGGATGCACCAGCTGTTTCACCGGACCCTGCCGGTCCTGTGTTCTCGACAAGTAATTCCTCAGACAAACTCCCTCACCTGGCTTTAGTAGTGAAAGCTCACGAGCGCTTGTATCAAAGTAGTATCTCTGTTTTTTCTTCTGATCTTTCATTCCCCTTATGGCTACCGCGTTAGGACTTTCCAGTCAGGTGCTAGTAATGGGCAGATTCGACCGTGTCTGCTGGCCCATTAACCACTGTGCCTGAGACCAGCCATTGTCTGGAGGTGTGCTACGAGAAGCCAGTAGTGCTTTATATAAATTCCCTCCAGTGTCCAATGCTTTTTTCATTAGGTTTTTCACCGTCTGAAGGGATCTCTCTGCAAGGCCATTCGATTGAGAATAATTGGCCCTTGACGTGGTATGATGAAAATCCCAGCCCATGGCAAATGGTCTAAACTCTGCACTGAAGAACTGTGGCCCATTATCACTGAATACTTCATCCGATATTCCATGCCTTGCAAATATGGCCTTCAAGCAAGCTAGCACTGAGCAACTGCTGGTACACTGCAGTGTCCAGATTTCCGCATACAAAGAGTAATAATCAGTAACTATTAAATACCCCCTGGAGTTGCACTTAAAGAGATCGGTGCTCCCCTTCTCATAGGCCCTGTGTGGAACAGGCTGAGGCTTTAGTGGTGCTGCCTGCTGGCAGGGTCTGAATTTCAAGCAGGTGGAACAGTTTTCATCTAAAAATTGCATGAGCAATATCTTGATTGATCCTTGGCTAATACTTCACCTCTCTTGCTTGCTTCTTGCTTGTCTCAATGCCTAAGTGTCCCTCATGGATCTTCTGTAGCATTCCTCTTTGGAGGGCCTGTGGCATTATGACTTTACTGCCCTTGAAAATAACTCCTTCAATGACTGAAAGTTCATGTTGGCAATCCCAGTAGTCCCACACATGCAAGTCACGCAAGAAATTCCTGTCCTCTGGCCAACCCGAAATGATCATTTGTTTCAGGATCCCTAATGAGCGGTCCTTCTTGGTTTCTTTTATTTGTTGTAGCCTCCTGTCCGCGATCAGAAGGGAACTAACAATTGAGTCGGCGTAGGCTTGCTTCTGTCTCAGAGGGCTTTTCTGCTTGTGCAGTAGAGGCTATTGCCCTGGACAGCGCATCTGCTGCAAATAGAAACTTGCCGGGTGTGTAGTTCACAGCTACATCGTATTTCTGCAGCTCAGTCATCATTCTTTGAATCTTTAAGGCGCAATCGTTCAGCGGCTTGTGAAACAGTGCTATCAAGGGCTTGTGGTCTGTTTCTACATTTGCTTTCTGCCCATAAATATATCAACTGAATCTCTGGCATGCAAACAAAATTCCTAACAACTCTTTCTCAATCTGTGCAATTTCTGCCTCCGTTAGTGATTTAGACGCATACGCAGCGGGTTGCCATCGGCTTTCAAAATTCTGCAGCAGCACAGCACCTAATCCCAGCTGCAAAGCACCTGTTGATATCTGCATTGGTTTCCCAGGGGTATTGAATTTTAATACAGGCGCTTGTATTAATTGTTGCTTCAATGTCTTCCATGCTTCCTCCTGTTCTGGATCCCAGCACCGTGCATTTTTACTCTCAAGAAGCAGTCTGAGAGGTGCTGCTGATGTAGGCAGGTTTGGTATGAACCTGTGAAGATAATTTACCATTCCCAAAAAAGCATCGCAAGTCTTTTTTTGATTGGGGGCATGGCATCATTTCAATAGCCTGAATTTTTTTCTTGTCTGGTTTCACTCCTTTTCTAGAAATAATGTCTCCCACAAATGTCGATTCTGTAGCTCCAAAACATTTCTGTCTACTGAGATTCAAATTTGCAGCCCTAGTTGCCTCTAACACCTCTCAGAGCCTAGGATCATGCTCTTCTTCGGTGGATCCCCAGATGATGATATCATCTGTCTCGACTCCGGTGTCATTCCTGTCCTGGCTCCGGTGTGAGATGTGCGGGTGTAAGCCCGCTGCACTCCCATGAGCCCAGGGACCCCCAGGGAGACCCCAGGACCCTCGACGAGCCCCGGCCTGGCCCAGGTAAGCAGGGGACCGTGGAGGGAGGGACCTAGCCAGCTGGGAGTGGGCTAAGTGGGCCAAGGAGGGTCACACCCCACCCCGGCTCCTACTTCGCCCAGCCCCCCAGGGAGCTGTGCGACCGGAGCCTCGTGAACAGGCACGCTCCTAGGTCCGGCGCACAAGTTAGTGCGGGAGTTTGTGCAGGAGGGTGCATGGGAGGGCCCGAGGCCCTGCCTGTGAGCCCCCCAGGGTAGACAGTCCCAGCTGCAGTCAGCCCATCAGCAGCATGACGTGGATGGGCATGCACCGCACCCCGAGGGTCCCCTTGCGGTCTGCGGCTCCCCCTGGCACCTCGGAGACAGCCACCCAGACGGAGCCCCTGGTCCCGGGCTCCACCCAGATGGAGCATGGCCACCTCCCCTTGTGGGGTCTGCTTCCTACTGGGGTCTCTGGTGCGCCGGCTGGAGGAGCTCCAGGTCACCGTCCAGAGACTGCGTGTCGTCCAGACCATGGTCTTCCTCCAGGACTTGAGGACCTCCCATTTTGTCCAGCCCAGAGTTGGACCAAGGTCAAGGGCCCCAAAGCCCGCCGCACCAACGCCCCTGCCCCGCTGGCGCTTTGCAACAGGTAACCTCTTGCAGCCCCAGCAGAGCCTGCTGAGTTGCCAGCTCCCGCAGGCAACACGGGCAGTACTGCAGCTACCGCCCCCGCTCTCCCCAGGACAAAACACAAAGTGTTTGTTGTGGGAAACTTCATCCTGAGGAGGACTGAGGGGGCAATCTGCCGCCCCGACCCCTTAGCCCAGGAAGTTTGCTGCTTCCCGGAAGCCTGCACCCGAGACATTGTGAAGATCCTGAACTCCTCCATAGCTCACTGACCGCTATGCCATGCTCCTCATTCATGTGGGCACCAATGACACGGCTCGGAGCGCTCCCAGCTGGGTCATGAGGTGCTACAGGGATTTGGGAGCGGGGCTTAAGGGTCTGGGGGTGCAGGTAGTGTTTTCTTGGATCCTCCCAGTCTCGGGCTATGGGCTGAGGAGGGAGAGGAGGATCTGGGGAGTCAACCAAAGAGTGCGGCGCTGGTGTCATCAAAGCTAGGGTGAGTGACCTAATCAGTGAGTGACCTAACGATCAAAGGGAAGCTGGGTGACAGTGACCATGCGCTGATCACCTTCACCATCTGCCGTAAAGCTGGCAAGTCAGTCAGTAATACAGACGTCCTCGACTTCAGGAAACCTGACTTTGACAAGCTCAGGAGCCTTGTCAGTGAGGCCCTAACGGGCCACAACCCAAAGGGGAGAGGAGTTCAGGATGAGTGGTTGCTCCTCAAGGGAGCAATTCTGGATGCACAAGCAAAGTCCATCCCGTCTCAGAGGAAAGGCAGCAAAAGGGCACAGCAGCCCCCTTGGCTCTTCGGGGAACTGGCAGACCTCCTGCATCTTAAAAGGAAGACCTACAAAGGATGGAGGACTGGATCCACCTCCAAGGAGGAATACTCTGTGCAGGTCCGGACCTGCAGAGAGCAAACCAGGAAAGCCAAGGCTGCGACAGAACTCCAGCTAGCTACAAATATCAAGGACAATAAGAAGTCCTTTTTTAGGTATGTGGGGAGCCGGAGGAAAAGCAAGGGCAACATTGGACCTGTGCTAAACCAGATGGGACAACTGACAACTGATGCCCAGGAAAATGCAAACTTGCTAAATGGGTCCTTTGCATTAAGTTTCCACCTGTCCCATAGGACGCCCCTGCCCACTGTGGGTCAGGGAGGCCAGGCTGAGGGAGATTCCTTACCCTCCATCAAAGCTGACCTCATGAAGGAACACTTTGAGAGGCTGGATACCTTCAGGTCAGCTGGCCCTGATGGTTTACGGGCACTCAAGGAGTCGGCGAACATCATAGCTCAGCCCCTGGTACGGATGTTCGAGAGCTCCTGGTGCTCTGGTGTAGTGCCCAAAGACTGGGAGAAGGCCAATGTGGTGTCAATCTTCAAGAAAGGGAGGAAAGTAGATCTGGTAAACTATAGGTCCATCAGCCTGACCTCTATCCTGGGGAAGGTCTTGGAAAAGATTGTCAAAGAGGCCACTCTTAATAGACTGGCCGATGGCAACACCCTAAGGGATAGCCAGCATGGGTTTGTTGCGGGTAGGTCTTGCTTGACCAATCTCATTTCCTTTTACGACCAGGTGACCTATCACCTGGACAAGGGGGAAGAGCTTGACTTGTCATGTAGCTTGATTTTAAAAAAGCCTTTGATCTGGTATCCCACGATCACCTCTTGGCAAAACCAGCTATCTGCAGCCTCGTCCTCACCATGAGCAGAGAGTGGTGGGTTGCGGAAGTCACTGTGCACAGTGGTGGTGCGTGGTGACCAGTGGGTCTCTCAAGGCTCTGTCCTATGGCCTATACTATTTAACATCTTCATCAATAATGAGGACATTAGAGTCAGAAGCAGACTGGCCAAGTTTGCTGACAACGCCAAAGTCTGGGGTAAAGCATCCACACCTGAGGACAGGAGGTTGATCCAGGCAGATCTTGACAGGCTCATGAAGTGGGTAGATGAGAACCTGATGGTGTTCAACACCGAAAAATGCAAAGTTCTCCATCTTGGGAGAAAAAACCTGCAGCATGCTTATAGGCTCGGCAGTGCTATGCTGGTTAGCACTACAGATGAAAGGGACTTGGGGGTCATGATTGACCACAAGATGAGCATGAGCCTGCAATGTGATGCTGTGGCTAGTAAAGCAACCAAAATGCTGGCTTGCATCCATAGATGCTTCTCAAGCAAATCCCATGATGTCATTCTCCCCCTGTACTTGGCCTTGGTGAGGCCGCAGCTGGAGTACTGCATCCAGTTTTGGGCCCCAAAATTAAAAAAGGATGTGGAGAAGCTTGAGAGGGTGCAGAGGAGAGCCACATGCATGATCAGATGTCAGGAAAACAGACCTTACGATGAGAGGCTGAGCGCCATGGGACTCTTCAGCCTAGAAAAACTCAGGCTCAGGGGTGATCTGGTGGCCACCTATAAGTTTATCAGGGGTGCTCATCAGGATATGGGGGAACGTCTCTTCGCCAGAGCGCCCCAAGGGCTCTGACAAGATCAAAAGGTCACCTACTCCACTGCGACTGATTCAGGCTGGACATAAGGAAGAACTTCACTGTCCGAGCCCCCAGGGTTTGGAATAGCCTGCCACTGGAGGTGGTTCAAGCACCCACTTTGGATGCCTTCAGGACACATTTGGATGCTTATCTTGTTGGGATCCTATGATCCCTGCTGACTTCCTGCCCATGGGGCAGGGGCTGGATTTGATGACCCTCCGGGGTCCCTTCCAGCCCGAATGTCTATGAAATCCATAGAGGTGTCTACACCTGGGATATGCTCAGAAATCATATGTATAGTTTTTGAGATCCAAGCATATCCGCAGCTGTCCATTATTCTCCTCTGCTTCTCAGCTATATTGCATGACAATGAAAGGCAAGAAGGGGCTTGTAACACATCCGTGTTTAACTGCGTCTCAGAGCTGGTTACACTTCTGCCTTGCAGAGAGGGGACTGCACTTGCAGAGGACTTTGTTCCTTGCTGCGTGCAGCTTCCAGGCCCTGAATTACCAGCTTTCTGCTAGGGACAACACTGCAGATCCATCCAATCTTCCCCATTCACCACTGCTCACACCAATAATGATTTAGGTCCCGCAGTGAATAAAGCAACTATGAATGAGTAAGAGAACAGACTTTTCATGTTACGACAGTGCGGGGCTCCTCTAGCACGGACCATATGGCTGCCTCCATCTGAATTTCTCTTTACTCGCCAAGGATCATGGTCAAATTCCTCACGTGATAAGACGTTCCCTTGTAAGGGACTCTCCTCCACAGTCTAACAGTTATCACTACAAGTAGCTCCCCTCTCCACAGGATCTGAGTACCCTAGTGAACTAGCTGGGTTGGGAGGGTTTGCCTACCGCTATGCAGCTGTGTGCACAGCTGTCTGCCTTATCACATAAGCCGCTTGCCCCTGGGCCCAAGGCGGACTCCTTTTTCAAAACCAGCAAACTTGACCTGACCTCCTTGCTCAAGTGGAGCATGGGCTTTGACAACAGTCACTGTCCACCCAGCCCCTAGCAAAACCTCCTTAGTGGGCAGGAGCTAGCTAGCTAGTGTCTCTCAGCTCCCACCCCCGCTCTGCTCCTTGCTTCCCAGTCCCTGGATTGCATCCCCCTCCCCCTCCACTTTGCTCCACTTCTCAGTCTCTTCTAAGGAGGGGGCAAGTCTGACAACACTTCGCTTCAAGTCAGATGTTTGAATCCTCAGCCCTGGCGAGCGGGCTGTTCTGCACTCCGAGAACAGCAGCTGCAGCTGCGGGGCAAGCCTTCCTTCCCCGGCCCCACAGCCTAGTGCCTAGGCCTTAAAGAAGTGCGGAGAGGCAGCAGCAATCCTGCCTCCTGAAGAGCAGGGAGATGATGTTCACTGGCCGCTGGGTTCGTGAGCAGCGAGCGCCCAGAGCACAGGGAGCAGGAGATAAGCAGTCACAATGAGAGAGCAGACTGAGTCCCTTCCCCAGGGCTGCATGACCGTTCCCTGCGGGACTGTGAGCATCTCGACAGGACACATCACCGGAGCGGACTGCAACATATTCCACTGAAAAATAACTCCAGCGAAAAATGGCATTCCCTCCCAACCCCCACACTGCAGGGAGACTTCGTTTTCACTACACCGTCTTGTTTATTCAAAAAAATATCTGGGAATCTTGAGTTTTTTTCCAGTGAAATTGCCCAATATAAAACCTCAGTGCACTTTGAAAGCTTTGACCAAAAAGTGACTTTTAAAACCTAAAGGGTTGTTTGAAAAACTGCCGTTCTTTCACATTTTTCTTTGCATCGAAAACCCAAACATTTTTTTTTCGAGGGAGATTTTAACAAGAAGTGAGAAAACAAAATCTTTCTGTGTTTCCCTAAACAGTCTGCCAGGAATCAGGGCAACACGAAACCCCATGAATGCCCCAGGGAGATGCTCCTGGTGACTCCCCCATAGACATCCTGCCTAATTGTGAGCTCTCCTTCAGACAAGGAGGCGGTTCTTCATTTGCTTTGTTCTTGGGACAAGACATTTTGCAGACTGGTGCTACCGGACGTTTCCGGACACAGCAAGCTCTTCTTTTCTACTGATCTGATGACTGTTACCACAGCGCCCGGCGTCACGTTGATACCTGCAGCGCTCAGTGAAGTAGGACATGGGTCATTCATCTAATGACCCCCTTTCTACATTAGGAAAATCAGTACCTGGTTTTCGGCACGGCTGCCATGACTACTGGTAGTTAGCATAGACCAGTGGTGCTGCATCTCCAGCCTGCACGCCACATCTGGCTCACAGAGCCATGTCATCCAGTCCATGGGGCTCTCCACAGCTGCCACACCCCCGCTGCCAAATTTCCTGATCCACGGGGAGCCTGTTAGGCTGGAAAATAAGTCATGCCATGGCCAGATCTAGGTGTGTGGGTTCAGGCCATGTGTGGCCACAACAGGTGTGTGGGGCTTGGCCAGCACATGGCCACATCTGGTGTATGAAGTTGGGCCACCATGTGGTCACATCTGGTGTGTAGGGTCAGGCTGGCACATGGGATGGCAACTGTGCATTGATCCCATGTGCTGACCATGCAGCCTATGGGCTGACCCCGCACCTCTCCTCTGGGCTATTGGGCCGGAAGGTCGCTGGTGTAGCACAGAGTCCTAGTGTAGACGGGGCTCCTGCAGCTCTAGCTTCCTGTTAGGCAGAAGGGCACTCATCTCCCTCAGGTAGGTGCATCCTGAGAGATTTGTGCAGAGCAGTGAAAAACGAGGTGCATGGTGTCCACCCTGTCTGCCTGGGATTGCCCACTCCTGCCAATACATCCCCTAGCCAAGCGGATGTTCGAGCCAGGCGCAGGTTAGGCACTGCACATGCTCAAAGTGTCTCCTCACCTCCAGGCTCTGGTGCTCTCCCCCGTGCCCGTGATCTCTCCCTCCCCTGTTCATATTTCCCCAGATAGGTGTTCCCACAGCCAGGGCTGCGTGTGCCTCGAGGGAAGGTTATAGTGAGCTGTGCTGGGCAGCTTCACTGGAGTGTGAATTTAGGGCTCATATGTGCATTCATTACACTCACATTAAAAACTGGCTGGCTCAGCCCTGGGCAGGACGGGGCTGAACGTGCAGCTGCTTTGCAGCCTCTGGCAAGCTCTAGAAAAGCCACTCCTTCCTTCACCTGTGGAGCGCTCGCTAGCTCCGAGCCAGGCAAAGGGCTGCCTCGCATCTCTCCTTCCAGCCTCCCTGCTCACGGGTCCCAGCTCATGCTTTGTGCCTGACCCCTGTTGCTCCGTGGCATTTGCAATGGCCGAGGACAAAACTTTCCGCTATGGACTCATAATGCTGGGCTTCTTCCTGGTGATGATTGGGATGTTTATCATGAGCACAGACAAGCCCCAGGTCTACATCACCTTCTGCACCCTGGGGGTCCTGATCATAGCCGTGGGGATCACCTGGAGCATGTGTCAGTGCTACCCCAAGGTAGGGCTGATTTCCTTTTCTTGCCCTCTCCTCCTCTGTGTCGGCATCCTATGGTCATATGGACTGGGCTCCAGACATCTCTGAGCACCCAGATGCTTCCTTGTCAGCTGAGCAAAAGCAACCTGATTATTTTAATGCATTTTTCAGCAGGAGGGCAAGGGGATGCAATGACTAAGGAACAAGACCAGTAGCTCAGCTACTGTCGCATTGGGCACGTCATTTCGTGGCTCCGTGCCTCATTTTCCCCAAGGGTAAAAAGCACGTGTTGCTACTTCCAAGTGCTTTGAGATCTTTGGGCGAACATCAAAGCCACATGAATTCACTGACGGCTTGTTCTCCTCCTGCGGCACATCACTGCCCTGCGGTGGGGCTCAGGAGGGCACCATAGCAAAGCAGACCCCCCGGTTCCCTCTGCCAGTCAGGCTGACTTCCAGCTTCACATTGCAGCTGGTTTCCAGCAATACCTGAAGCATTCAGAGTCAGGCAGGAAGGAGAAGACAGTCATTTCTTTCTACATTGCCTTCTCCAAAGGCATCACCCAGGGCAGGGAGCTCTAACACATCTTCATTGTCCCCTGAAGGGTATTTACAGGAATTAAAGGATTAAAAGCTTTTAGACCCGGTGTGTCCATGACTGCTTTGCTAAGAACACAGCACCTTTGTTTTCTCCTCCCTCTCTTTCCTCCCAGATTTGACTTGAATGCTTTAGGATGCCAAGACAGCTCAAGAGAGTGTCTACCTGCCTGCAATCTCCCCAGAACTAAAGGTGAAGTGAGGGAAGCCAGGAAATAGGTCTTTCTCTTAACTACTCCATCAGCGAAGCATCCTCAGCCATCAGTAGGAGCAGAAGCAGCTTGACTAGGGAAGTATGATGACACCCTGCTACTAATGAGAGAATCATGTAAAAGAGTCGATCTCCTTATGGCCCAAACCCTTCTCTTCACCACCCATGATAAGCCCATCTGTTTGTAGAGCTGCTGCTAAACAATTAGCAGAGAGAAAAACTAGACCGAAAGTTTGATTCAGTGTTCAAGGTGACTCTTTGAAAGCTCCCACTGCGAAGACCCAGAAGATCCCCCTGCCTATTCGAAGGCGTGAGATAGAGAAAGCATCTTTTTTGTTAGTATGCATCTTTATTTCTGGCTTCCCAAAGTGTTTCTCCGGCCTTAAGAGGCAATGTCAAATAGCTTTTTGCAGAGTGGAAACGATTCACCAGCATAAGGGGCAGGCTGGCACAGCAGCAGTAGCTGTACAACTGCACCTTCTTGAATCGATTCTTGAAGGACATTCACAGAGGGGAAGATACGGTCTTTTATTCAAAGAAATGCGCAGCTGGGTACATGAAAGGCCCAGGCGATGGCCGGGAGGAGTAGAGACAAGCACCTACAGCTTTGTTTGCTTGTTGTTTCTCCACGGCTGATATTATTGATGCTTAGGGTTTATATAAAATGGTGTTAGACTCAGTTTGGACTACAGCAAAAAAATGATGCCCTCCCCCCAGATCCTTTTGAATCCACAGCCAACCCTCAATCCTCTTTGATTGAGGTGGGGCATTAAAAAACCCTTGAGAAAATTTCCTTGTTAAGGAATGTTGGCAGTGCAGTAAAACAATTAAACTCCTGTTCCCTGTAGAAACAAGGCTATCCATAAAATTACATTTTTCCAATGGAAACTCAAGACATTTGTTATAGCATTAGACCCAGTGATGCAGAAAGGCTTGTTAATAGATCTGGAGTCAATGAGAGTACGTGTTGAGACGCAGGGCTGAAGGTTATAGAGGCATAATCTGAATAGGTGACCTATAACAGGGAACCTTCTTCAGAAATTTGCCACTGATTAGGCTGTTCTTACTGGAACGGAGTCAGAGTTTTTAGCTATAAAGTGAGGATCTGGATAAAAAGTGCTGGGAGATTTGCAGATAAAAGCCTATCCTGGAGAGGAAGGCTGGGCATGGCATTCAGATCTGGATTCAGCTTCAGGTCATAGCTGTTTAAAGCTGATGTCTGGAAACGGACCCATCCTTTCTGGGACGATATCTCTATGTTGGATCTGCGGGCTCCATGCTTCAGTAAAACATCCCTCTCCAGCTGGAACGAAGGACCCCTCACGTTCCCTGTGGCTCTGGGTGCCAAACATAGCTCCAGGAGGATGGGGCAAAGCCCTGGAGGTCATCTGCATGTTGAAGTCCATGGCAAAACTCTGTCTGATTCGAATGGAGCCCATGGGGCTGCCCCTGAGGGCAGATCTGTATAGCCCCTCACAAAGCAGAATCTGTCCAAACTGGCAGCTCTTGCTCGGCTCTTTGTTTCAGATACTGCAAGGCCAGGAATTGGCTTGGGACAGGCATAATCTCAGCTTCCTTTTGAATGAGCTAAAGACTTTTGTCTTTTGGGTCCCAGGCCCACGCAGGCCCTGAGAGGCAAGACTCCCATTGTCATGCGTGAGACAGCGGGATTGAGTGTTGTACTGGGGATGTACCTGAGCTCCCATCCTGCTAGGGCAGGAGCGGGCAATTATTTTGGGCAGAGGGCCGCTTACTGAGTTTTGGCAAGCCATCGAGGGCCACATTATGGGCAGGAAGGGGCAGAAATATATAAATTTTCTAAATTTTTAGGGGCCCCGTGGGCTGGATAGAATGGCCTGGCAGGCCACATCTGGCCCCCGGGCCGCATTTTGCCCAGCCCTGCGCTAGGGACGTCCAAGCATGAGGGCAGGGCGCTCACATTTCAGTCCCTGGGTTCTTGACATTTGCACTGAACAAGCGATTTGGCAGCATCTCTCCTAAGAGCAAAATGCAGGTTGGTGCAACTTGAATGATTAGATAAACCCAGACTACTGGCAGTGAAGATGCAAAAACAACCCAGTTAAAGGGCTGTGTTTACTGGTAGGAAGGACCTAAGGATAGTCGTATGAAAGGGAAATCAGCTCCAATGCCTTAGATTCATTCTATCTATTCAGGAGGGCCATTTCCTCCTCTTTTCTTTTCCCCCAGGTAACCTTTGCTCCCGTAGATGCTGAGGCTGAGAAGTTCGTGTCCCACAAGCCTGCTGTTTTGATAGAAAATGAAATTCCAGAGAAGAACTGGTATGTCTGCAAGAGGCAAGGACGCAGCCTGCACTCAACAGTTTGCAATCTGGTTTTTAATTAGGGTGCTGGTTTGTACACAAGATTATCCGCCCGTCCCGGGGGACAAGGTCAGTGTCTGAGAGCACTGGCACAAAGGAAAGCTACAAAATGTTCATTTGAAAGAAAAGTAGGAAGCTGTGGGAAAAATATACCCAGGAGCTCATGATAAAAAATGAAGGGCCTGATCCTGGGAAATGCAAAACACCTGCAGATCTTCCAGGCTCCTGGTCCTTACACTTGGACATTTTTTTTTAAGCTTGAATAAGGATGTTTGTGGAAGGTGGGCTGACCCTGTAGGAGCCTGGCAGAGGGAGTGCTAGGAGGGACTCAGATCAAGGTTCATTTCCTAGCTCTGCCATCCATGGGTTTTCTGTGTGACCTTGGGCAAGTCTTGCGATCCCTGGGTGTCTCACTTCCCCATCTGCCAACTAGGGATAATAGCACTTCCTCTTCTGGATGCTCGAGGGTAAGGGCTGCCTCTGTGTTTGTACAGCACTTAGCACAACAGAGCCCAGTACTGCTGAAATATGAACAAAGACCAATAATGAGGGCCTAGGGTTAACCACAGACCAGAGCTGGCAGCAGCTGAACCTCCCTCGAGCTCTCCTTTGGCAAGAGCACCTCTCAGGCTGGGACGGTACCTTGGTCTCCGTGTCCAGGCAGCTCCTGATCCCACGGTCTCTTTGCTGGCACTGCCAATGGTGGCACCAGCTGTGAGAGCAGTGCCCACCCTGGTCCTCCAGCTGAACGACCCATTGAGTGCAAAATCCACACCTTGAAGTGCCATTTTGATGTCCCTATGATGGGCCTAGATTAGGGCTTGCTGAGCAAGGGCTAAACTGGCCATCTTTCCCCAACCAAGCTCCCCATTGCCTGCCCTACTAATGTCCGTCATAGTTTAACTGAAGCAGTTCGTGTCCGGCAGGATTTGGTGGCATGTCATAAGAAGCTCAGTTAATATGACCTGCAAATGACTCAGTGCCTCTTGGGTGGAGCGAGTCTTGGACACTCTGGGCTGGAGCTGCTCTTCCCCAGAGCTTTGGGGGTTCAGATTAGGAGTTTCTTGCTCGGCAAATGGCACGTTTCCTACCTCCCGCTCCAGAGAAAAATAAGAATGAAAAGAAATAGCAGGATTTAATAAGACACCTTCCCTTCTGTCTCTTGCACCTCAGCTCCCAAACTCCCTACACCAGCCAGGAGGAAGCCAAAGTCTATGAGAAGAGCCTGCCATCTTACAACCAGATCCAAATGAAAATAGAAGAATCTGCAGAAGACCAGGAGGTTCAATGTGCCCCAGCCCCATCTGGGTCCGAGCTCAGGACAGGAGCACGTACCCAGCCCATGGTACAAGCCAAAGCAGAAGTCCACAGAGACTCAGGGAATGATGGAAAAACCTACAAAGACCAAGCAGCTCAGATGGAAACAGCAATGGCCAGCCGGTAAGTGACCTAGAGGAGTCCAAAGAGTACCGCTTACAGTGATTAACTCAGGACAGACTTAGGACATGAGTGTCCATGCCACCAGGCCAGGGCATGAGTGTCAATGCTACCAGGCCAGAGGGTGGGGATACATCACACATCAGCTGCTCTGGGGTCACTGTCTGACTCTACAGTAGATCAAAGCTAAACTGGAATAACTCAACCCCAGGTCACTGAGGGCTAAACCATCATACTTTAGCTTTCATTTGCTGCAGGGTAAGAGCATGCACACAGCTAACTCAGAGATGCTGATGTGTAATCAAGCTCACCCCCCAGGGTAACTAGTGGACATGCTCTCCAATATACATTAGCAACAGGCAGCAGGTACGGTGCTCAACTCTTTTCAAATGGATTGAAATGGTAGTGTAAGAGGGATGCAGCCACAGTGGTCCAGAAATTATGCAAGAGGCAAGGATTTCTTAGGGTGATATCTTTTATTGAACCCACTCTGTAGTTGGGATGAAGTTAGACGAGCTTTCAAATGTAAGACATTCTTCCTCAGGTCTCTAAATATAGGAAGCCAGACACAGCAAGTTCAGCACAGCACAGGAGAGCAGCCGAGAGAAGTTCTCAGGTGTAGCAGACACAATTAGGTGAAAGAAAAGAAACAGTCCTGGGAGGGCAAGGCCTATCAAAAGAGCAAATGGGAGGATCAGTCTCTCCTTCCTTGCATGGAAAGTTTTCAGGAGTTGGATAAATTATAATAGGCCATAAATCCAGTATCAGGGTTTAGTCCTTGGTTCTTAGGCCTGTGCTACACATGACATATATTACATGATTAATCAGTCAATCGTACAGTAAACTTAGACTGCTCATATGTGCTAAGTTTTTGGCAGCAAAATAGGGAAGTCTGGATTGGATGAATGGACTAGAAGATGGACAGAAAACTGGCTGGATCGTTGGGCTTGGAGGGTAGTAGTCAACTGCTTGATGTCTAGTTGGCAGCTGGTATCGAGGGGAGTGCCCCAGGGGTTGGTCCTGAGACTGGGTTTGTTCAACGTCTTCATCAATGATCTGGAAAATGGCATAGACCGCACCCTCAGCAAGTTTGCAGAAGACACCAACCTGGGGGAGCAGTAGATGCACTGAGGGGCAGGGCTAGGATTCAGAGACCTCAACAAATTGGAGGATTGGACCAAAAGACATCTCATGAGGTCCAATAAGGACAAGTGCAAATCCTGCACTTAGGACAGAGCAATCCCATGCACCAGGACAGGCTGGAGACCAATTGGATAAGCAACAGCTCTGCAAAAAAGGCCCTGGGGGTTATAGTGGACAATAAACTGAATATGAGCCAGCACTATGTCCTTGTTGCAAACAAGGATAATAGCATACTGGGCTGCACTGGTAGGAGCGTTGTCAGCAGAAGGAAGGAAGCGATTCTTCCCCTCTGCTTGGCACTGGTGAGGCCACATCTAGGCCCCCCTTACCTCCCACTAGAGAATGGATTTGGACAAATTGGAAAGAGTCTAGTGGAGGGCAATGAAAATGGTTCGAGGGCTGGGGCACATGACTTCTGGGGAGAAACACAGGGAACTGGGCTTATTTAGTCTGGAGAAGAGAAGACTGAGAGGGGATTTAATAGCAGCCTTCACCTCCCTGCAGGGGGTTGCAAAGAGGACGGAGCTGGCCTGTTCTCAGTGGGGGCAGATACAGAACAAGGAGCAATGGGCTCAAGTTGCAGTGAGGGAAGTTCAGGTTAGATATTAGGAAGTAGTTTCTCACTAGGAGGGTAGTAAAACACTGGAACAGGTTCCCCAGAGAGGTTGTGAAATCCCCATCCTTGCAAGTTTTTAAGAGCCAGCTCGACAAAGCCTTGGCTGGGATGATCTAGTTGGGACTGGTCCTGCTTTGAGCAGGGGTTGGACTAGATGTGACCTCCTGAGGTCCCTTCCAACCCCCGTTTTCTATGAGTCTATGAAAATAATTATCACCTGCCAAAAATAACTCTCCAGCTATAAAAAGAGCCAACCAGCTATAAACTCACGTGCTTGAACATGTGTAACAACTCGATAGCTGATTTCTATCCAGCTTTAATTTGAACAGGTAGCAGGGCCCTCAGGGTCTGGCCAGCTTCTGAATTTTGGTTCCCAGATTTATTTTTAAAGGTGTTAGGTAGATTCCCCTTGAGCATGAGGATAGTGAGATCAGAGATAGTTATTTTGTGAGAAATGCGCTCCTAATGGTGAGTGTATGTCTCCGTACATGGTATTTTTTTTTGGTGAGCGCTCATTCTCTTGTGTAGTTGCTGTTAAGTTTCACCCACATAGCTGCCATGAGGGCACTTGGTGCATTGGATCGGGCGTATCACGTTTTGGGACAGGCATATGTAGCAACCATGGATTCTGGCGGTTTCCTTATGGGGGTATTGATAATAGTGGCAGCGGAGATGTGCTGACAGGTTACACATTTCTTGTTCCACTTGATATCTGTCGGGCAGCGAAGAGTTTGCTTCTCATGATGAGCTGGGCAAGGTTGGTGAGCTGTTTGAAAGCCAGGCGTGGAGGGGCTGGGGATATTTGTCTTAAGGCTGGCCTTTGTCCTGTATGGGCTGGAGCTGTTTGGTGAGTCTCTTAATTGGTTCAATTGTGGAGTGGTATGTGACCACTAAGGGGGTTTTCTTTTTGAATGGTAGCAGGTTACTTCAGGATATTTGGGTAGCTCTTTCACATGCATGGTATAGTTCTCCACTGGAGTGTCCTTGTAGTACAAAGGCAGATTTTAGGCTGGCCAGGTGGGTGAGGCAGGTGTTCTTCTCTGAGCAGATATGATGGTATCTGAAGGCCTGGCTGTGGATAACAGTTACTGGATGTACTTAGGATCATTGCTGGTCCTGTGGACATAGGTGGGGTGGGGTGGGGGTCTGTGGGTTTTCTATATATAGTAGTTTTAGGGTGCTGTCCTGGATGTGGACCACGGTGTCTAGAGTTGGTGTTAGTATAGGAGCATTGCAGACAAAGTTCAATGGAGAGATGATGGTTGCTAAACCTGCGGTGGACAGGGTTGATGCAGTTGGAGCACACCTGAAGTGCTGCTGGATGCCCCCGGCGCGTATAAACTGCTTGGGGTGGGAACTCTCTTCTGTCTGTGCCTCCAGGGACCGACTGCAACTACATAACCACCAGGAAGCACTTGCTGAGATTCAGGGTAGTCCCCGTCCATGCCGATTTCCACCTGTGATTTCAAAGGAACATTAACTCTTAAGAGCAGCACATTACGTGAGGCCGACGCTCAGCAGGGAAGGGCTTATGGTGACTGGCTTCATGCTTCGCCTCTGACTGGGAAACCCAGAAGCAGCGGGGGGGCTACTTGCCACAAAAAGAGCTGTTGAGGTGAACAGAGAGGGTGATCTCATGAACGTGCACGTCAGGTGCTTTTTGTGGAGTTACTCCAAGCAGGAAAAGTACATTCAGGCCATCGAGTGCCTTGTGTTCACAGGCAACCAGCACCAATCTTAGAAATCTTCCCCTCCACCTCTGACACACCAAAATGATTCGCGCTACACAGCAGCCTCTTCTGTCTGCCCCGTGTTGGGGCCTTGGACAACAATTGAATAGTATTGCCGTGAAGGCAGTCACTGAAAGCATTATCACTGTTAGTCCCTGTGGAACGGAGTGGATCCCATAATAAAACGTCAGCAGATTTTTTAGCTAACATTGAACAACTAAAGTTAATGTTATATTTGGGGTACCTTTGAAGTCTAATAGATGGGCTTTATTGGAGTGCAGCCAGACAAAAGATTTCAAAGATGTCTGATTAGGAAAGGGCACCTTTCTTACCTTATGTTCTGCAGATCCTATCTGGCGGGGATTGTTACCTGGGTAAATCCACAGTTTAAGTTCAGGTTTCTGAGAAAGTATAATCCCAACTCTTTTTTTGTTGTTGAAACACACTGCCTTGTGGTAAGATGCCCTGGTGTTGGGCATAGCATAAAAATCTGAATAAATAGTCTAGGACTGTGATTCATTTACATCCCGAACATCATTGGGCAGATTTTAATAGTGGCCGGCACAAACTATACACTATAAACTATATTACGCAGTAAGCAGCATGCGACTGAAATGCAGCCCCTTCTGGGCTAGAAGCTTTCTAAATAGTTCGGCTGCAACCCTATGCAACCACCGAGGTGAAGACTATGCCAGGAACTGAAGTTACGGGGAGATGAGACAGGCCACTGCACTGTGCATAAAGCACACTTGATGGCGTTATGCTATGCCAACGTCTGGATGGTCAGGGAGTGGCTCAAAGCAGATGTGTATCTCCTGCTTGATAAAAGGGGCTTTGACATCTCCATTTAGCTAGGAGCTTTGGCAGGCTCTGGTTGTGTCTGTGGTAGGGTTTACAGCAAGGAGCCTGTCCGAGGACACGGCGAATTGTGCATGGCCTCGGTGGGCTACGCAGCAGCGAAGGAGATGGGATAGGACAGGCAGGCGCCTTTGAAGGCACTGTCGTGAAGATGCTGAACTCCCCATTCATCCAGTGCCAGAGCTGCTCCCAGCTGATGGCGGCTGACAGCCAAACTGGGCGGGGGGGGGGGACGACAAATATTTTCACACTATTTTAGACACCAAACACAAGGCAGCTGCTTAAAGGGACGATGCCTACCCTTCGGAGGCTGGTGAAAACAGAACATCTGCTCAGCTTGATTTACTGTAAACCTCATAGCCAAGGACAAAACAGGGACATAAAAGGAAAGGGACCAGGTGCCAAAGCAATCACTGCCCTTCACTTTACCTCTCTGCCCTTTTTCAGCCAACAGGAGAAGCCCCGTGGTGAGGCACCGTTGGCTTCCTTCCAGGAAGACACCGAGCTGTCCTCTTCCGAGGGCTCGCCCTCCAGCCACCTGTCTCTGCAGGGACGCGGTCGCTCGCAGAGGGATCAGCCCCCATTGCAGTGTCCCACCAAGAAACCCTGTGCTGAGCTGCCTTCCTATGAAGATTTTGCCTCGATTGATTCATCGGTGGGAGAAGGGCAGGAGCCAGGCCAGGAACACCCAGTGGCCCCAGCACAGAGCCACCCCTCTTCTATTCCCCCACCAAGAGGCTGTGCAGGGGCCGCAGGTCCTGTCTCAAAGCTGTCGGGGCCAAGAGTGATCCAGAGCAGGGAAGAGGAGGATGATCTGTATTACGGGGTAAAAGAAGGGCTGGACGGTTTACTTATGGCTGATGATGATTCCATCTTTGAGCCTGAGACCTAACTGCGGAGGGACCATTGGAGATGGACCCATGTTGCAAAACTGAAGGGCTGGTCCATATCTCAGTCCAGCTCCATTCATGTCTAGGAATCTGGTTTGGGTAGCTGGGCGGTGAAAGCCACCTGCAAAGTCTGGAGTGTGTGACCGGGGAGGGGAGGGGAGCGCCTGGGTCAAGCTTGACTCCATTAAAATGTTTTCAGGAACTTCTGGCATGTTAAGGGAAATCTGTTGTGTTTTGACGCCCGCTGTGCACCATCCGTACCATGGAGCAGCTTGGAGAGAGCTGCAGGCCACAGGTCCTGGTCTCTGCATCCCAGCTCACCCACTGAGCACACTTAGCTCCTCACCCAAAGGCTGCCCTCCTCCGTAAATGCACCGGGTGACTGGGAGCCTCCAGGTACCAATGGGAAGTGTGGGGTGAATGGCCCCCCCCCCTTGCACGGAAAGTGCCACCTTTCCCAGGACATAGGAAGGGACCCCAGGAGATGATCTACTCCAGCCCCCTGC
This sequence comes from Caiman crocodilus, assembly GCA_030014935.1. NCBI lineage: Eukaryota > Metazoa > Chordata > Crocodylia > Alligatoridae > Caiman > Caiman crocodilus. Next base: position 10,971,391 of record JAGPOW010001543.1, on the reverse strand, counting down.
TCAAGGCAGGATCACCCCTGACCAGACCACTCCAGTCAAGTGTCTGCCCAACCTGCGCTTGACCATTTTGAGGGGTTTCACGACATTTCTAGGTAGCCTGTTCCAATGTTTGACCACCCTCGTATTTAGAAAGCCCTTCCTAATCTCCAACCTGCTGCATTTTGAAACCATTGCTTCTAGTCCCATCACAACCACAGAGAAAAGTCCATTTCCATCCTCTTTATAATCTCTCTGGATGTATCTGAAGACTATTACCAGATCCCACCTCAACTTTCTCTTCTCCAGACTAAATAACCCCAGTTCTTTCCACCTTTCCTCTTAAGTCTTGCCTCCCAGGCCCCCACTTGTTTTTCTTGCTCTGCACTGGACTCTTTCCAAACTGTCCACAACTTTTCTGAAATGTGGGGGACCCAAGGCTGGACACAGGACTCCAGGGGAGGCCTCCAGGGGAGGTCTTTGCAGAAGGGCAATGGTAACATGGGCCACTGGCACTGCACTGATCAGGTCCAGACCTGAATCGGCGCAGGCCCACAACCCGACACAAAGACAGCGACTGACCCTTCCGCTCTGTGACTGCAGCCTGGGTGAAAATGTAGGCCCTAAAATCTTAGAAACAAAACGATTTATCTTCTTTATTTGCCTTCCCTCACCCCCCCCCAAAATGGATGAACACAGCACTCAGCATAGTGAAGCCAAACAGCCTCTATTATAGGCAAGAAATCCAAATCTCCAAACGCCAAACACTGGGGGTTCGAAAGATGGACTATGGAGCGCTTGTCTCTACGTATCCCCAGGGTTGCTGCAGATGGATGTGGCTGTGGACTCCAAGCCTCAATTCTCTCCCAGAGGAAACAGGCAGCAGCCCTTTTACCTGTGTATGTTACCTGTAACATATGCCATTGTATACGTTCACATGGCAAAGGTAAGCACTCACATGAGTCTTTGCAGGAACGGGGCTGCATAATGTGCTTGGGAAGGGAAGAGGAGCTTCGCTTCTGTGCCGGAGGCAGGATCTGCGCTGAGGCAGGCAAGGGCATAGTCCCCTGGGATGGACTTCACAAGGTGCAGATTTGGCAAAACCTTTTCCGCACGCGGAAAGCCTTGCAGACGGCAGCCCCCAGGCGAGTCACCGCAGGAGTCGCCGGATGAAGATGAGACCGTCCATCTCGTTAACCCTGCGGGCACCGCAGCAGCGATGCCCGAGGTGGGTTGCTCTGGGCAAGCAGCAGCTGGGAAAAATGGGTCTGATATAGTGTCAGCCCCTTCCTGCCGAGGCCTGGCTTTCTGCTCTGATATTCGCCTGGCGGCTGTTGGGGTCGGATGAGCTGAAGGCCTGGAGCGACTCACGTCCGCTTCAGACTCGGGCTGGCCGCTGGGCTCCTTTGCTTGTCGGTTCGCCTCTGTTGCGGCGCGGTGACGCCAAGCGGATGGGGAGCCACAGAGCAAGCAGCAGCTGCGTGAGATCAGCAACGAGCGGCAAAACAATTGCTGGCGGCATCACGCTGAACCCGGCCATGTGGAAATCAGGCCACTTATTCCAGTGCCTGAGTAGGAGCAGAAAAGGCAAGTGAAGGCCCTGGCAGCTGTAAAGAGCCCCAGGCGTTTGTGGGTGGAGGTGGGATGATGACTCGTGAGAGTGATGCCGTGCGTTTTACCTTGCCAGCGTTCACTTTCATTTGATCATGCAGATACGTTGCGGCGTGGGCTACGAGAAATGTCCACCGGAGCTCAGTGCCCGCGGCGCGTGGATGAGCCCAGGGCCCTGACGCACGTTTACCTTCGACGATGGAGAGGTACGCTGGAGGACACAGAGGATGCTGGAGGAGGTTACTCGTGCTGTAGGCTAATGGCACTCGACATCTGCACCGGGTTTGACGTGGGGGGATCTGGAAATGGCTCTTTCAGTCTTGGTACTTGCATTTATGTTTTTCACAGGGTTTTCAATGCCTCAGGGAGCCCTTTGTGAAGTCAAAACAGTGCCGTATTTGTTTTTCTCATGCTCCAGCAGTCCCAGGATGGTGGAAATACCATGAGCAGACCAAATCTCTCTGCTTTTCAGCCCCAGAAATGACTCCCTAGGGTACTCAGTAGATAAATAGACTTTTTCTGTTTTCGAGAGCCTGCTGTTTTTGGCTGCGTGAGCTTTTTGGTAGCCGGCTGCAGCAGACTGGCGCTGAGACCTGGATGCACAGACCCAAGGCCTCCAGGCTTGATTCCCCCTGCCTCACGCTTCATCTGTCTGCACAGACAGAGCAAAAAGTGCTTGTGAACCTGACTTCTCCTCTCCCTCTGGTCATAGGCACCAGCACAAGCATCAGAGACCACACCAGGTACAACAGGGGGAGAGACCCTGCCCTGGGAATGCATTGAGAGCGGCTCCAGAACAGAGCCAGAAATCCAGACTGCCCCCCCACCCCCGCCCACCCCGGGAACGCTCCCGATCCTTGGCCGGCTAAACGCAGGCAGAGAACAAGTGGGGAGAAGAGGGTGGAAGCACCAGCATCATTCGCAAGGACTTCCACGGGGACTGATCTGCAGCCACCGCGAGGGAAATGCGTGGCTGACTGGTCCTGCGGGCAGCCCAGCACTGGGGCGCTCAGCACTGGTTCTGATCTGGCCCACGCTGGGAGAAAGTTGTTAACTTCCGAGGCTGCTTGTTTGAAATGAATCCATGGACTAAACCCAGTCTGTACTTTACTCCCTGGCATATTTACCATTGTGGGGAGTTGGTGCTGGCCATCTCAGTGGTTGTGCAAAGCAGAAAGGCAGATGCCCTTGCCCTCCCCTGGCTCCTGGGGATCCTTGTAGCTCAAACTACTACAGCTCCCAAGGACTCCTCGTACTGCTCCAGGTCACAAGGCTGCCTCGGGCTGCCCTGCATCCCGGGAGCTTGTCTGCTAACCCATATGTGCGGGGCTCTCCAGGCTGCTCCTGCAGAGTTGGGGACAGGTCAGAGACTCCTCTGGAGTCGAAGGCATCATGTGGGCTCCCTGGGTCTCAGCAGTGTCTAATGTCATGGTTCAGAAAGTCTTAAAGCCCTGGGAGTCATAGTCTGCCTTGAGGCAGAGCTTTCCGAGCTTCCAGCCTTTCACCTGTGGAGCCTGGAGAGGAGACCTGAGGGCTGGGGCTCCCCGGGTGCCCATCCTCTGGCCTCCATAGCAAGTTTCTGATGCCCCCCCCGCCAACGCCGGAGCGTAAGCGCATCAAAACCCACACTTTCCGTGAAACATTTTGCTTAGTACAAACTGGTGCTTTCTGATGGAAAATGTGTCCTCAGAAAATGCCCGCCCAGTACTGCTCATTACTCCAAGTCAAACCTTGGACCATCTCTGCACACTTGCCTCCTTGGACCTCCTTTCCTCCACCAGACCATGGTTGGAGCTGAGCTAAACAGGTCGGGTTCCCTCCATCTCCCCCGTGACTCGGCAGCTGCACATGTGATTTTTCATCCAAGAGCTGTGAAAATTCAGGTGCATTTAGAGTAGTGGTTCTCAACCATTTTCGACTCAAGGCACCCCTCATTAGACTCAAGGAGCCCCCCATCGCTTCTGTGAACTGAGCAGCACTCCATTTCAAAACCCAGTTATTGCAGTGCTTTCCCCTTGCAGAGGAACTGGGCAGTGAGGGCAGGGGAAAGCCTGACCCTGCCCTTATCACCTTATCTCCTCTCTCTCCAAAGGAGCGCAGGGCACCCCAGGGTGCTGCAGCACCCTAGCTGAGAATCACTGGTTTGGAGTGCTTTCAACAGCAGCGTCTCTGCACCCTGCTTTCTATCGCAGCTCCTTCCTGCCACTGTTTTTATGTGCTCTCTGAATAATACATTCTTTTCTCAGGTCCTGTTGATGGAGAAAATTGTGGTTTGTCACCAGAGGAGATGCAAACATAATCACCTTTAAAGCCCTGTTTACAATAAATAGGGAAGTCAACCCAATGGGAGCTGTGACCCCTGCCTGTCCTTCACTGCCTGCCAGTCTAAATGGGTCACGGAGGCTTGCGTTATCAGGAACTCTTTGCCTTCTGTTCTGCTCTTGTTTCTCAGTTTGCAATTAAATACTTATATCCAAGGGAGTGGGTGATTTGGGGGTTGGTTGGGTCCTCAAGCTGAGATACCCTAGAGGACCCTACCTTCCGGAGGATGGTACTAGGCACTGAGACTTGCGCTGCTTGTAGCTGATTCTAGCTGGTCACCCAAAAACAACTGAGACACCCCAAATCATTGGCAAGTTCTGTTTTTTGAGCAGTTATGCCACATGTTCAGGCTCTTTGGTGTACATTGAAGTGCGTCTGAGCCTGGAAAAAGGTGAGCTACAGGAATCCATTACAGTTCAATCCTCTTGATCTGGCTTTTTATGCTGTGTCCGAGAAAATGAATTTCCCTTCCAGGCTTGGGGCTTTCCTACGCTTGGAAGTTTTGCTAGTATAACGAAACCTGTGCTGTTTTCCACTCCCACTGGACCAACAATTACCAGTAAAGGGAGAGTCTTTTGCTAGCACAGCTTATACCAGTTGCAGTCCCCAAGCAGAATAAAGGATACTGGTAAAAGATCTTTCTTGCTGGTATAACCATGCGTACATTGGGGTTTTGGCTGGTATCACTGTACTGGTGAAAGCGTGTGATTTTTTCATGCTTGTAACCAGCACAGCTTTGCTGGCAAAACTCTGTGGCGTAGAAGAAACCATATTTAACAGGACACAAGGCCTCTTCATTAGTGCTATTACGCTACTGCATTGGGATGGCCCTTCCTTTGGGATCCTGCACAGCCTAATCTATGCTCACTTTCCAGGGACTGAGGTAGCAGTAGGACATGGCTGTTTGTGGAGCAACCACATAGCACCCTTGATAGTTAGCTGGCACTTTTTTAGTTTCGATACTAGCAGAAACGTCTCGATGATAAGAGTGCTTAACCATTGGAGTAGGTTGCTGGGAGTGACTGTGGTATCTCCATCACTGGGCCACCCCAACTGCTTTGCTCCTTTTAAAGCTGAGTTGGGGTGAAGCTGTGGGGAACAAATCCTTTTAGACCCCCGGGCAGGATCACCTCCCCGAATTAGTTCGTGATGCTACTAGCTCGTCCTTTAGATCTGTCACGATTCACTCACATCAAGACGACTGACTGTAACAATTTGATATAGGCCAGCTGGCTAGGCAGGTAAGACCACTGAATATCTCCTGTTTAATTGTGCAGCTGGCTCCTTTTCTCCATATCACACCCTTCCTCAATCCTCCATCTGCCATTTGCTTTACATTGTCTCTTACTTTGCAACGGGAATGATTAGCTCTGTGAGTGAGGGGCCATCCCTTCCTAAAGGTCTCAAGAGCGTCTAAGATGCTGGCGCTTTGCTAACGTTTTGCTCCTTGCTCACATTCCCCATTCCCAGAACACAGATAAAAACGAGGCAGCACACCTGTGTGATCGGGCACGCCTGTCATTTTTATATTTATCGCTGACACTGTTGTGATGGGGTAGGAGGAAAGAAGGAAATGTTTCCTAAATACACCAGGCAAGGACATATGCTGCTGTCATAGAGGAAACAAATACTCACCTGTTCATACTTGGTTGCCTAGTTCTCGCCAAGCTGCCATTTAGCTTGCAGGGGAACGGCTGCCCGCTGGCCTTCACACCTCTTTTCTCTGCCCCGTCTCCTCCATCCTCCTCTCTCAGAGGTCATGCGTTCAGCCGCGTCGCCCCGGTGGTGATATCTCTCGGCTCCTCTTCAAACCTTCAAATCTTGTGATTCGTCTCTGAGTGGCATTTCAGGTGTACTGCGTCTGATATAACATGTCAGTGAAATGCTAGGAACCCTTGGTTTCAGGGGCCTCTCACCAAGCAGGAATTTCCTCCATACTCGAGAGGGTTGTGGACTAAGTTTATGATATCACTGAAGGTGTTATCTGCAAGCCATACCGCTCCAACACCGGTACAAAAGTCTGGCATGCATTACGTGTTGATTTTAGCAGGGCTGCAAAGGGTAGAGCAGTGGGTAGGATGTGAACTAGTCCAAACTCAGCCGAGGCCAGTAGGCTAGCTCTTCTGCGGCTGTGTCTACACGAGACGTGGGCGGCACAGTTGTTACTGTGCAGTCATTTAGTATGTACGTCTCTAACTTCATGGTGATGCTGACTGAGCAGTAGCGTTGTGTCACGGTTCGTGCCCCTACTACTGTGCAGTAGTAACGAGCTACTGTGCAGTAAGCATCTCACGTAGATGTGGCCTGTCTTATGTAAGGTTCTTACATGGGGCTATCGCCAGAGTATCTGAGCCAGGCTCTTTCTGTTTATCTTCTAGCCAGCATCACCATCAGAAGAGAGCACTGCCAGGAGCCAGGCCAGGGAACAGAGGCTCGCTGTCCTTTCCTTCCAAGGAGCTTGGGGAGAGCAGCTTTGTAGGAGCATTCAGTTCAAACTTATGCCTCCATTGCATTATGGAGCACAATGGTTGAGCTAGCCCTGAATTGGAGGGAATACACCTAATTAATGACTGTTGCCATAGTGCTTGCCATATGGGTGCCAGCATATGCAAACATAACTTGGTTACCTGCACACCGTGCGGCCTCCTGCTGGGTGTGCAGGCCCCAAGTCCAGCTGTTCAGCATCCTTTGGATATGTGAGGCATTATCGAGCTGTCCCTAGTGAAGGGATACCCGAGGGAGTGAAGCTGGCTTGAGCGGCGTGGGTCAAAACCAGAATATTGGAGGAGGTTAAATATTCATAGATTAGAGAGTCCCACTGGATCATCGTGTCCGGCCCCCCGGCCCCTGGGGAGAGACATTCCTACATGAAAATAAAAACACTACAAAGCCAAAAGCCCAAACTCCAGCTGGGAAAAGTCATGGAAAGGTCTATTAAATAACCTTGACACGGGCTTGGCAGCAGGCAGAGAAGCCAACAAACCCACAAACATTATTTGGTTTTTGTCTCTAAAGAGCAACTCCTATTTCTTCCCTTTGGAGAGCTCAGTCTCTTCCTGTGCTCCTAAACCAGTCTCTCCGTGGCTGGGGAATGCAGGAGTGGGAGGAAGGCCCTGATAACACATAACCCCGGCGGCCACGGGTAGAAGTCGATTGCGGATCAGAGGTGGTCAGTCCAACCCATGGCCATCCCGTTGGTCAAGTTCAGAAATGGCAGAGCTCCCTCAGGCTCCCAAGGGCTGTGCAGAGGTTGAGAACAACTTTGCATGCCTCTGTGTGCCAGAGCAACAGGTTCCCACAATGCAAACAGGCCTTCTTGAACCCAAACTGGGTTACCCGCACCTAGTACCAGAGGTAGAACAAAATATGAGTAAGGGACGCTTCACTGCAGGCCCTGGACTTACCCCATTTCATGGGCCGATCTTCACTTGAATTCAGTGTGTAGTATCTTGGGGTGGTAGATAGATGTAGTTAGCCATGCTAATCTGAAGTCAGGTAAAAGGTGTCTCTCATTCAGTTAGTCTATAAGGTGCACCTCTGTCCTGCCATTTCGGATGGCAGGGATGCTAACACACGTCTCACGCCCTCTTGCGCTCCAGAATCAGATATCTACAATGCCTGATCGTCTATGGCGTGCGTGCCGACAGGAACTATAGCAATGGTCCTCATAATTGTTAAGTTTGTTATGCTGCAGTGCCCCTGTGTGTCTGTGCTATGGATAGTAAAAAAAAAGCATTTTATGCCACTACAACCACACTGTAATCTCTCCAGCAACTGAGAGACTGCAGAGTTCGGGGTTTCTTCTCCCTTTCCCCCACTTAGGTTTCCTTTTTCCTTTCCCCTGCTTCCTCATTCCTTCCCCGCACAGAGCCTCTAAAAGTTTGCTGTATACTCCTGGGTACGTACCACTATACTCCCCAGGCTGCGAATGCTGTAGGAAAGGGAGGCGCAACCTGTGGCACGGGTACCACAAGTGGCATGCACAGCCTTTCTGTGCGCTGATAGGGCAGGAAACAGGAAGTCGAGCAGCAGGTTGGGCACAGAGTGTACAAGCCAAGGAGCAGAAAGCAGAGCAGCAATTTATGAAGGGGAAGGGGATCAGTGTGGTGCTCAGGGGGGGTCCTGGGATTTAATTGTAGCATGCCTATCAAAAAGACTGGCCCCCACTGCTCTAGATCATGGGTGGGCAACATGCGGTCTGGGGGCCAGATGTGGCCCGCCAGCCCGTTCTATCCAGCTCACAGGGCCCCTAAAAAATTTAGAAAATTAATATTAATCTGCCCTGGGCTGCCTGTTCTGTGGCCCTTGATGGCTTTCCAAAACTCAGTAAGCGGCCCTCCGTCCAAAATACTTGCCCTCCCCTGCTCCAGATGAACCTACAAAGGACATAAGCAGAAATGAATACATATACCCATTGTGTTTTGACCTTGTGATGTATTATTATTATTATATTATTACTATTATTACTACTACTGTTACTGTTACTACTTCTGTAATCTGAGCACGGGACAGGGGTGTGAACTCCCTCACGGAAAAGGAAAGTGTGTCATGGTCACATCAGAGGATGGGCATTTCACTGCTCTAGTCCCTGCGCTTTGACACTGATTCCCTTTGTAGACAAGGACACATCACTTAACCTCTTGCCTGAGCTACAAAGACACCATGAAGGGAGACCAATGTATTATATCCTTCATACGCTAGAACGTGTGGCACTTTATTTTTAGAAAGGATCTGGGAACGGCTAAGTATCGTTGACTACCTCACCTGTTTAAATGCACCGTTTTTCTGTTATCGAGCTCAACGTGATAAGAAATAACACAGAGGCATAAGCGGTTTTCGTAACTTGGCGATAAATCTCTCCAGAGAAATACAAAGAGGAAAATTTCTTCTGCCTTTGGTGGCACGTGGCTTTATTACGCAACTTGGTTGTAGTTATACTCAAAATTTCAGGATTTTTTAGTTCCACTTGAAAGCAAGCACCCAAACGTTGGGGTCCAGGGGTCTTGTATTATAGTTTTCTCTCACTGGAAAAGAATTCCTGACGGGCCCAGTCCTCCGGCGGGGCAGTGCTGAGATGAAGACGCGGCTGTGACAAGGCACACTCCAGCTGGCTTTAAACTGCCCGGTAAGTGTACTGCTGGCGGCGGGGCTGCAAGAGCCTCCCGAAAAGCTGAGTGCTTGCCGTGAGCGGCACTGCCAGCTGTACCCAGATGAAAGCCAGCTCCACGACACACTGCCACAGGCACTGCAGAGACGTACCCTTCATACCACTCACCCTTCCTGCTGTCAGGCTAGCCAGGGAAAGGGTCGTGACCAGGCCTGGCTGCAATGCCCTGGTGCAATGCCGTGCTGCCCCTCTGCGGCTGGACTTCCAGCTGTTACAGGTCGAGATGCCCTTCTCTAGCAAAAGGCAGCCCCAGGGCTGGACTGAAGCACTGGAAGGAGTACACGGCATCCCCGAGCTCTGGCTCAGCCCAGAGGCAGGAGTTTGCAGCTGGAGCAATAATAACCTCGGTGTGTCCTGCCCTCTGCTGGCAGAGCGTGTGTTGGCATTTCCAGTCCTGTGTAGATAATGCCAGAGGGACATTTTTACCAGCCTTTGACAAATGCTTTGAGCAATCAGGTTTTTGCAAAGCCACCCAGCCATCCTCACAGCAGCCAAATCTGGTGCACTCCCAAGGGCTGGAGAACAAGGCGTCTTGTGCAATTGTCATCGTCCCGCCTTTACTGAACAGGAGGCAGGCTCACCCGGCCCAGCTGCTCCGGCCTCTTTCCCTGGTTTCCTTCCTTCTGTCGCTTTGCCCCTTCTTTCTCCCTGCCCTGCCGTTTCCAGAGGCGCTCGGGCCCTGCACTACCAGGTGAAGTTGGTGGGTGGCAGTCGGCCCAGGTATGGAGTTGGACATCCCCGGGTCAGCGGCTCCTTTCCGTCTTTTTGGCTGTAATCCGTTTGTCCCTCAGCTTGGGGCAGGACTCAGGAGCCCAAGGGGCGAGTTCTGGCTCTGCTACTGTTTTGCTGGGCGACCCTAGTCCAGTCCCTTCCACTGTCTCTGCCTCCACTCGAAACGGGAACACAGGACTGGAGAGATCCTTTGAGACCCTCATGTCCAGCCCCCAGCTTGTGTAAAGGTGACCACAAGAACGTCCCTTCTCGTGTCCCACAGCCGCACAGCCCCCCGCAGGAAAGTCCTCCAGGTCACCACTGGCAAGGAGCGGGGAAACAAGGGTGCTGTCAACAGAAGTGGCAGGAAATTAAGTTAATGGAGCACTTTGGGAAATACTGATGAAGGGTGCCTTATACACGTGAGCCCTGGCATCCATTTCCTCCTGTCCTGAGATGGGAAAGACGAACCCAACTCTTGAGAGTGCTGAATGAACCAGTGTTTGCCCCACAGGGACTAAGTCCAGTGTCTTAGCACAGGGCTGAAAAATCGCCCACTGTCCAAACCTCCTCCCTCATGGCACACAGCCGGCCAAGCAACCCAGCAGCCCCTCTCCGCTTCCAGGGTACCACTGCCCATGGGCAACTGGTGCCTCCTGAGTCTGGGAGGGCACCAGATTGCCAACTGGGGGGCCGGGGGGGTCCCTCAGCGGGTGATCGCCGGCCGGGGCAGAGGGTCCCCCAGCGGCAAAACCAGAAGTACACTTCCGGTTTCACAGCTGGCGCTTCCAGCGGGTGCACGGCCGATCCACATGCACCCCCTAAGTGTTGCCAGTGCCACTGCCAATGCCCAGTACTGTGTCCTAGGGGCAAGGGGAGGACTGAGGCACGGTGGGGTCCTGTCTCTGGGCTCTTGACCAAGCACCTTGGAAGCAATTTTCCCTCTAAGGTGTAGCCGTCCGTGAGCACGCCACTTTGGTCAGCGAGCGCACGCTTCGGTCTGTGAGCATGCTGCTTCAGTCCGTGAGCGCGCCACTTTGGAAACAGCACGCTCCCTCATCCCCAGCACATGTGCTCTGGGCTTCGTGCCAGCCCTTCCTGCTGTTCCCTTTGATCAAATCCAGAATTCCCCGGGGTGCTGGCCATACAATAGCTGGAAGGTGAGTGTGTGTCTGTTGCAGCACGACTTGGCCTCCTCCTCCCCAGACTGGGCTGGATTTGGTCTTGACACTTGTGCACCCTTGCACAAGCACTGCGGTCAGGGATTCACAAGGGCTGCCTTGACTTAGCGGCTTTGATAGGTGCATACGACACGGGACGATGTTGCCTCTCCGGCAGTCCCAGGAGCTGGCTTCAGCCCACCTCTGCTCTGGTGACCCTGGCACCTTGTTTGTTCACTGGAATCGCTCCTCAGCGGCGGTGCTGGCAGCCAGGAGTCAGCGTCAGACCGGCTCACCTGGCACAGGTAGCTGCCCTGCCTCACGACCCTCAAGCACCAGAGGACCGTCTTCTGGGCAGCCTCAGTGTCACTAGCCAAGGATGGAGGGAAGTGGTGGGCATCCTAGCTGAGCGCAGCCCAGCTTCATTCCCGCCGGCAGCTACCCCGGGGGCAGAGGGGTGGGGAGACACAAAGGCTAGGCTTGGTAAGCGTGGGGGAGCAAAGTCAAGAGAGAACTCTCCACTTGTTCTTGAGATCACGAGTAACTTAAAAACAACGGTGCAAAGATTATATTGGGAGGCTGGTGAGGATGCTGCCAGCGCTGGGAGCTCTGGCCTGAGAGTGCAGGTGGCACCTGAGCAGGCCCATCGAGTCCAGTTTCTGCCACCAAATGGATGGCTGATCCTAAAGGTCCATGGGGACACCCTCTCTGGCCCCTCCTGCATGATACAGCCTAGCAGCCCCTAATAGTCAGGATCTTCAGTCCAAAGAACCTCAGGGCTTCAAAACCTGGGATAAATATGGTCTCATAGGAAAACAGGGCTGGCAGGGAGCTCAGGAGGTCATATCTAAATCAACCCTTGATCAAGGCAGGGTCATTCTTATCTAAACCACCCCTGCCTATCCAAACTGCTCTTAAAAACTTCCAAGGACGGAGTCCCACAAGCCTTCTGGGCTGTGCCACAAAGCTTCAGACGTATGACGGGATCTAGTCCCCCTCTCCACCCGGCTGCCCTCAGGGCCCATGGCTGCTGGTGGTTTAGAAATGCTCGCTGGAGCACAGCAGCTTCTGGATTCAGGCTGGGGGCCTAAAGCTGGGCTCTGAAATCCAGACGTAGGCACTTCTTTAGAGGAGCGTCATCTGAGCATCCACTCATCAGCCCACCGTTGCTGGGAGCTGCACGTTCTCAGTACCTGCCTTTGAAGGCAGGGTTGCTTCTATAGTAGGCACCAACCTATGGAGTTCGGAGCCAAGCCGTGGGCCCTCCTGGCTGCAAATGTTAGCCTTGGTGCTCCTTTCAAAGGGAGGCTCATTCAGTTTGTGTCTCACTCCGGTCTGCTCTGGTGAGAGGCATCTGCCCTGCTTACTAACTCTCCACGCTCACCCTGGGGGTGGCAGATCTGAGAGGAGGACACTTGTGTGCAGGCAGCAGTGGAGCAGAAGGAGGATTGAGTGATGTCGGCTCCATCCTTCTGGGGACCTGCTTTCTGCTCCAATATATGCCCTGCAGCTGCAAGGGTCGGTGGAGCTGCAAATCTGGAGCAACTCATGCCATTTCCAAGATCCTGCCAATTTGCTGGGCTCCTCTGCACGTCAGTTCACTTCTGCTGCGGGAAGATGAAGCCAAGCTGACACAGAGCCATGAAGCAAAGGCAGCTGTGGGTGACTGACAGCAAGTGGCAGAAAACTGGCACAAACGCGCTCACGACTTCCTTCCATCCCCTCCTCCCCTATAAGAGGTACCGAGCCCGATTTCTGATGCCACATGGACTCAGCCAAGTGTCCCCTTTTGCTTTCCCCTCATTACACTAATGAAGTTATCTCAATCAGGCTTTTGTGCTCAAGCTCAGGCTCAGTCAGATGAGCCCATTCTTTATGCTGTCTGCTCTTGCCCTTTGCATTGCACTGCAGATTCCTATTAGCTAAAGGTTCAGTTCATTTCGCTGCTGTTTTACCAACACGTGCAAATCTGGGACCTGATGCTGCACCCAGTAACAAGCTTTGATTCTCAAAGGATCTGCAGGGGGCTGAAACCCAGCGAATTTCAGCAAGATCTGAGTCTGAACTCACCAACCCCTTTGGAAAATCCCAGCTTCAATCACTGTTGATCCCACTGATTTCCTAGAGAGCAGGAACAGGCTCCTAGTGACAGGGGCCTTTGTACTAAAGGAAGGTTGCCATACTTCTCTCCAGCATCAGAGCCAAAATCAGGGCCCTGTTGTGCTAAGCGCTGTATAAACCCATTGGAGGGGAGAAGTCCTGCCTCACAAAAGCTTGGGATCCAAATGGACAGAATGCAGAGGGGACATTGATGAATGCAGAGGTCAAGTGATTTGCCTAAGGTCCTACAGCAGGTCGGTAGCAGAGCCCAGACTTGACTGCAGGTCTCCTGTGCCCCAGTCAGTTCCCCTGTCCGCTGAACATATCTGTGCCCCTGAATGTGCTGTATAGTTTGAATTAAGCATAGAACATTTTCTAGGCTGTGCAATGTTTTGCCAGGTTTCCTCTGTCAGCGAGGCTGCGGCCGAATGCGTGTCCCCACGCAGGTATTTTAAACGGTGCGGTCATTTCCTAGCGGTCAGCAGAAAGGACTTGCAAAGGAATCCCAAGAGCTGTCTGCAAGCGCAGACCAACGCTGGGGGAAAAGCCTTGCAACGTTTGACGATTCTGTAAAAAATGCTTAAACAGGATTAGAGTAGCTTCATGAAAATTCATCTCCCGAGTAAGCCAGGGAAGAGATTTATAAACCTCATCCACCTCTGAAAGTAGGTCTTTAGCTCTGGCATTTTTACTTGCCAGCTCTCACATGGATATACAGAAATCCTTGGGTAGACGTTTCCTTATGAAAAGGAAAAGATTTCCTGAGCAGAATACATTCGGTTTGGGTGGGCGGCGGGGAAGGGGTGTTTCTTTCTGCAGTATCCTTGCTGCGGAGCCTGGCTAATTCCTGGGTGGCAACATGGTTTTGTGACTGCTATTCCCCCAAGGTGACCCCTGATGCACGCTGCAAAAAACAAATTGGTCTGGACTCATGTCTCAGTAAAGACTGAAGAGCGCAGAGCTTTACAGGGTAGGACTCCACCAAAACGAGTAGCACCTAGGGCTGCCGGCAGCGTGATTTGTCTCATATAGAGAGGTTCCATTGCCAGGTGTTCGATGGGTTACCAAACGGCCTTCTTTTTCCTTGATCTAAAGCCCTGTAGTATCAAGTGGCTCCTAAAAGGTCACCAATCCTGCTCGCCTCCTATGGGCAGTGCCCTGTTAGAGTTTGTCACCGTCACTTCTTGGTCCTACCCTTTCACTGGCAGACGCTTTGCTTGCAGGTTGCCACTGGGAAGCCCGCTTGCCACTCACTTTGTAGAAGCGGCTGCCGGCAAAGTGAGGGCTGGGAGTGCCGCTGCAGGGCACATGAGGCTGGATTGGGTGCATCTTGCCTTTTTCTTCGTTTTGCCAGGAAGTTGTTCGTATTTCCCTGGGACAGTTTTGCATCCCTCCAAGTTCCCTCGAGCAGGGCTTTTTCTTCCAGGTAATTCCCAAGCCTCTGCATCAAATGGGAAGATGCCAGCACAAATGCAGTATCCTTGCTGAAGCCAACGTTACCAGCCTCCAGTCGAAGATCCTTACGCACCAGCTTTGCTGGACCAGACACGGGGCGTGCAGACTTGGCTCCTGACTCCCAAAACAAGCGCTCTATTCCCAGTTTAGTTTGAGCCTGAGCTCTCATGGCAGCCAGAGGGAGCGCCGCAAGGAAGTATCCAAGGCAGACCTCAAGCAAGCGCATGCTGATGCCAAGAGCCGGAGGCTGCCAACCCAGCTCCAGTGGTGCCGCAACCTCACCCAAGCGCCAACCCCTTTCGAAGGAAAGCAGAGAAGAGAGAACGGAGGAAAGACGAGGAGAAAAATCCTGGCCTCTGCCTACTCTCCCTTGTAGAAAAGCCTGCAGCTTCTGTGGATGGGTCTGCGGCTCAAGGGCTGGATTATGGAGTCGCCTGGAGGCCCCTCAATGAGTGTGGTAGCGCTCGCCTCCAGCCCAGGGACTGTGGCCGGGCCTTCCTCTGCTCTGCCTGGCTCTCTGAGGGCCTTGTGCTCGTAGAAAATTCAGGTTGGAAGGGCCTTAGGAAGTCATCCAGCCCAACCCACTGCTCAAAGCAGGTGCATCCCCAATTAGATCATGCCAGCCAGGGCTTTGTCCAGCTGGGCCTTAAAAACCTCCAAGGGTGGAGATTCTGGGGCTGGTTTTGTTCAATATCTTCATTACCAGGCTGGAAGATGGAAAGGGTGCACCCTCAGCAAGTCTGCAGATAGCACCGAGCTGGGGGGAGTAGTAGATACCCTGGAGGGCTGGGCTAGGATTTGGCGTGACCCTGACAAATAGGAGCATTGGGCCAAAAGAAATCTCATGCGGTTCAGCAAGGACAAGTGCAAAGTCCTGCACTTAGGACGGAGCAATCCATGCACCGGGACAGGCTGGGGGCGACGGGCCGGGCCGCAGCTCTGGGGGTGACAGTGGCCAGGAAGATGGCTATGAGCCAGCAGCGTGCCCTTGTTGCCAAGACGGCTAGCGGCATCCTGGGCTGCATGGGTAGGTGCGTTGCCCGCAGGTCAAGGGAAATAATTCTTCCCCCTCTCTCTCTCCAGCACTGGTGAGAGGCTCTGGCGTCCTGTGTTCAGTTTTGGGCCCCCCACGACAGCAAGGATGTGGACAAGCTGGAGAGCAAGGAAAACAGTTCAGGGTCTGCAGCACGACTTAGGGGGGGGAGAGGCGGCGGGGACTGGGCTGACCTCGTAGGCAGAAGAGAAGCCCGAGGTGGGATTTGGCAGCAGCCTTCACCTCGGTGCGGGGGCTGCAAGGGGGATGGAGCTGGGCTGCTCCCAGCGAGGGCAGCTACACGGCGAGGAGCAGCGGGCTGGAGTTGCCGCCAGGGAGGGTGAAGTCGCACGGGAGGAGAAGCTTCCTCGCCAGGAGGGGGATGAAGCGCCGGGCTCAGCCGGCGAGGGCATCCAGTCCCCCCAGCCCCGCCGCCGGGCTCGGGCGGGCGCTGCCGCCCGCGACCCGCCTGTAACCTGACGCCGGGGAGCGCAGGGGCGGCGGCCGCCTGGCGCGGGGCAGCTCCCCTCCAGTGAATGTTTAACCAGGCGGCGTGGTCCGATGGCACAAGCGTGGCGTGATCCGGCGCTTCCACGCCCCACGGGGCGAGGGCGGCGCGGGGCGGCGCGGGGAGGGGGCAGAGCGCGCCCGGGACCTGCCGAGAGCCGCCCGCCACGTGCGAGCTCCGCGCCAGCACCCCGGCCCCGCGCACCATGCGCTCCGAGCCGAGCACGGGCCGGCGCGGCTCCGTGCCGCTGCCGCTGCCGCTGCTGCTGCTGCTGGCGCTGGGCAGCGCGCGGGTCCCGGCGCAAGAGGCGGAGGATGAGCTGGGCGAGCTGGCGCTGTCCCTGCCTTCCGAGGAGGAAAACCGCACGGAGCCGCGGGGGCAGAGCCCCGCCGCCGCCTTCCACCGCTGCAACAAGGTGATGCCGCGGGGCGAGGCGCGGGGATCCGCCGCTCAACCCCAGCTGGGCTCTTTGCAGGCGGGGGGCAGCCGGCGGAGCAGCCCGGGTCCCGGCGGGGCGCAGCGCATGGAGCACGCGGGCGGGTCGGTGGGGGAGCCCGGGCAGGTCCCTTAGGCTGGTGGAGACGACACTCGAGCTGCTTTCCCTGGCCGGTCTGCAGGGGACAGGCTAGGACGTGGCTTTACGCTCCGGGCACCCCTCGGAAAATGCCAGCTCTGACCTTTCCCTCCTTTTCTGACCCTGGAAAAATACTAGAGCAATTCTGCTGTTGCAGAGAGCTGAGAAAGACCCCGCTGGGGGAGAACAGGTTTAACACTCTCTGCGGGTGTCTTGTGTTGTGCTTGCACACCCAGCGGTGCTAGCATTGCCTTGGCATCCTGCGGCGCCCTTGAGGGGATTTCGAGGCGCCCCGGTTGAGGACCACTTACTGGTCTAGGTGAACGTGTAGGGCGGGGTGGCGGATCCTGACTTGAAAGCCCCCCTGTGAGCTGCTGATGGCCCTGAGACGCCTGTGGGGGTTTTGGGCAGGCACAGCTGGAAGCTGAGATGGATGCCTGCATGCATCTGCCGTGGTTGCTCTGGGTGTCCCCACCCGAGCGTCTTGTGATGGCCCAGAGGGAGTCTGCAAGTCCCCAGTTAGGTGCCCTGGGTGTGAGCCCACAGCCAGAGAGCTGCGGCCAAGCTGGGCGTGGGCGGGTGCGCTGGTGGGGTGGCGTGGGGCACAGCCGGGCCCGGCCTGGCCGATGGCCCTGCCTGGCTGCAGCTCTGATAGGGGAGTGCAGACTTGGACATGTTTCCCCGCTCAAGCTATATTCCTGGAAGCAGGATTTGGGTCCTGGCTGTCCGGCCATCCAGAACCTCAGTGCATGGGAGGAGGTGGCAAGAGTTTTTGGAAGGGGGGTGAGACTCCTTTCTCTGACAGCTCGGGAGGATTCGGCATCTGGCAGGTGGGTCTTGGAGCTGATGGTCATGAGGGCTGTGGCAGGAGGGCTGCTGGCTTGCCCGGTCACGGGGAGGTTTCTCTGCTTGGCCAGCCGGGACTAGGTGGGTCCCTCCCTACTCAAGCCCTCCTCCACTCAAGCCTCCTGCCTGCGGCTGTCTTGACTCTTCCGCTGTGCCTCCCCCAGCGATGATTTGTGACCCCACGTGGCTTCTGGCAGGGGTGAGATGTTGCCCAGGCAGAGGGCAGCTGCCGGGAGGGTGTCTATCCCTGGAGTTGAGGGAGAAGAGGAGCTCTGCTGGGCAGTGGGATCTACCGCTCCCCGTGCCTTCGGGGGGGGACTGCCGTAGGTCTGTGCTCCCACGTGGGTGTAGCCGGTGCAGGGCAGTCACACCGTTACCAGCTCCGGTGATTCAGCGCTGGAAGGGTCTCGAAATCCTGGCTCTGGAGCCGTGTGATCGTGTGAGACTCCTTAGTGTTTTCCGAGTCAACTTGTAGCCCTCGTGCCTGTGATGGACGGGGAGAGGAGGCACATGTAAAAGAGACCCCCCACTCCCCGCAGGGAAAGCAAATGAAAAGTAATCCAAAGGTCGTTTGAAAAGCGTTTACAATGTTTAAGCTGGTTTCATGACTGCAGTGGCTTGAACTATGCTGTGCGAAGCCTTGAGTGGGCCAGCCAGCTCCTTTCCAATTATGTTCAGTTCGTGCCACAAAGCAGATGCTGCTGAGCTCATTAAAGCAGCAGCTCGGGTCTACAGCTAGCTTCCCGTGGAGGATTGCAGCTGCACGCCTACGTTATGGAAATGGGGGACTCCTCCCTAGTTTGCTCCTCGGGCAGTTGGCCGAGGGCAAGTGGGACCCGGGGGTGTGCGAACCCCAAGCCTCCGGGCTTGGGTCTGCTCGTAGGATGCCTGCCGATGGGTTTGGAAGCATCCGAAGCCCCAGATGATTGCCGGTTGCAGTGCCACATGTGGTGTTTGAATGACTGAGCCTTGCTCAGTCACAAGGATTCAGAACTGATCCGGCTAATTTGACCTGGAACACCAAACATTTTCCAAAATTAAAAAAAAAAAAAAAAAAGCAGCTGTAATCCACAGCGCTGCAGCCGGGATTAGACAGGGAAGCGTTGCTTTTACTTGCCTTTGCACACCGCTGCTTCTGCTTGTTTAAACCCAGGATGCCTGGAGAATGGCCGGGCACTACATCGTGGTACTGAAGGAGGAAACCCATAAGTCCCAGACAGAGAGAACCGTCCAGAGGCTGCAGGCCAGAGCAGCGAAGCATGGCCATCTCACCAAAATCCTGCACATCTTTCAGGAGCTCTTCCAGGGCTTTGTTGTTAAGATGAGCAGCGACATGCTGGATATGGTAAGGTGATGTTGCGCATCTGGCTTTTCCACCCGTGGTGGTTTTGTTTCCCGCTGTTGCTGTTCAGAGGCATTGGGTGCAGGGCAGCAGCATGGAGAAGAGGGCCCTTTTTCCAGCAGGTGCAGGTTGAGGCAGGAAATCCTCAGGCTCCAAGGCAGGCGATTAGGAAGACAGTAACAGGACGCAGCCCGGAGAATCCCAGTCTGCTTCTACAGAGACCGAACACGTCTGGAGTTGGGAGAGGAAGGATTAAAATAACAATCTCCCCATCCACTTGTTTGCAAGGTTTATCAACCCTCGTGCTCCAGGGCACTAATTAATCCCTGCCAGATGGAGATTAGGCAGAAACTTTCCCAGTGGGTGGGTTATTTCATAACTGGCCACACAAGGGTTTTTGTATCTTCTGCCGAAGCATCTGGTCCTAGCCACCATCAGAAAGAGGCAATGACCTAGGGTGTGATCCAGGCAGCAAATCCTGCCTCCTTTGATGAATTTGCCGGCACTGGTTTTGTGTTGGGCTCCGATGCTTTGTGCAGCATCTGAAGCATGGAGGAGAGGCTGGACCTGGGGCAGGAATAAAGAATTCAGATCAGGACGCCAAAGTGAGGCAGATCTCCAGGGAAGGAGTGTGTTTTCTTGGATATCTTTCCACCCACCCACGAGGCTGGGTGCAAACTTGTCGCTGCCGGTTGTATGTCTTAAAAGCACGTGGGAGTGACTTGCACTTAAGCTGATGCAATGCACTGCCACTTCCCAAAGGAAGAGCTTGGAGAAGAACATGCTCCTGCCACGGGAGATACAGGAGCGTTGCTGTTCAGTTTTGTGGTTTCCCTCGACTGGCCTGTTTTAGCCTCACTGGGCCATGTGAAAGTCCTGCGTCTTTGCAGGATTGGGACAGGCATTTTATGGTTGCAGGCATAGACGTCGGCAGATACTCAGCCTGTTGGCCACTCTCCGTCTCCCCAAAGTCACACGCAGATGCACGGTCAGGGGTGTGTCCATAGCACAGTGTGTTGAGATCGAGTCCTGAGCTCTCCCAGGGAAACTTTCCCACTCCGTTATTGTTCACCACATGAACTGAACCTCACGGTGCCTATCCCACGTTGTGGGGGAACTGAGGCACAAAGATTTGTCTTTTTAAGCCATGTAAGCCACTGCAATAGAGCTGGGAGCAGAGCACCAATCTCCCAGCACCCCTGGGCACATCTACACATGCATTTGGTCTGGGATCAGTCGACTCTTGAGTAAACTACTCGTGAGCAAACGCACCCGGGCAGGCGTCTACACGCGTAGGGAAGCGGGAGCAGATTTGCAGATAATGGCAGCAAACTGCTCCCACTTCCTGGGGCCCCAGCTGGGACATTACCAGGGATCCGGGTTTTCCGTTTCCCACAGAAAAATGGAGTAAATCACGGATTTCCCCCTTAGCTGGAGGAAAACGTGGATTTTGCAGCTTTGCAATGAGCTCTGTGCAGGCTGTCAGAGTTGCAGGGTGCAGGGGGCTGCGAGGGAGGTCAGGCAGGGGATGCCATGGGCATGTGCACGTGGCAGCCTGGAGCGCAGCTCCCTCAGGTACTGGGGCTGGATTGAGGCCCCCACATGCACTGCCCTGGCGACATGTCCTTTGTGTGCGGGGCAGCAGCGGGGGTGGCGGCGCGGGGGTGTGCCCCGGGCGCGCAGGGGATGCATCATCAGGGCAGCGTGGAGCTTGCAGCAGCCAGCAGCTTTCCTGCACGGCCCTGCTCTGCCGTGCAGCGCCAGGTCACACCTGCCAGGCTGTGCAGCAGGCCGGGAGCGGGAGCCTGCAGCAGGCAGCGTGCACCGGCCCCACACGCAGAGCTGTCCCCCCTGCTCCCCGGGAGTGCACGCAGGGGTGGGGAGCCGGTGTGAGCACGGAGCTGGCTGGGCAACAGGCAAGCATGGAGCGGGGTGCTGAACAGGCTGGGCAGCTTGTTTCCCAATCAGCCCCATGAGCGCGGAGCTGGGTGGGGAACAGGATGGAGAACAAGTTCCCCAGCCTCCACCAGCAGGGAGCTCCCAGCACCAGCTCTGCGCCAGGGGCTGGCACGGGGCATCCCTCATCTCCCAGCCTGAGCGCTGCGGTCACGGGGCTTGGCCTGGGAGACCCTTCTCTCCTAGTGGCACTCTGTGGCTGTGGGGCCAGTGCCAGGAGATCCTTGCTCTGGGAAATAAGGCGCTCTCAGCCCCCTACTCCGCAATTGTGATGGCAGACCGGGGGGCTTGGGGCTCCTTGCTGCCAAGGCAAGACCTCACAGTCTCCTCCTTGGCGCCAGTGGCAGAGGCTGCCCTGGCAGCTGGCAGGGAGCAGCCTTCCACCCACTAGTGGACGACTGACCGGGAGCAGATTTGCTCCTGATCAGGTGTCTATAGGAGCGCTGCGGCTCCATTACTAATCAAACATAAATTTGCTATTTGCATTTTCAGGTAGCAAGTTTACTTGCTATTAGCGAGGTGTACTGCGTAGTAAGCATACACACATGTAGACACACAGGCTTACTTTGCAGTCAGCTGCGCTGCTGTGCAGTTAAGTGTCTCGTGTAGACGTGCCCCCTGTGTCTTAACCACAGGTCCGTCCTCCAAGGGACCCTCTTGCCCTGCAAGAGCAGGTGGCACCGATGAGCCCTGCATGGAGCTGCATCCAGCACTGCTTATAGGAGGGGCAGGTCATCCTGGCTGGTACCTGTTCTAGGGATAGCGGGGCAAATACAGGATCAATCCCTGGCTTATCCAAGTCCACCGCAAGGCAGCAGAAGACCCTGATCCCTTCTCACAGGTGTTTAAACTGCAGGTGCACGTGTGCTCGGAGCTCCTCAGTGGCTGCGGGATGTACGTCCTGGGGTTGGGGAGGATCGACCAGGCAGGAATGGGCAGACTGTAATGAGCGCTGCCAAGCTTCCCCTGGATTAGCATTAGGCATATAAAGTAAATAAAAAGGTCTGAGCGAGAGACCACAGGCAGCTTTGTGGCCACTGTGTGGTCCAGGATCAGGTGTTTGCTCCTCTTGCAAGGTTTGCATGGCTCAGATATAGGGTGGATTAAAACAGCCCTGGGATTTGTGGCTAACCAGCACCTCCTCTTGGACTGAGCGCCTTCAGGGATGTGGTTGTGGTCTTCCCTGGCACAGCTCCTGTGACAGCCATGGACCCACACCAGCTCACACCTATGGAGAACGGGGTCCCTAACAGGCAGCTGTGTCTGGGACTGGTTTCACATTTCACCCCTCCTTGGGCATGGCATCTCATCATCTGGGGCCTCCTTCTCACTGAGCACTCCCAGCTGCATGCATTTTCTCCGGCACACGATTAGTTAGGCCCTAAGGCACGCATCCTGAAAGGCTTTTTAATAATTCTTGCAGTGGCCAGACGCTGACAGCCCTCGTCCCCCTGCGTTAACCTGTGGTTACAAGCGCTGCCTTGTAGTTGTGTGAGCATGTCGGTAGGGTTAGACAAGCACTTGTGTGGGATGCTCTGCACAGAGCCGATCCTGCCTCCAGCAGGCGGGCGGGCTAGATGTGATCTCTGGAGGTCCCTTCCAGCCCTCCTTTTCTGGGATTTCAAGCGCTCAGCTCCCACCGATCAAAGAGCAGTGGCATCAGTGTGCGTTAGGCTCCTAGCTACCTTTGAGCATCTGGGCACAAATCACCTTTCCGGCAGGCGTGGGCTCTGTGTACCCGGAGGGCGCACAAGGCGACTGCCACTCTCAGACAATGCGCGTGCCGCTCCGTGACGCGTCTTTTGTGCAGGCGCTGAGACTGCCGCACGTCGACTACATTGAGGAGGACTCCTACGTGTTTGCTCAGAGCGTCCCCTGGAACCTGGACAGGATCATCCTGGCACAGCACAAGACTGACGAATACGACCCTCCCAGTAAGGCCTGCTTACAGCCCCGGTGGGACTTGGCTATAAAGGGGTGTTATATTCATGGGGTGGCCACTGATTTCTGGGGCAGGGTCGAGTCAGCCAAGTGCTCATGGGGAAGATAGAAAACCTGCCTAGAGGTGGAAGTGCAGAAGGAGGGAGGGAGACTACGGCCCCCACCCTGCCCCGGAGGGACTCGCTCTTCCACCTGAGTTTTGCAGGATTGCCAGGCCGGGCAGCCCTCCGTGATTTATTGATTTAAATTTAAGCACTTAAGAATTTAAATGAAAACAAAAATAGTGTCACCGGCCCACAAGACCGATTTCAGGCGGGTGGACCTGGCTCTCAGCATTGGTGTGGAAGCGAGCAGTGCCTGGCGTACCTGTGACAGCGCGGGGCTGCCGCGAGCCCCCCAGGCTGCGGTCCCGCTCCCTGGGCACTGGCAGCACCGTGTTATGTGTCTCCGGCAGATAAAGGAGAGCTGGTGGAGGTTTACCTGCTGGACACCAGCATCCAGAGCAATCATCGGGAGATCGAGGGCAGAGCGTTCGTGACCGACTTCGAGAACGTCCCGGAGGAGGATGGCACGCGCTTTCACAGGCAGGTGAGCGAGACGGCAGCCTGCGCCTGCAGCGTCGCGTCGCGTCCGGAGGGCTGCTCGAAATGCTCCGTCCACCCCGGTTTTGAGTGGATTTTGGTGTGTTTGACCGGGCAGCATTTTTCACAAGGACGAGCTGCATTGTGGGGAAGAGCTGCAGCTCAGTTGCTTTATGCCTTTGTCCTCTTGCAAGGGCCACGTTCGGTTTGCACACTGGCCTTCATCCCCTCCCCACCACCGTCACGCGACACCAGCTGCCCTGTCCAGGACGGAGCAGCAGGAGAGATGCAGTCTAAGCAGGGAGCCTCGCCTGGTGCGGAGAAGGAGTTTCCATGAAGCGTTGCGGCAGGATTTCCCTATCAAAGCCTTTCAGGCACGTTTTGAATGATGGCTGAATACCTGTTTTCGGCAGTGGGCAGGGGTGACCC
This sequence comes from Caiman crocodilus, assembly GCA_030014935.1. NCBI lineage: Eukaryota > Metazoa > Chordata > Crocodylia > Alligatoridae > Caiman > Caiman crocodilus. The sequence continues at coordinate 10,947,679 of JAGPOW010001543.1, read as the reverse complement.
ATCTTCTGCCAGGCCCTAGGCACAGTACCAGGGAGGCTCATGGCGTGACTCTCTATGCCAGCGTTTCCCAACCTTTTAAGTAGCAAGTACCCCCCCCCTCGCTTCTGAAAATTAGGAATTAAAAAAATTAAAATTAAATTGTCCCGGCCCCCCCACGGCTCAGCTCGCCAAGCCTCACCTCCAAGTAGCGCCGGCGTGGAGGGAACCTGTCACGTTCAACACCTTTGGCAGAGCTTGGACGACCCACCTTGATTTCCCCGCACGCTCGGTGCCTGCTGCAGCCCGTGGCAGAAGCCGGGGCGCCGTCCATTGTGGCCCTCAGGGGAAGGCTTGTGCGCAAGCAGCTTCTCGGCCTTTGTGACGTGCCCGGAAAACGTCTGGAGCGTGCTGTGTGGGGCTTGAGTTTTACCATTGACCTCTGCCACTGACTTGCTATATAGTCTTGGGCAAGTCCCTTAACGTCCGCATCGCCGTTACAGAGCAGTCGCGCCTGCTTTACCAGGTGCCTCGAGGCATGCGATGAGTGAGGGAGCTAGGGTTTGTCTAGAGATTTGCTCCATCGCCGCATTACTTCAGTGTTACGGCAGGAACCCAGTGGTGAATCAAACCAAACAGCTGCACGGCAGCCGTTCGGCTGCGCTTATCACCCTGGTGCTTGGGATCCTGCCCTTAGAGGGGATCCTTGGGTGGCCCTTTTGAAGGGACAGGATCCCTCGGAGGGAATAAAATAAACCTGCGGTGAGGAGAAGGGCCCGACGGCAGGAGTCCACGCGCACCTTGCCCTGTTACTGCCTCTCTGCGGTATGACCGCCCGCGGCCAGGCGTAGCACGTCCCCGGCGGAGAAGACCTGCGTCTCGGCTTCGCCAGAGGTGGGGAGAGGGCCGCCCGGCTGCTCGGATAACGGGTATCCAGAGTTTTAATCGCTAAAGCAGACAAAGAGCTTTGGATGGGATAAAGCCTCATGCTTCATGGTTTAAGCCTCTAAGACGGATTAGGCTCAGGCCCTTGTGGGGCAGCAGCTTATCTTAGCTCTGCTTAGTGGGGTTTTCTTGCACTTCCCGAGAAGCAGCTGGCACTGGCCACTGCTGGAGGCCTGGGCCGTGTGGCTGCTCCAGCAGGCAGCTCGTCTGGTAGGTAGCCGATGCTTCCCACCCCCCGGCGGCAGCTGAGTCAGCTTTAGGTCTTCACCGACTTCAGACCGCCCCGAGTGGGGCTGCTGCCCCAGTGAAGCATCGTGGCCGAGATGGGGCGTGCTGGAATAAAAAGAGCATTTGAATAACCGGAGCCTGAAACTAAGGCTGGCTCCTGCCCATGGGGATGCCCCCAAATAACTGGCTCTTGCACTCGGGGAAGCCTCGCACCAGGGATGATGCCTGTCGGTGAGGGTGTTGCAGGAATGGGCCCCGTGTGCGTCCGTGCACGTGACGGCTCGGGAGGGCCTCTGCTTCCCTGACTGGCTTCTTTCTCCGGCAGGCCAATAAGTGCGACAGCCACGGGACGCACATGGCCGGCGTGGTGAGCGGGAGGGACGCCGGTGTGGCCAAGGGGGCCAGTGTTCGCAGCCTGCGGGTGCTGAACTGCCAAGGCAAGGGCACAGTCAGCGGGACCCTCATAGGTGAGTGATGACCCTCACCCCGCTTAGCGGGTCGCTGGGCTTGGTTGTGACCTCAGTCGGCACCCCCGAAATCGGTCCCTTTGCACTTAGATGCGATCTGCTCAGTGCCAGGAGCTGGGGCGCTGCCGGCTCCCCGGAGAGCACGGGTCTGACCCCAGCTCCTCCGGGTGGTGAAGGCTCCCCATGCTGGCAGGGGGAAAGAAGCTGGGTTGGGGATACGTAGGGTGACCGTATGGGGCAAAGCGAAATCCAGGGCACTGCCCCCCGCCCCTTAAGTCAGCAATGTTGCTGCAATTGGGGGGTGGGTGGCCTGGTGCAGCTAAGGGAGTCAATGGCCTGTTAATGACCCAGATATTCACAATCGTTTCCTCTTTCTAGTGGTCATTCTGTTAATTCAGCTAACCTACTTTAGGGCAGTTTTGCGGTCTGCTAGGGCTTCCTGTTTCACAGCTCGTGCTGCTTGGCCTCCCTGCCCTGCCCCGTGCCTCGTGGCTAGGATGCTAATTTTAATTTTCACCAGCCAGCTGGGACTGGCCTCCACAATCTGGGACTATCCCAGCCAAACTGGGTCTGGTCACCTGGGGGGGATACATAGATCCATAGATGTTGGGGCTGGAAGGGACCTCGGTAGATCATCGAGTCCAACTCCTTGCCCCGGGCAAGAAAGAGTGCCAGGGTCAGACGATCCCAGCTACGTGCTTGTCCAGTCTCCTCTTGAAGACCCCCAAGAGCACCACCTCCCTTGGGAGCCCGTACCAGATTCTGGCAACCCTTACTATGAAGAAGTTGTTTCC
>JAGPOW010001543.1:10828298-10945169 GCA_030014935.1 Caiman crocodilus | reverse complement strand
AGATCTACTGCAATCAATACCTGCTGATTTCCTTTCAGCACTATTTCCCCTGCTAGATTCCCACAAATGTGATCCTTAATGATTTTTTCCAGTGTTTTCCCAAGGATAGAGGTGAGACTAACTGGCATATAGCTTCCCGGTTCCTCCCTCCTCCCTTCCTTGAAAATAGGGACCACACCAGCTCCTTTCCTGAGCAGAGCACCGCGAGTGCTCGAACAGCCGTGCCAGCGGCTCTGCTCTGACACTGGCCAATTCCTCCAGCACCCTTGGGTGGAGCTCATCCGGGCCCTCCAAGTGCCCCGTCACTAAGTGTGCACTAAGAGTTGGCGGGCCGGTGTCCCTCCTGTGTCTAGCTGTGGCTCACCTGGGAGATTTGTCTTGTACGGCGTCTAGGAATACAGACGCAAAGAGCTCAGCTTTGTCCCCCTCTCCGTCACCAATTCCCTAGTCCTGCGCTACCCTGCACCTTCCTTTTACTCCCTATATACCCGAAGAAGGACTTGAAGTTCGTCTTTCTGAAGTCTAGCGCTTCAGCCCTGCCGGTTAGTTTACCCACCCTTGGCCGGAGAGTGAATTCAGTCAATCGATGGTCGCTGTCCCCGAGGTTACCTCGTACCCGCAGATGCCCCACCAGGTCCTCCCCGAGTAGCTAACGCCATCCCCTGTAGCTAACGCCAGGACTACGCAGGTGGCATCAGAGGGCATCAGAGGGAGGGAGCCTGGCCTGAGTGAGTTGTCTGTCCCTCTTCGGATTTGCTTGGGTTTCTGGTTTCAACCATCCATCTGCCGGGAGGAGACCCCCTGGCTGCCCGCAGCCGACACACCTGCCGGCGCTTCCCAGGAAAACCCCCCCCGGAGCCATGGAGCCGCTGCTTCACTGCCTTTCTTTCCATGCACTTCATCGTTACGGATGTTTGCATGAAAAGGACCCTTGTTGCCCCCTCCGAAGCGAGGGCAGAGGAGTCGAATCTACGCGAGCGAGTCACTGGCACGATGGTTTTCTGCTCTCAGTGTCACCCCTGTTCAATCGCCAGGCCTGGAGTTTATCAGGACCACGCTGGAGGCCCAGCCCTACACGCCGCTGGTCGTGCTGCTCCCCTTCGCCGGAGGCTACAGCCGCGTTTTGAATGCAGCCTGCCGGGCGGTGGTGCGCTCGGGGGTGGTGATTATTGCCGCAGCCGGTAACTATAAGGAGGACGCCTGCCTCTACTCGCCGGCATCAGAACCGGAGGTAGGGAGCAGGGACTGCCTCTCTCGGGCCGCGGGTCGGGGCAGAGTCCTCATCTCTCCACGCCGTTTCGCTGCCTCTTCTTGCCCGGGGACATCGCCGCTCTGCGCCTCGGGTCTCCGCGGCTCCAGCTTTTGGGGTGAAAAGTGCCGGGTTGGGGCGGGATTGCAGGCACGCCGTCCTGCCTCCGCCCAGGTCACTGTCAGGCAGAATCGCGGTCCTGCTTTGTGTTCGTACTGCTCTTTGGCACCTGAATGGGGTGGCAGGAGGTGGGGAGAGAGGGGGGCATTTCTCTCTATAGGAGCACCGTGTTATTAATCCCGGTGGGGGTATCGTGAATGGGCAGGAGGCCCCGCTATGCTATTGAACTCGAAAGGGTCTCCCCTGCACCCACGGCCTCTCGCGCATCCATCATCGCTCGTGAAGTTACCTGTTCGCACCATTTACCACCTGCCCGGTGCTGACGGTCCCGGTCACAGCCGGCTCGTGCCTCTCTGTTGTAACGTACAGGTTATCACCGTTGGAGCGACAGACTACCAGGACCAGCCTGTTTCCATGGGCACCATGGGCACAAACTTTGGCCGCTGTGTGGACGTGTTTGCCCCGGGAGACGATATCATCGGGGCCTCCAGCGACTGCAGCACCTGCTTCACCTCGCAGAGTGGGACGTCCCAGGCAGCTGCGCATGTTGCAGGTGAACGGTTTTAAAGGCTTAAATGCCAAAGGGGAGGAAGGTGCCGCATGCTCGTGATAAGCTGTATATCGATTGGCAATGGGCACGCTGGCGGGGGCAGAGACCTTTCTTTTGCTGCACGGAGAGCCTCTGTGTAGCAGGGCCGTGCTCCCAGACAGGGCTGCTGGGCGCTCGGAGCCAGGTGTGATCCCTGCTGGGGAACGGCTGCAGCGTTTCTCCCAGTAAAGAGGAAGGGATAGGTGTAGGACACGGTCACAAGGGACTAAGCTGCCAGGTGTTACACCATCTGATGCATGTTAGTGAGCAGTGGCTTCAGGGTAGTTTTGGCCCAGAGCCTCCCCCTCCGATGGCTGCAACCGGCACGCGGAGAAGTTGTCTCCTAACATCACAACATCGCGTTTCTTGTCCGGGATTAACAAGGAGCTTCATGCAAATACACGATTGCCCCGATTCAGCCACGAGGCATGACGGGGTGTATGTCACGGTCTAATAATGACATGCCTTGTGGGTTCCTGGGCCAAAGGCTGAGCGTGGCTCACTGTAAGCATGTCTCCTCCCTAGGTCATAAATAATGCACCCTTGGGGGGTCCTTGTGTGAGGCCAGGGTCCCCGGGGTACGAACGTGCAGGGAAAGAGAAGATGCTGATGGTGACAAAAGTACACCAGGCAGCAGGTTGCCTTGGAGGAAAATCATCCCAGAGGGCAAAACTTTCCAGGCTGTGTCATTAGCATTGCCGATAGGAACCTGCCGGGGAGGGAATCACATTTAACACCAAAGCTGAGGACAGGGGCTTTCAAAAAGCAGCCTCTTCGTTCTGTCTTAATTGGCGTGTGTAATGGAAAGACTGCATTCACCGGCCTGCGTGGCTGGAGCGGTGGAGTAGGTCTCTGATGAGGAGAACGCAAAGTATAACTCGTGCTGCAGCTGCGTGGGTTGGCACACGCTTGTAGAGGGACAGGCAATTGGGACTTGCAGAAGGGATGATATAATTTATTAGACCGACAAGATTTTTGCAAAAAAATCTCTTTAATTGCAAGCTTTCGGGCACAAAAACTTGCAATTCTTCTGGAGGAAGCATCTACAAAACCCTGTGCTACGCAGTGGTCTAACGGGACGGAAGCACCTAACCAGCTAACTACCCTGAGGCTCTGGGCTGTCGTCTTTGGACGAATTCTGAAATTTTGAGCCGATCCAAACGCAGCGCAAACAGTGCTGCCGCGAAGACGAGGAAGGTGTGGATGCTGCAGTGGCGGCACACAAACGCAGTTTGCATCGGGGACTTTCACCCTGATCAAAAGCAAGTGGGGTTTTATTTCCTTACGTCTGGCTCCGCGGCTTACTATTCTGTTTGTAGCTGAGCACGCATCTCCTTCCTAGGCATCGCAGCCATGATCCTGAACACCGACTCGGCGCTGACGATCTCGGAGCTGAGGCAGAGGCTAATACGCTTCTCCACCAAGAAGGTTATCAATGAGGCCTGGTTCCCTGAAGACCAGAGACTGATCACACCCAACAGAGTGGCAGCCCTGCCGGCCAGACTGGGAGCAGGTAAGTCACTTGTGCACCCACGTGCAGCTATGCATCAAAAGACGTACCCGGTGGCAATGCCGCCTTCATAGTAACACAGAGATGCGCACGATTGCAATGGCACCCGGCGGGCAGGGTGTGTGCAACTCTCCGGCCAGCTGCGGTGTTGCTGCCTCTCTCTGGGATTTTGTGCAGAGAGCAGCGGCTTTTACTCTCCTTGGCCAACGTCCATGAGCACTGTTTGGAGAGGAAATCGATAGTCACATTGCCAGGTTACTTTGGCTCAAGAACAAATGTGGCACCTGCGGCGTTAGTCTTGCTTGGGATCGCACGGCCTGGACGCAAGCGCGGGCTTGCTGGGCTGCACTGACGCCCAAAACATCCCTTTTCAGACGAGCCGCTGTACTGCCGCTCCGTGTGGTCTGCCAGGTCGGGGTCAGCTCGCTCCGCGACAGCTGTCGCCCGCTGCACTGGGGACGAGACGATGCTCAGCTGCTCCAGCTTCGCGCGGGACGGCCGGAGGCGAGGAGAGCACGTAGAGGTGATTTGCTGGCAGCCTGTCGTGCTGCCTCGTTCGTGGAGTTACACCCATTTATGCAGCCGAGCTTTCCCCGGGCTCAGCCGGTATTTTGGCTCAGGCAGGGCTGTGGGATCCAACCCTTAGGAAAGAGCCTTTGTTGGGAGCAGCCCTCGAAAGGCCCTTGGAGCCATAGCTAGAATCGATAGCCTGCGCTCCGACGGTCCGCTGCTTCATGCCTCCCGACAGCCGGGGAGGCGATGACGTGAGACAGGCACGTGACAGCCCGTGCTGTTAAATGGGGGAAGGTGAAGGACTTCTCTTGACAAACCCAATGACGCGAGACTTTGCCTCGGGCAAGTCGCTGCCTCCCCGACCTGGGCTGGATTGAGCATCGGCCTCCTAGCCAAGTCACTTTTAAAAGAAAGGTGGGCTCACGAGCCGCGTCAGGCCCTAAAGGTCCCTTCAGAGATCTTTATCCATCTCACACCTGACTCTCGTGTACGGTGCGGTGCATTTCCTGGCTCTGAGTGGTCTTTACACCTCTGGTTTCTGACTCGCAGGACCACGGAGGCAGGCGGGAATGCGTGGCTCACAACGCATTTGGAGGCAGCGGTGTCCACGCCGTCGCTCGGTGTTGCATTTGGCCGAAAGCACGCTGCCAGATCCACGCCAGCTCCCAAGCCACGGCGGGGGCGCTGACCTCAGCTGTGGGCTGCTCCAAGGAGAGCCACATTTTGACAGGTACTGTAGGGAGTATCTTGGTGATGCTCGAGGGGGCAGGCATTTGATCTCACCTCGTCCCCTGCTGGCTAGGCCTGCCCAGGGACACGCCAGGTTTCATGGAGCTCCAGGCAGTCGGAGAATTAAACTCTGAAGGATTAAAGCTAACTTGACACGATTCACCAAATGCCCGTTCTGCTTACTGCTTATCTGCCTCTGCAAGAGGAGTAAGCCTGTCACACTCGGGAGGCTCAATTTCATATTCATTGGGCGCATCTACATGTGCTGATTTAAGGCACTTTAGCCTCATTTAAGGTGCCTTAAGGGTGGGCATGCCTTTAGTGCACCTTAATAATGACAATTTTAGGTTGTTCGTGCCTAAATTTGATACTTGCCAAATTTAGGCACGAATAGCTAAAGTGCATGGACGCATGCAGACGCATTAATGCTGTGTATGGACTGACTCGGGACTGACTTTACTCCCACATCAGTCTGCCCACATGGCATGAATGCACTTTAACACGTGCACATGTAGACTTGAGCTTAAACTGCCTGAATGTGCATTAAGCTAATGCGCATTAACTTTAGGCATGCCTAATGCACGTGTAGACATGCCCACGAAGTCCTTGAGGATCCGCACGTCTTATTTGCACACGGCGCTGGCCGGTGTGATCACGCGTGACCTGAGCAGCCAACGGATGTGTTCCCCATGCTTTCAGCTGTCCCGGCAGGCTGCTACTCTCGCACCCAGGCCCCCCGCTCGCATGCTAACAGGTTTGAGGACTCAAAAAAGTTGTCACTGCAGGTTTGCAAAATGCAAAATCGGTTAGCACCAAATCATCCGCTACACAGCATGTGTAGGTGGTGTGTAAAAACAACGGGTGGCTTTTTACACTCCTGAGACATTTGCCTATTCAGCAGCACTCCCGCGCTGGTTCAAGTGACAACCCCTGCTTTGGTGGGACCCTCGCGGGGCCGTATCAGGATTGAGGTGCACCGGCGAAGCTTTTGGAGGTGCCTCCCCAGCCTCACTTGTGCTCTTCTCCTAGTGTTGTCAAGGGCAGCTGATGGCCCTGGCACTAAATTACGCTTGAGAGCAGGCCCTTCTTGTTCGTTTAGGAGCGTTCTGTATTATTGGCAGGTTGTAGCTCCCATTCTCCATCTGGAGAGTTTAGCGACAACGTCAGACCTATTCTACGGACAGAAGACGGGCCCGGCCGCTGTGTCGGTAGAAGCGACCTGGTCGCGCACGCGTCCTGCTGCCATGCCCCCGGCCTCGAATGCAAGGTGAAGGAGTATTCTCCCACGGCCCTGACGGAACAGGTGAGGAGGAGCCAGGCACCGCAGGTCCCGGCAGCATCCTTTCTGCGCCGCGTGTATGTTGCAACGGTTATCTCAAGTCTGCGGCTCTCCCAGAACAGGGGGTCTCCCAGTGCAGCCGCTTTACGCTTCCCCGCACCAGCTGTTTGCCATCGGTGGAGCTGCACCTGTTTGCATTTGTGCTGAACCTGGCTTCAGCTCAGTTCCCGTGCAGCTGGGATGTTTTGGCAGGGTGGTTTAAGGTGTCTCCCTATGGTTCAGGTAGGAGAGTCAAAGCCTTGATCTGGGCTCATGTCAAGGGCTCTCTCTAGCTGTAAATAGGTGGATTCTTGGTAATTCGGGGAATGCAGAGAGGCTAGATGTGATGTCAGCCCCACGGCTTGTCTCCTTGACATGCTGCTGGTTACAGAGACTGGCTTGCTTTTACCCATATGCCACCTGGGCTCAGGATATCCCTTGGATTTTTGTTGCGCCTTTGAAGGGTGATCTGATCCCTCCCTCTCTCTCAGGCGATGGTGTCCTGTGATGACGACTGGACTCTGACGGGATGCAACGCTTACTCCCAGGGCCCTGGCACCCTGGGTGCCTATGCTGTTGATGACACTTGCGTAGTGAGGAATGCCCAGGGTGGCAAAGGGGCATCAGCCATCGCTATCTGCTGCAGAAAGAGAGAGCTGGAGGACAAGCACGCCGCCAGCAACCAGTGATGACGCCGCGCAAGGGGCCCGGGGCACCTCCACCGAGCGGAAACTCACGTTACTCCAAAAAAAAATGCATTCCAAAAGGGTCGGAGCTGATCCGCCCCCACTCTTACTGCGGAGGCAGCTCTGTTCCCCCAGCCCACAAGTCTGGTCGCTGCCGAGCGACACAGTAATTCGTGCGGGTGCGAGTCCTAACACATCTACACGCCAAGTGCAGCTGTGCTAGGACATCCCCAGTTCCCAGGGACTAACTTTCCTTCTATAGGATCTTCTGCTCCACTGCATGTAAAATAAGTGCTAGCTGGGCATCATTTTGGTGTGGGGAGAACTCCTGCCATGCACCAGTTGCAAGGTTTATTGTTCCTCTTTGCCCCCCCCTTAGAAATGAGATTATGACACCGGTCAGTCGGACGGCGGGAGGGCGACTCGTGCGTCCCCGCGTGCATCTGGAAGATGGTGCACTGACTGCACGCGCTCTGGGTTAAGGAAGCCAAGAAACAGCAGCTTGGCAGCGCTATGCTGGCATTAGCAAATTCAAACCACTTCAGCCCACCGCCCCTGGGACTGCAGGTCGCGTGCTGACCCCCCAGGAGGTGCCGCACAAGTGTGCAATTGGCCAGAATACAAGCAGGGGTTTAATTTCTCGTTGGCTGTACTCCAGCTCCAGTCATTCTCAAGTGCCTTATAACCCCGCATTGCTTCAGGGACTGGAGTGCCAGCCCCGCAGGGCAGCGCCAGGCATGCCCTCCCCCTCCAAGACCGCTTTTAAGGTGTGCGCGGTCCGTCAAGGGGGCATTTTCCCTTCTAGCGGCCAGCTCGCCTGGAGGAGCCGAGGCCAGAGAGTTGCCTTCGTTCTTCCAGGGGGCTCGCTTGAGTTTGCGCCGTGGCAGGAGTGGCCTGCAGTCTCCTGCTGTCCCATTTCAGTTCCTTCCCTCCACAATGGCATCAGGCGCCCTCCAACAGACCAGGCCATTGCCGTGTCGAATGGGGTTCATCTAAGCAGTTCCAGGGGTTTGCTTTTGGAGGGGAGGGGTTGGGTTTTTGTCTTACTGAAAGGGCCAAGCTTCATCCCCGCTCTCCCAGCCCCTGCTCGGAGACACTGGCACCCTCCCACACACAGACTCACTCCCGGGGGAAGGGGAGAGATCCTCCATTTGACGCTCTGCGCGTCCTGCCTGACGGACCGAAGCCAGGCGTTTCCTTTCCGCAGGCCGCGTCGGGGGAATCAATGCCACGGCGCTAGGCGTAGTCGTTCATTCGCAGACAGAGCAGTCTCGTGGAGCTGATCCACACGCTCTGCAGTTCACACAGCCTACGCCAGAAAAGAGCTGTCCTGATCCGAGCCCCAGAAGAGCCAACCGTCCCCTCTCGCACTACACTGAGATGCCTCGCTAAAATTTTACAAGAGCTGAGCGTGGCGGGGTGTGTTCACGCCGTCACAATGCCCAGGAAGAACGTGAATCTTTCCAAGCCGCTGCACTGCTGTTGTGGCTTTTCCGTTTACTCGCTCGATTCCTGCTGAACCGTTCAGCTGAACCACTAGCCAACCTCAAATTATGATTTTTGCAGCTTTTTTTTTATATTAATCTCCTAGTGTGGAAAGTAGATCCCAGTTTATGCTTTATCAAGCTTGCAAGCTTTAGTTTAATGGCATGCTTACCGTTACAGAGTCGCATATCTGCTGTCATTTGATTGGCATTTATTTTAGGGAAAAGTTGATAGCTTGGTTTGCTTTAGCTGCTCTTTCAGGTGTTTCAGAGGTGCATAGATGTTTGACCTCGCATGATGTGCTGCATTCGCTTCTTTTAAAGAAAAAAGGTACAGGAAAAGCTTTGCTAGTACGGTCACATTTTTAGCATTTGTATCTCGAAACTATTTATTTGGAGTTTTATAAACAGCGCATTTTCTAATGGTGTCTTTTAAAAAATAAAGTCATACATCAATGCGTGGTGTTTGGATGTAAAGCAGCAGAGTGAAACACGGTCACGCGTACCTGTGAGAAGACCACGACCTAAAGGACGCGCGTGGCAGGGAGCCAATGGCACCACCGAGGTTGGTGGGATCTAAAAATTCATTATTCGCTACCGATCCGTCTGCTTGTTCACACGTGTGCATCGCATACCGGACGAGGAGCCGAACAGTGGCCGAATGCTTGAACAACGGATCTACCCGGTTCTCTGCTCTTTTAAATCATCTTAAAGGTATTGAGTGCAGAAGCCACCTGGCCTTTAAACTATTGCTACAGCTGCTTGTGATGCTATTCAAGGGATGCGCGTGGCGATGAGAAGCAGGAGTGAGATGCTCTGTTCAATCCAGGAACAAAGTGGGTGGTTCCCCTTCCTCCCCACCCTCCCCACACGACTAACTGGTAGCTTTTAATCAAAAGCAACCCCTTACTAAAGTACTTACAGGCTTTTTGAGTTGTGATACTCTACTTCCGAAATGTATTCATTTCCCTTTGGTCATACCCATGAGCCTTGTCTATGCCTTCCTGCAGCCGCATTTATATTTCAGGCGCTGCCGGGTCAGGACACAGCTACAGTTCCTGATCCGGAGGCTGGTGCTGCGGGCACTCAGAGCAGGCGCACCTGCAATCCTCCTCCAGGTTTCCTAGCTCCTTGGCTGTACGTCAGTCTTGGTCAATACTTATATCAAGTGGGGCTCTCCAGAAGAAGGGACTTGGGGAAACCCTCTTCCAAATAGTGTGCGGAGGGTAAGACACTTGCATGCCAACACAATGGATGACTTGAACATGGGTCTCTTCTCTCCCAGTAAAGCTAATGGCTATTCTGGGGCTGCTGCCTTCGTGTTCATCACCCCCCAACCCACCCCAAGTAATCATGGTGGTTTTGGTGCCACCCGGTTTCAGTAGCGGTGCATGGACAGGGTAATGAGTGCGCTGCTCACTTTTCAAAGGCTATTTGTTAAAATTACTTCTAACCACGCTAGGCTGATGACTCTGGAGGAGGCTGGACAGGGCCCTCTCGTCCTACATCGCTACTAACAAAGGAAAGGGAAAGGAAGTGACAGCTGCAATTCGAATTGGTCTGCTGTAGAACCATCATCTGAATTTGGTACAACAAAAGCATAGTTAGGGGGGACATAACTGACTCGCTGGATCACCACGGTACAGATAATCACCCTGGGTTGTAGTTGCAACTGCTAACAACCCTCAACGGCTCGAGCATTAATCTGGGTGGAAGGTGGTTACGAAGGAAGGTGTCGCAGGTTGTGCTGATGCAGCGGCAGTGCATGGTTTCCAGCTTGGGGGTGGAGGGAACTGGCCGCTGTAGGAGCTGGGCTCCCATTAGGCACTGGCATCTCTATTTTTGTTTTCTTTTTTTGGTCAAGACTATTTCTCGTCTCCGACTGTGAAAAGAAAAGATTCGGTTGCCCAGCGACTGCAGGGGCGCAGACAGAAGTGACAATTTGCGCCTGATCTGGCCGCAGACAGCAGCTTATAGCCATGACCAAACAAGTTCATGGCTGCAGACAGCTTCAAAAGTGGCTGATCAGATGAAAATCATTACCCTTCATTGTATGAGGGGTTAGATGAAGACGGTTCAAAACAGCATCTTCCGTAACTTCTGTCTGCGCTGATGCCAGCCTCGAGTTGTTTTCAGAACGAGAGGAGGGGAAAGGGAGTGGAGAGAGTTCAGTTTGGGGGTTTTCAGCCCCTGCTGAAGGTTGGGGTGAGGGTACTCCAATACACCAGCCCCACCATCCAGACCTGGTTGGGGAACCCTTAGAACAAGCTCCCTCTGCTCCCTTCCCCTCCCTCCCATTTTGAAACAGGGACAGACTGGGAGAGAGGCAGGGCTTTTGCTGGGAAAACCAGGTGCAGGCTGTGGCCAGCAGCTAGAGTCCCCTCCCCCTGGAACCAACGTGGATGTCTGTCTGGTCTCGGGGGATTGTCACAACTCAGATTGCTTCCTGCAAAGCGGGAGCTGCACTTCTGTCTGCGCCCCAGAAGCGCTTGGGACCAGGCTGATGTCATTGCGCCTCTTAGCCAAACGGCTTTGCATACCGTTATAGTTTCTTAATACCGAAGTATCTTGAATAACAATTGATCGCAGGCCAGCACTGAAAGAACACTTAAGTCGTACTCTCTGCAGGAAGACGTCCCTCTTCCACAGCAAGCACTGCACTTGGAAGAGACTTACAACGAAGACTGTAAAAGGAAGGACCGTTGTGCAGCTAGGCAATGCCATTTGTTCAATTGAACTGGAAAGGATGCCTGTCCAAGTCCAGCACACACTCCACTTTCATAACCAGAGGTTTTTCTAGCATTTGTGTTCTCAGGAAAAGTAAACTGATCAATCTGAATTCGAGCTTAGCTCCTGCTCATCTTAACATCTCAGATACACAGGGTATTCAGAGCAGTAAAGGCTGTTCTTAGACTTCAAGTTATTTTTTAAGCAAGCAGAGCAAGTCTGAGGGATTCTGAACTCAGGACATCGAAGTTTGAGGAATGTTTCCACTTCACCTTAGAAATGACTTAAGAAAGAAAGCTGAAGGATATAAAATGTTGCTGGGTCAAATAGGAAAGCAAAATGCAGGCTCCTTAGGGTTGGCCACAAACTGATGTAATAAAAGCTCACGAAAGGGTACTAGAAACTGTGTCATTCATCAGTGTTCCTGGTTTAGCAGGAAGATCAAAACTGACTTTTCCCAAAACGAGGGAAAGCAATGAACAATTGCTTGCTGGCCAAAATGAATGGGAATGGGACAGTTCTCACTTTGGAGGCATAACTGAAGACAGCAGCATTATCTAGAGAAAGTTAACACTTCTATAGTACCTTCAGTGCCCTCACATAAATCCTCCCAAATCAGGTGCCTGTGATATGAGCAAAGCCCATCGATCCACTCGAGGATGGAGTGAGATCCACGACCACACAGTGTATAAGCCCCTGAAATAAAATGTGCTCCAATGCTGTCAACTGTTAAGCACGGCACTGTACTGACTGCAGGCCTTGGTTTCCTATCAAGGGATTAACCCAATAGGCGGTGGCAGCCTTGATCTTGCTTGAAAACAGTTTCTTTGAGAGCATGCTGCTCTGTGGGCCTTTGCCAATTAAGAAGTCTTTATCTACCCGATGAAGTGAGTGGTAACAAGCATCTGCCAGGAAGAGCTTCGTTCTTTTAAGGAAGGTAGGGCTGTAACCAGATCCCTGCTTGATCACCACAGGAGACAAGAATAACAAAAGGACAAGTAGATTAAGCACCATGCATGCGTCCTGCTCCTGGCAGGCAGAAGGTTGTTCTTCTTTGAACCAGCACCAGTGGGAGTATTGAAAAAATCCAACTGCCTTCCAAATCACCTGCAAAAATCAATCAGCAATGCTTTGCAACCTGACACAGGGACCGTTCAGACTTTAACCAGCCTAAGCAGCAACTCGAAAAGCAGAAACAACCCAACGCCCCATTCAACTGCAAGAAACTGGCAGGAATGAGTGCAAAGCTGTTACACTCACTCACTACTGTGCTTGCACACTAGAGACAGCTGGGTCAACAGTAGCACTAGAAAGGACCCACTGATGCCGAAGGAGAAGGCAGCAGCGTGGAGGGGGCATCTATGGCAGGGCGACTTTCAGAGCTTGCGACCTGAAGGATGGGCTGGGAAGGGTTTAAGGATCAGATGTTCAACAAACAGCAGCATAACTGTGCACAAGCTAAAGATTACACTAGTTTCTTTGAAAGGAATAACTTTATTCCATTGACCAGGAATCCCAAGGCCATTCACCAGGACTACCTAGGGCTTTTTTTTTTTTTCTCCCAGTGGCAAGGTTTATGCATAAATCAGACAAGTCTCTCCGCGAGGGCGCGCACACACACTATGGCTGCTCCCTTACCGAACATTTTCGAAGAGGTATAAAAACATTTTCATCCAAAAGATCAGCAGTAAAAATGACAACAGAGAAACGTGGCACAATTCTCACACAGATTAGATTTTCAACTGCTTCCAAAAAATAAAATAAACCTTGCAATGCCGGCAGCTTGGACACCGACTCATTTGGCCAGGTATCACCTTACTGAAAGCGTTAACCACGGACATCGTACGAGCGTGAGCAGGACCAAAGGAGTTTGCAGTGGTTTGGAACGTACAGTGGTGACAAGCAAATGCTGGTGCCAAGACTTGTTGCTTTGAGCTGGAAGAGGGCATCGTTTCCATTGGAAATAATGGGAACTTGAAGCGACAAACGGATCGATGCTGGCCCGTAAGAACAAATACTGACCCATCATCTGCTACGTCACCACTGTATGCTGACTGAGAAGATTTATGACCCGTTACAAAGCAATAGGAATGGGGAATGTAGGGGTGTCAGTAAGAAATGATTTATTCAAAATTAATTTAAAACATCACATTTAAAATTTCCCAGCACTGTATCGGAAACATTTATAAAACACGCTCGCTTGGCCACCTTTCAGTGAAGACACTGTTTTGAAAAAGAAGTGATATCCACTACAATGCCATCCTTACTCTGCACATGCAATTTATGACAATGGTTCTCTAACCTGCAATAAGTTATAGAGCTGTACAACTGAAATCATATTGGATATTTACTTCAACAGTGAAATGACTGGTTAATTTTAAGATTAGTGCACAACAGTGAAAAGCTGTCTGCCGGCTCTTGTTTCGGCAACAGTACATAAAAGTAAAAAGAAAAAAAAAGGCACTTTTTGGCTGGTTGTGCCTTTGACTTGGCAAATTTATCCGTTTTGGAGGTACCCAGGCACTCCATAAGATTTCCCCCTTTTCTGTGCATGTTTTGTTTTTTTTTGTTTTTTTGTTTTTTTTTTTTTTTAAAGTAAGGCAGAATCCATAAATAAAGGAAAAAGCAGTGCAGAAAATGCGACAAACTCAAGATGCAAAATGTACAAAATATGAAAAGTCAATTGGCACAGAAGAAACTAGTATCCAGAGCTACTAGAGATCACAGAACTGTGTTCGACATGGAAAAGCAAAATGGTGCTCACGTAGTCCAACTGGTTTCCAGTTATTTATGAGCAAATAAACCCTAACCGCTCTAGCTGAAATGTTGCCTGGTCAAGTGAAAATACAAACGATGCCTGATCATTCTCTCCCCGTGTTAAAATTTTTATAAAATCCACACAATGTCCTCAACTCACTCAAGGAACTATTCATCATATACAACCAATACCAGCTTTCTCAGTAATTTCAAAGCATAAGCCAATGATTGCAGATCACATGATTAAGACTACAGTTTATTCAATATGTCTCCAATTGTTAAAAAAAAGATGACTGAATGGAGTCAAACTGCAAGAAAGTTCCACCGGTAAAGTGCTTTTTTTCCTTGTGAAACTATTCATCAACATTTTTTTTTTCCAAATCCCGCAATGTCATTTAATCAACACTTGTGTTTCTGAAGACAACAAAGCTTTTTTTTTTTTTTTTATTGCTCTTCCCAATTTTCTTTTTGACATAAGACGGTCACCAGGAAAAGATCAATTGCAGAGTTCCTTGTACCAAAGCCGTTCCATAAGGAATCACAGTTTTTACTGAGCTCTCACTGAACCCTCTGTAAAGCGCTATACAAATTAGCAGGGAGACATATTAAATACAAAGGTCCTTCTGTAAACTGATTCTTTAACTAATATTTTACAAAGCAAATGTAAGTCATCACACATCTTTACATAATTTTGAATAATCCTATTCAATATTAGCAGAAAGATTAAAAATTTGCCCTCCATACCTAAAGGCAGTCTGATTTTGTTTTCCTGTATAAAAACCAAGAGATTTTTTTTTTTTTTTGCAGCATCACAGAAAAAGCAACAGTTTTACATTCACTCATTTAAATGTTCACATAAAATTTTCAACCACTAGCTTTTGTGTATTTGATAAAATCCGCTCGACAACCTGCTTCTCTGCATCTGGACTGTCACACTAAATACTGCAGGGGAAGATGTACTTCTTTGTGACATTTACTGTTCACAAGCCTTCGCAGCTGAAAAAGCTTTTCACTCCAAAGGAAAATACATCCTTGAAGGTTACCACCCATTCAAATAAAGCAGTCTCTTCTCCAGACTCCTCCAAAAGGTGTAAGTGATGGGACTCCAGTTTCAAAAAGGTACCAGGCATTAAACTACTCCGAGGTGAAATCTTGAGTTTTGCAGACATCCTCTAAGGGTCAACATCATCAAGGTCACTTTTAGGCTCACCAATCATCATGGGAGACTCTGAGCCCTTTCAACAAGAATAAAAAAAATTAAGGAAATTATTTTACACCGCTCTTCAAAAACATGCACTATGAAATGTCACCTTAAGGTTAACCGCCCTGACTGCATTCAGGGTTTTATTCCTGCTGCCTGAGCCATCACAGCCATGTTTCACTCAAGGGGCAAAACCAAAAGTATGGAGTATTAGGATTTTTTTTTTTTTTTTTAATATGAAGCTAACCACTGCAATCAAGCACCATGAATTGTTAACTTGAGACGACGCTTGATGCATTTCCATTGCTTACCTGCTGTAGAGCTCGCTCTCCGTTCTCATTGGCTGGACTGCTTTCTGATCCATTACTGCTTCCTGACTGATCCTTTTCATTCAGCAAGGCTGTGGCGTACGCCAGTGTGTCCTGTGATGGAACAGGAGGTCAGGAGGTTAGGGGTCTGGGGCAGGGGTACCCCCTTCTACACTACGCAATGATAGCAGACCTATCGCCACTTCCTTGTTTTCAGAACAGAAAAGGGCTCATGCAGAATCTAACAGATTAATTTAAGGGCTGTCTTCAGAAACAAGCTTCAAGAAGAGGATGCACTCAAGTGTGCGAGTACATGGCGAGGCCAAGAGGAGAGCCACTAAGTGAAGAGCAGGAAAGAGGACTGCAAAGCACGAGCTCTCGTGACTGACAGACCTGTGCAGAGATTGTGCGCTGGAAGGTTTTTGCAGTTGAGGTTTCATTGGACACGTTACTCTGTGGAGCCCAGTAGTGTTCAGACATCTAGATAAAAGCCAAAATAAAAACAGTGCATTAACTGCAGTCGAAACTTAACACCACCCAAGGCTTCAGACGCACCTCAGCAAGAGGGGCCCAAACTCTTGAGGATGAGGCTTTTGAAACACTCTTGGCAGCTGACTGGAGACTTGGTGTCAGCCACACTTAAATGACCATTTTCAAGTCATGAAAAGGCTCCACCCGAGAGGAATAATTCATTAGCACAACAACGGTGGTGCTGTTTTTACAGCAAATTAAGTGGAGAGGCAGCCTGAGATCATGGATCACACAGCAGCGCTGAAGGTCCAAGCCTGACTCAGGGCTGACTGCCACAGCAGGACACGGACCAACTGCTCAGCATCAAAAAGAGTACTGGGAAGACATTAGTTAAGTCTACATCAACTCTGAGGGAGCTGGTTCTAGAGATCCCAGCCA
The DNA here is from genome assembly GCA_030014935.1 of Caiman crocodilus. NCBI lineage: Eukaryota > Metazoa > Chordata > Crocodylia > Alligatoridae > Caiman > Caiman crocodilus. Next base: position 10,929,069 of record JAGPOW010001543.1, on the reverse strand, counting down.
CAGCCGTGGGAACGGAAGGGGAAAGGACAAGTGTCGATGTTGAACTGTAATGGGCTGTAGCCACAGCTTCTTGTGGAAGGTGGTTCCCTGCACCAGCAAGATAGTGACACCAGGTTTTCTACGCTAAAAATCCCAAAGTCGGTTCTCTGGCACTGAAGAAGTCCATACCTGGCTCCCATGACACAGACAACGACTGGTGATTAAAAATTTAGCACATCCATCATTTGCACTACTACGTAAGTGTGTATGTGCAAACACATGTTAGAGAGATGAAAAAGCCAAGCAAAACTTTCAAATGTAACCATGTAGTTATATTACTTAACACACAAAAGGAAAAATTGCATGCAGTCCTAAGAATGATCACAAAAAACAGATGGAAAAAATAAATTGGTTCCTAAAATAAGCCAAGCAAAACTGGATCTTACAGAAGTCTGGCTGCAAACACAACTAGGGAAAAAAAGACAGACTGCTTCTCTATAACATTACCTTCTTCTGCAGCCACTGTACAGCCCAGCTCCAGTGATGTGAATTCTCCTTGAAATAGTCTTTTGCAGTTGGGCACCTTGGAAATTCAGAGTGCGTTTATTATCCACAATTAAAGCAATTCAGGCAAATGTGAAACGCAAGGGCAGAGAAAGAGAGCCCTTCATAGACACTAAAGAAGTCACAGCCTTCTCTGCTATCCTCGCAAATGTGCAGTCTTAATATATGACAGCTAATTCTTCAAAAAGTAACTGATGCTAATAGTACTTATGCATACATAAAATAAATGAGAATAAAACTTTATACAAGGCAGTTCATTACCTGAATTCAACCATTCAAATGTAAAGATGAACCAGAGGCATCATAAATTAACAAGACAGGATAGGACTTATATACTGTAGGATCTAATATGACTTTCTCCAATTCATTTGCCAGGATCTGTTTGTCCTTTTCCTGCAAGATCTGGCATTTCTTACAGAATACAGTTCTGTTGCTTTGACTTGAAATGCTGGTGTTAAACAGCTGTTTCAGGAAAAAGTGCCCTAGGTAGGTAAAAACTTCACTTCCTCACTAGAGCACCGTGCGCCTCATTTTCAAGATATCAAGAAAGCTTCCAGGAAGACTTCAGAGGCAGGCCTCTGAACTACAACCACACCACAGTGACCCAGCCTAAAGAGGACACTGCGAGACATGACAGCAGCCAAGGCAGCAGGGAGGCTTGAGACTGGCTGAAAATGGTGACACTTATTATGGAAATTTTACATTACAACGACTTACTTCTGAGCAAGAGTAACCAGGAACTTGACACACTGATAGCAGCGACTGCTATCCACGTGATTACTATGGTGCATCAAAGCTGTAGAAGAAATAAGAGTATTGAAAAGAGGATTATTTTGTGCCAACAGGAGCTACAAACTCACTTGAGAGTCACGTTCAAGCAAAAAAGCCAACCAAACAAAAAAACAAAGGCCATGCCATAATTTCATTTTAGATGCAGCTTCCAGAAATTAATTCTGCAGATGTTAACATGATTATGTATATTTTAAATACACCACTGTACTCATTCTGTTCAGGATTTTCTAAATGTTACTACACTTTCTTATGGATTAAAAGACAACAAAAGGAAAAAAACCACACAATTTATCTGAAATCCATGTACAGTGTATTACAATGTTGTTGTGCTGTTATATTCCTCTCATCTATCTTACAAGGGAACCTTTACATGGTTCCACCCTACTAGGGAGCAAACTATGTTCCCAGTTAAAACCAGGTATCAGAACCAGATGACAAAACTTTTACTTAGATCAAAAACTTATGAAGCAAGAAAGCTATTTCTAGCTCCCCAAAATGTAAATGAAAGCAAAATTTATCTCCTTGTAAGCCCCCCTCAGGAGGATGAAGAAAAGTACAACAAGCTATTACCAACCAGCTAAGAAATTCACCATACAAAAATGAAATTATTGTCCCTGAATTTTATAAGAGAAACCTCATGCTGGACAGATGCAGGGAGAAACAGCTGTCAGATCTGCCTGAAATAGGCTTGGGACTCAACAAGTATGAACAAATGTACCTTTTAATAGCCTTAAAAAGGGGAGAGGGAGCTCCCTTTGCAAGTGCACATCAATGCCTATAATCTAACTTTCCCTAGTGGTACAAACTACTAAGAAGCCCCAACGGTGACCCCGAATAAAATGGGATTAAAATTGAACCTACTTTGCTACACGATCATGCAGATGTAACAGTTACATCCAAACGCTTACGTCGATATCCTCTGATATGGATATAATTGTTGCATCTGTCTATATCCAAAGGCTGTTTTGTTTAGATCACAAAGCAATAAAACCTGGCAAAGCCAGCTGAACTTTGCCCAGAGAGTTGTGAACAGCTAGCTGCAGCTGTATTCTTGAAGTTTGAGGGATGTTTAAAGTTACCATACTGACATAAGTGTACATTATGTCCAAGTGCCTTCTGTGGGGCTAATGGAAAGACTCTTGTTCTTTAATTTCCTTTCTTGGAATAAGACCTTCACTAGTGCAAGAGATGTGCCAGGTCTTAGCTGCAGAGATACGGGAGGTAATTTCAGTGCTATTGCAAGGGCTTTTTAGGCAAGACTACAACATTTTATGTTCAATACAAAGAGCTCTCCCAAAGTTGTAGAAAATGTCCAATTTAGTAACGTGTTATAATAGGCTTACAGTTGGCCTACTTGCCTAGCAAACCTTTATCAGTTTCAAATGCAAATTTGATCCGGTCTACTTGTAAGGGGTCTTCAATAACCTGTGAAAAAGGAAAGATGGGTAGATTTTAGAGTTCTAAAGCAAGTGTAAGGCAGTTTCTACAATCTACAGCCATAGTCTCAGATGCTTCAGATTTCTGTATAAAATGCACTTACTTAGTTCCAAAATGAGAAACAGAACAAGTGTTTCACTGATTATTGTTGTAAAAATGAGGCAACTTAAACAGAGTAAAAGCCTTCGCTGAGAGAAGGCAACATTATAACATTAGTGAGTAAGAACCACGATAATAATGCCTTCCTTCAGTGAGACAAGGTTCCTTGGGTGAATTTGATATCTTTCATCAGGCCAACCCAAATAGTTGGAGAATAGTTATTGGGTTCAAAAACCCTTCATCAGGCTAAGGAAGTTTCAGCACTTGGTGCGAGCTCTTCCTGGATGGACGTACTTGTACGCAATCCAGCCTACTCGCACAACCTTTCATAAAAAAGTTTTCCTTTCCACCTACCAATATCTCATGAAGTAACTGGAATGTGTTCTTCAGTTCATGAGGTGGAGCAGTTTCCAGCTGGTTCTGTACAGCAGAAAAAGTTCATCAGATGACGAATAAATACACCAAATGTTCAAAAATACACTGGATGTTTAGCTTGAAGAAACTTGGAAGAACATTTTAACGTTTAAGAGATAAAAACCCTTAAGGAGTTGCACACGTGCCAAAAAAGTTACAGCATTCATCAGGACACAAGCTTAAGTCTAAAGATAGGACAGATCATCACACTGAAAGCCTACTTTGACTAGCTTCATACCTTGATGAAATGTAGCATGGTGAAGGAAAAGTGCTCATTACAAAAGCAGCAGTATACCGCCATCTCAATGAGAGCTGACAGCGATCCAGTTAGCTCCCGTAAAGCGTGCATCACCTATGAAGAGATACATATAATTGCAGCTTTAATTATAATTGTTGAGTCTTCAGTAATATTCTGTGGCACTGTTGATCCCTATCTTTGCGAAGCTTGCCTTCAGTGAGAATTTGGCTTGCAAGTACGCTACTGAACTGCTGCAGCACAAAAAAAAGACAGATGAGAGGTTTTTAGGATTTGCGTGCTTTTCAACGTTTCCTTTATACCGCAAATGTAACAGTATTTCAAACAAATCATCAGGTTTTAAGTACAAAAACCTCTGTGGAATTCAGAGCAACACCTACCTCCATTAGATAAGGCTTCCCTTCAGGCAAGAACAACAAGGCTTCCACTTCTTCATGGAGGGCCAGAAGTGGACCTGAGGAAGTGATGCTGAGAGGTGGACGTTGTTTAAAGAGACCAGGAGCTAGAACAGAAACAAAAAAAACACATCCCGGAGATATACACACACCACACAGTTCTACATGAAACTTCAAAAGCTAGCAGTTCGTGACAACCTTTTGCTATGGTTGTCTCTGCTGGTAGCAAACAGTTAAGGGCATACATGGCAAATATTGTACCCCATATCACATACCATTGCTTGAGCATAAAAATGAGTCTATTAGTATTAGTATGTTATCAGGATATAAACTGCTAAAGTATCAAATCAAAGTACTTGTGTACTGTGTGCGCTAATTTTTAGGACCTTCTGTCCATGTTTTAATTAGACTGTTTGCCTCAGGCTCAGGGGTTTCAACAGTGCTTGCCACCATCCAAGTGCTTTACAGAGCGCAACCCATCTCAGTTTGGGAAGTTTACAGCACAATACAAAACAGTAGTTATTCTTTAGGATGGAAGCTGGGATGCCTTTCAGCTTCCTCCTCAACTCTGAGGATCAAAGCTTCTATTTTAGCCCCTTCCACAATCCATTATTTGGATAGCTATGTCCTTCCAGCTGAAGCATTCAGGCTAGTTATTCTATCATGCCTAATTGCTAAATGTTCTTTAGGGTTTAAAAACCATATGGAAAATACAAGAAGAATATAATATTCAGGATGGCTCACAGCAGGCTGCAAGCGTAGAGTCTGGTATAGTCATAACCTGGCCACACGTTTAGGTGATTAATGGCATACTAAAACTGGAAACCAGCCACAAAGATACTACAGAAAACACGTGTCATAACTTTGCAGATGGCTTCCATCACACTTTGAATTTGCAGTGGTTGGGGGTTCCCACTGGCCAACAATCACCTGATCATCTGGAAGATCAGGACTACCGTCCCAATCAGCTGATGACTGGCGGATCCAGAGCATTCTGGGGTTCAAGATGCGGAGCGCTTCCGATCTGTCGATCATCAAGTGTCTGTCAGCTGATTGTTGGGCACCTTGTCAGGGCAGGGGCACCAGCTATTATGGCATGATTGGGATATGATCCTCGATCTCAAAATAGTGCCTTCTGCCATTTGTGTGTGGCATGGCAGGAGGTGTGACTGTTGAGATCGCAGATCAGATCCCACTGTGCCTTCAAACGAACATCTGTCAGAGGCCACAGTACTGTGTTACACACCTATTTTTTCCTCACCAATGACAAAATTAGTTCCAACTTTGCAACAGTAACATGCTAGACAGAGGATGAAAGGCAGTTCTTACCCATGCTCCTCTGCAAGGAGACGTCAGAGTGCAAAACAAGCAGTGCCACAGTATTGTGAAGGTAACCAAACTCACGAGCTTGTGGTGAGCTCCACCTGCGGTTCTGGGCAGCAAAGAAAGAAGGCCACACGTTATCCACTGATACCTGTCAGTGACATGTCTGAAGAACCCCCATCTGAAACATTTTCAACTTTGCAAGCCAGTAAAAACTTCCTTTTATTAAAGGCAGTAATGATGCACTCAAACCAACAAACCTACTATGCATCAATTCCTACAGACACCAGGGGGAGTTTAAGCACAGTTTTAACCAAAGACAGCAAAGTATCAAAAGGGGATTATTTTTTATTTTTAAACTAACCACAACTACAAAAGAATTCTCATACTTAAGTCAGAGGACAAATATGGGACAAAAAAGACAAAAAAAAAAAATCGACAAACCCAAGTGTGCAATATGTGAAACACAGGCTTTACCTGGTTATTCTGCCGGTTGGGGCCAAGGAGGAAGTTGATCATATGCCTTAAGGCAGAATGTCTGAGAAGAAGATCACTAGCCCTTATGCCCTGCTGTTAAAAGACAAAACCAAGTTATATCCTTGCATGTGTTGAGAAATATGGGCCAAGAGGGAGGAAATAATCTGCCCAGACTATATGCTAAATTCCCTACTTTCCCAAGTGTTACCTCATCATTACCTCATTTTGTATAGCTGTGGCCTTCCAGCTGAAGCATCCAGGCTAGTTATTCTATCATGCCTAATTGCTAAATGTTCTTTAGGATTTAAAAACTATACGGAAAATGCAAGGCAGAGTATAGAATCTAAGACTGCTCAGTAGGCTGCAAGCCTGTAGGGTCTGGTAGAGTCTCAGAATGGGTCTGACTTAATTTGACATCAATAGTCTATGACACACACAGAGCACTTTAAACCACACGTTAGATTTAATTCAACTTTAGTTGCTCGTAAGCTTTGTGTGATATAGACAAATGGGAATTGTAGAACTAGCACTAACCCGTCAGCTATTTAACTGTCAACTGAAACTTTGTCCTCATTTGTTTTTTAATGAATTAAAAATGATTACATTGAGACTGGCAGAGCTGGACTCCTTGTAAACAGAAGTATACAAATGCAGGATGATTATTTTTCTGTCCTAATGGCTTAAAGACTATTACAGAACTAGGAGCTTCACGCAAGGATTCTGGAAAATCCTCTTTACCGCTGTTATCTAAAGCAGTGGCGATCCCCCTCTGGCTCATGGGGCTCCCCACAGGCCTGGACATTTGGCAGCACTGGCAGCATCTAGACCTGTAGCAATTACCACAGCCATAGCTCCTCCACCACCAGATTTCTGAACCTGTGGAGGAGCCTCATGGGGTGGATGATATGGTCCCGCATGCTGGATTGTGGCAGTACCCAGGGGTGGGCCAGCACACAGGCTCGCAACTGTGGACCAGCCCTGTGCCACTCATCTGGCCCATGGGGCTGGACAGGTTGAGCATCATTGATCTAAAGCACGTTACACAAAACTTTTTTTTACCCTTTCAAAACTAACTAATGTACCAAGCTGTTAGTTTACCTTTTGAACAAAGTTGTTGAACAGTAAGAAGTATTGCGCACAGTTTTTACAGTTCTCGGGAACATCTTTATCCAACAAAGCAAGTAGCACCTCCAGTAACTGATGTAGACTTTTTAGCTGTGAAAAAACACAAATTTAGGTTAAACTAGCAAGTCTACAGTAAAAAAAAAAAAAAAAAATATCAAAAGACTCCCAATTTCAAATGTAAATTGAAACCGTAACTGTGGCTTCAAGTAAGATGCACTTATGACAATTATAAAGAATAAAAACAGGATGTCTATATGAGACACTTTAACCCACAGCAGACTAATCTACTGCACAGTAAACTGTCATTGTCTACACATGTGCAGCAATTAGTGTGCAGTAGACTAATTTACTGCACTGCTGGATAGTCCTGTCAGATACAAGCGGCATCCGGCAGCACAGTAAATTACTGCACTTAAATGTGCATGTAGATAGCAATGTCAGGATTAGTTTACTCTACCTCAAACTGCGCTAGAGTATATTCAATCACGTGCACGTGTAGATGCACCCAGTGAGACTTTGCTTTACCCTTCCAATGGAGTAATGTTGGAGGGCTTAAATTGGAAGCAATGAAAATGGGGTATCACCACCCAGCACAGCATGCTCCAAGTAACAGAACTTTGTTCCATTTTACTGCAGGCTTTAATTAGATTACTTTTCACACAGTGGCCTAGAGGATAGGTCTGTTTTCTCCTTCCCACTAGACCAAATTTATTCTATCATAAAGAAGCATTTATTGATAAAGTCAATGTGCAAAAGTAGAGAGTTAATTCAGAGGGTAAACAATAATTTAACAGTAAAGATTGATTTTAAAAGCTTGCTAGTAACTCATAAAAATATGCTACTGATGCAGCACGGTGATCACATTTACTCAAATGCTTTTACAAGGGACATTTGCAGGACCAGGAAAGCCATGGAAAGGGTAAAAACTTGGAGAAATACACTTACGAAGCAAGGAGTTTCTAACTTTCTGGGGCTTTTCCTTGTGGTAAGCTTCCTATAAAGAAAAACTGTGCTTAACGCTACCTGCTGAGATTCTCTTATTCAAAACACCCTCTGGCATGTACCATCACATCGACATTCGCTTTAGCTGGTTCAAGCACTCCTGGCAGAAGCTGTTAGTTTCAAATGAAGAAGATGCAGCCATATATTCAGCTTTTTAAAAAATAGAAAGCATCTTGCTTTTACGAAATCTGATCACTTTAAGTTAAGGTGGTATGTCGTTCATCAGCATAATTCACTGTTATTTATACAGCTACAGTGCTGGTTAAGATCTCGTGACTGTGTACTGGACAAGTCACACTAGGACACTTGTACTGTGCTGAGGTAGCTAGGAGTGAGCAAGGATGAACAGATACAAGACAAAGAACAAGAACATGATCTGAAGCTTCTCGCTCTGGTCACTGACAGAAGTGCGTGGTACTTGCTGGAAATAGTGACAATTGCATCATTGAAAAAAAATCAACATTCTGAATGAACATGAAGCATCACTAACCTTATCTTGATGGAGCAAGGCACTGTCTAGAGTCTTTTCAAGAACGGTAGCTACAGCAACTCTCACCTCTCTCACACTGCACTCCAGCAGGAAAGTCCTAGAAAATACAGAAAGAAGCTGAAGGAGGCTTGGGACCAGTTTTTTGTTTACCTAGCTATAACCTTACTTCACCTGTATGTTCAGCATTTATTATTTAGAAGGATAACAGCTGAGTCTTGTGCATCACAACTGATATTTCTAACATTTTCATCTAAGCATCAATCCTGTTCCCCCGCCTCCGACGGAAAGCAAAGACCCTTAAATTTGATGTTTTGTTTGAAACAAAAGGTTACAGAGGGAATGTCAACTTTTAAATTTCTAAGCATCTGCCAGTGAATATTATTGCTACTTAACTGGAAAGGTGAATAGAAACAGAATAGCAGATGAAAAGCTAACTCTGGACTATGGGATAAAGTTTCCATGGTAGAGAAACCACTGAATATACTGCTTAAGGCTATACTCTGGCTCGTCTACAGCTGGAGCATATATTACTTTGGCTGTTACTGACAAAAGCAGCAGAAAAAGCTTCATCGTACATTTAATATGCTGCTTTGTACTGCTGCATACTTCACCACAACGCAGTTGTACTTTCTTCCAAGTCACAAGAGCTGTTAATACAAGAGGCACAATACCGGAAGGTGTGCCTGAATAATAAAGGCTAGACACAAGCCTCTAGATTTAGTGCACAAATTGTAGCACATACTCAGAAGGCAAACCAGAGCTTCATTTATAACCTCTCCAAAACAGAGTTTTCTCAGGTGAGAGAGTCCAAGGGAGGAGAAAGCCTCTCTAAATAGGCTTTGGTCTTTTCGCCTTACATCTAACAGGCAATCAGCTGCATGTATTCTTGCTTGAAAGGAAAGGGGCCTATTAAGTAAAACTACAAACCTAGGAGAAAAATGACTCTTTAAGGAGAAAAGCTCAGGACTTTCTCAGAGTTTAAATAAAAGCACTTCAAGTGAAAGTGTCTCGGATGCAAGATGATGCTGTTTTCTTACCACCTTAACACAGAAAGTCATTATTAAATGAAAACTTGGAGCTGTCTACTAATTTGTTATAGCTAGCAGCAATGACCTGGATTTACTATGCTCCAAAGGGCTGCTCTGCAGGTCTCTACTGAGACCTCAGAACAGCGCAAGATAAATCCAATAATCTGCAAGGAGGATTTAATATATACGTTGCTAAGAAATAACCTAGGTTGGATAAGCTTTTGTAAACAACAGCTTCCTGAAAAGCTGAAAGATGGAAAATAACTTGAATAACTCAATGAGCGTAGTCCTGAAATGAGAACCGCCTGGCATGTTTTGATGGTTTTGTTTCTGGAACATGAATGGCTAACCCCTCTATTAAATGTAATAGATGTGGTTTGTTACCACCCCCAAAATAACAAATGGCATGGCTCATGCTATTTAGGAACTTTGCTGCGGAGGAAACTAGCAAGTGCTCAAAGCGATCAGGCAATATACTTTAGCTTCCCTGCTTTCTTCATAAGGAAAGCACTACATTGAGGTTACTTACGGAAGACCTGTGCAGTATTTAAACACTGTTTCTTCATTCCTTTCTCTTGCAGGACCAACTACTCACCCCGCCCCCATGTTGCACATCAGAGAAAGTGTGCAAAAGCTGGATTAAAAATTGTCAATTCATGAGACTATCACTATTCCATTAACTGTACTGGTTTCTGCCAGAAAAATCAAGCCTACAATACCACAAGCAAAAATTAAAGTGATGAGATGACTGATGTATGATTAAGAGATATGAACATCATGAAAGGTGATTTTGCTTCTAACAGAAGGTGAGAGACTACGTAATCAACTGTTAACTGTGTCGACAAGACTGATACTTACTTTACTAGTTCTCGTCCCTCTGACCCAACCAAATACTCAACAAGCCACTGACAAGCATCAAAACTTTTAGAAAGCAAAGCATCAATGGTAGCAATCCATTCTTCTGTATCAGACCTTTAACAAAACAAAGACAGCAGGATCAGTGTAGCCTCATCCCAAATATTCAAATTCATATTTTTTTTTCTTCTCTGGTAAATTCTGATCTGGTCTCTAAGTAGTCTCTCTTCTGACCAGTGCCACACATACCAAATAAAGGGGACAGGTCTGGCTTTTTATTGGGAAACTCTCTTTTGAACCTGCTTCCACAAATAAACCTTAGCATTAACTACGTAGAGTAAATGAGATGCTCACTATTTCACCTGTCTACAGAGCCTAAAAAACTCACAGAAATGGAATTTTCCAGGGCAAAATAGTCAGTGAAACTTGGGCATCAAGTTCTACCCTTGGTTGAGGCTAAGCATTTATATGCCAAAACACCCACAGGATGGGTTCCTGACAGTTAGAGGGTGCAATAACCAGAATATAAAGCTCACTGAACAATATAATGTCCTTCTACACACAAAATATCAGAATTTAGCACTCTTCATTCAGAACGCTGAAGCTCTGATCAGCATACTTGTATTTAAATCTCTAGGTTCCTTCCACTTCAAAATCATTTTATACAGGTGATAATCCTAGAAAGACAACTGAAGTAGAAAGTTAGCTGGCAGCTTACACACAGCCCTTTTATCAACAACTGATTTGGTGTTATGGAAATTTAACTTGTATTTAGAGCAATAATTTTGGGAACTGTTGCTACGCTAACGAGTATCTGTGGGAGCTGGGGTATCAGGAGTTTTAAATGAAGTACTTCAAAGGGTTACACAATTTACAAATCTGATGAGGTCTGGGCATAATGCTCTGAAATAATTTCTTACCTGAGTTTTTTCTTGGTTCGTAGATAGGTTTGGAACAGGAACTGGACGGCTAGCTGTAAGCTCACCTTTGCCATACATGCATAATATGGGTGTTTTACTTTGGTCTACAACAAGTAACAAAATTATTCCAGGCTGCAATACCATTTTGCAGTTCAGGTTTATATAGCAGATGGCTTCAATACAGTATAATAATGAACTTTAAAAATCTGTGACATTTTGAAGGACACTGGCAGGTTGCAAATTACCATCTCCTGGTCCACTCCTGTCCAGGACATGTTAAACTACCTGGAACTAGGGTCATATTTTTGGTAAAAGTTTAAACTAAATTTCTGGAAGAACCACCAAGTCCACTGTCATAATCCATTTACTGTTCTATTACTCCGAGTAGATAGGACTGCACAGACTGGCTACCTTGGACAATGGATCTAAACATCCGTCTCTTGACTTGGACAACGTCCCTTTAGCATGCACAGATATTTTACAGAAAGTTCCAACACCTTCAAAAAGAGTTATGGAGGTGACTATTTAATCCTTCCACAGAGAGAAGGAATTCTACCCAGGTAGAGTTCAGAAGTCTCTATCCAATTAAAAAGAGTGCAAGTCATAATTCTGCAAGTTTTATATCAGGGAAATGTCAATTACGTCCATGGTCAGGAGCAGGAAGATGGCATCAGCTTTTGAGGGACTGCTATCACTTGGAAATGACTACCGATGGCTTATAGTTTGTGGAACCGACCCCCCCAACATGTCACACCCCCTCCTAACCCCCACAGCTGGAACCCAAAAATGTTCATAGTACCATAGGATTAATAATCCAGCTACTTACGGCATTCAGCGAGGCTAACGACAGAACAAAACTGAAGTAGTCACTACTGTACACATCTCTATTCTTCATGAATTTCAGATTCTCATCTCTCACCATCTATGGGCAAAATGCTGTTTAGTAATAGAAGGCAAAAGACTTGCACTTGCATATTAATTAGACAATCCTCAATTCTACTCTTAAAATGCTTAGCTAATTTGGTTGTGCTCTGAACTCATTGTCCAGATGGTCAGGAAAAATACTACTGAGACGTTTCCAAAGAAAAACAAAACCAAACCCCCAAATCGATAATTTACTCATCTGGCCATTAAAAAACCCCCTCTAGTTCTGTTTATAAAGAAGAATGTCAAGAAACAACAGGCTAAGAAACTGTTCAGCATATATTTTTAATCCTTAACTGTCAATCTGCTGACATGCAGTTATCACCTTCAACAAATCACCGTGATACTGTGCCTGTAGAGTTTGGTCCCATCTAAGTGGGGTTCACAAAACGTGTTTCAGTAAGGCTGAAACGAGTTCTGGTTTCTGGGACTAACTGCTCATGCTTTGTGACAAAATCTCTGTCTTTCAAGTTTAACAAGTTTACTTCATTCTTCTTTTCAAGGCCCTACATTTTCTTCTGCCTCTAGGCTTAATCTCGTCTCCTACTGGTCCTTCCCACTGCCCTCACTGTGCTGTTCTCTCATAAGGATGCTCTAAAGCAGAACAGCTGAAGACAACCTCCAGTTATCATTAAACACTCTCTCTACTTTTCTCCAAACCTGCACCAAGAAATTCAACATCTCTATTTTCAATAGTCATCTATCCCTCAACTGCATGCGAATTGTTCTTGTGCATCATGTTTGTCTTTTGCCATAAGTTCTTCAGAGCAAAGAACAGATAACTGTTTCTGAGGTACTAAGGTAGACGGTATAGTGTACAGTTTATAAAAATATATTTATCGGCACTGGATTAACAACTGCATAGGGTCTGAAACATTTTCCAGCTTTGTCCTGATTTTGTATTTAAAACAACAAAACTACAATAGGATCATTTTCAAATCAACATATTTCTTCAATTAAAACTTAAGGATCAACTGACCTGAGCAGCGTTCAACTATTTTTTGGTGTTCTTTACCTGATATATCCGCACAGGCATTTTCTCTACAAAGAGCCCTTTCTTCTCCCCTTTTCTGACTAATTTAGTCAAGATGGAGAGACGGTCACTGCTGGGTCTGTGGGGTCGAGGTGATGACTGAGGTGAAATTTCTGGTGAAGATGGAGCAGATCTAAGAAAAAGAAGTTTAATGCCAATAATTAAATTCCACAGTAATCTTGCAATGCAACTTCCAATACATCAATAGGATAAATGTGCACCTGAAGGGCATTGTTCCTTATATTTAAATATATTTGTATAGGTTGTTAAGGTCTGAACTGGCTTCAACAGGGATGAAACACAGAAGTACTCACGGAAACAATAAAATACTCATAAGTAGCTTAAAAAGATAGGGCAGAAAATATAATCCTTTAGAGATGGGAGTTAGTTTGTTCTTAATTTTATATGTAATGGCAGCCTCTACACGAGCAGCTGACTGTGCAGTAACCAGCATTACTGTGCAGCCCTGTTGCTGCATGATTTATTTTTAGACGAATACTGCACAGTAGCTCATTACTACTGTGCAGTAGCATCGCCATCACAGTTTGTGTCCAACAAAGCTATGGCACTGTAGCACTGAGCTCGTTGCTACTGTGCTGTAGTGTCTCATATAGATGAGCTTAGTGTGCAAGTATGACGGCACTGGAAATGACCATCTCAAGGAGACAGGAGGATAAACTTACAGAGAGAGATCCTCAGCTTCTTGACGTACAACACTAACTCGGCTTTTCTTTGGTAAAACAGGAGAGTTTTGATCAGAGACTCTCTGGTAGAAGAGCATATAAGCATTCCAGTAACGCCGACGCACATCAGGGTAAGGGTTAGCTTTAAGGAAAAATAATACTCGTCATAGTCTTTGTAGGTTTGATTATCCTTTTTAAGTTCCTGCAGTGGATGCAACTCAATGTGCACCAAACGGAAAAGGCACATATTTTGCATGCCTCAATTTTACATGAGGCATCACACATGTAAAGTACTACTCAGTTTTAATGAGCTCCACACAGTCAATATGTGGGGAACAAAATCATATTTTAATTTGGTTTTACGTAAGACCTTTCACAAAGTTATTTAGACTCACCATACCTTGGTGTAGATTCACCAATTACTTCCCACAATGAGTTGAGTGAATAATTAGAAAGACATGTTACAAATTTTGGTTTAAAATGGTGCAAAGTTCAACAGGCCAGATTCTGCCATGTCCTGCTCCTTGGGAAGTTATTTACATCAACACAAGGTAAGTAGGAGCTTTTGCTTTTCTGACTTAGCAAGCATTCTGTTAACAAATTGGACCTGGTATAAACAAGCAAAAAGGGTGCTAGACCACAGTGCATTTGGTTCAATCACTATTATTTGACCACTTCTACAAACAGTTGATTAGAAAAGGCAAGACTATTAAGCTTGCTTGGGTGGGTCACTTTGGACTAGAAGCTTTTTCTTGGGCCATTAAGTCCAGGCCCTTTGCATCTGCAAGCAAACAAGTCCTAAAAACTGTCCACTCTGTCGTGTCACACACCATGAATGAAGTATCATTGAAAACATTTTAAATCTAATCAGTCACAAAATATCAAAGTGTTAGGCCAATAATACAACAGAATGCATCTGGAGGCAACTGTGCTAATTCTAAGCGAGTTAGTTTAACAGCGGTTTGTATACTCCATACCAACTCCTATTGATACTTACATTGATCATAGACTTTAGGTCTATATTCTCCGCCAAAACATTCATATTCTAAGGTTTCATCAGTTAACTCAAATTCTTCAACAACAGTGTCATTAAATTTGTACCATTTTCCTTTTCCACATCCCCTGCGACAGAACAGACAAATGCAAAATGGCAAGCTGAGTCTGATTCCCTTAAAAATAATAATACCCCGCCCCCACCCCTGAAATGGGAATCCTGGATTTGCGTCTGCTTTAATGATGAATAAGAATAGCTTAGCATTATGGTATTTCTTAAAACTAGTGTAATAAGATTTAAAGAACAAAGACACAAACTATAGCTAATATTCAAATCTCATACAGAAGCTGAACTTGCAAGATGACACTGCATGGAGCCCCTACGATATCAATTGGATTCACTTTGGTTTAGATGTTTCAGCTTTTTTCCACAACCACGTATTTTTTACTTGTATAACACTCAGCGCCTGTGGGTAGCTTTAAAAGGATTGTTATACTTGAAAAAATGTATTGCTCCTTTTAAAGCCAATACCCTGTTTTGTTTGTCTCGACCCACTGAAAGATAAAGTCTTCCACTTCATTACCTCCTGTCCTTAATAAAGGAATAGTAGTGCCCTGCGTGTGCCTGGCCGCTGTGCACGATCACACCA
The DNA here is from genome assembly GCA_030014935.1 of Caiman crocodilus. Taxonomy (NCBI): domain Eukaryota; kingdom Metazoa; phylum Chordata; order Crocodylia; family Alligatoridae; genus Caiman; species Caiman crocodilus. The sequence continues at coordinate 10,913,630 of JAGPOW010001543.1, read as the reverse complement.
ACGAGCTCGTAGTTTTCTGTAGGGGCAACTTTTTTCCGTGGGGATCCTCCACCCCCCTGATCTGCGTTTCTCCCATTGTCACCAACTTCTAAGGAGGAATCTTGGCGAGCCATTCCTGACACTGTGTAAGGCTCCATGTTCAGCATCCATGGGAACTGTGCGACATCAAGAACATTTCAGATAAAGATAGCAACACCCCATACAGAATCTTAAATTAATGTAATTGTATTAAAAAGACTGAATATGTAAAAATTGTGCTGGAGCTGTGTGTCCTTGTAAGGTAAGAAGTATCCAGCGTGTCTGTAAGGAAGTTTTTCTTCTGCCCTCTAGTCCAACAAGGACTGAGGAACTCCCTGGAGATCAGCTCTACAGGAAGCTCGCATTCAGACGTTAGCACTGTACGGCAGGTAAATTAACCATTCTTTATGATAAACTGACAAATCTTTTGGGTGCAAGGATAGAGGATGAGAAGGGTTATTTCAGAGTCCGGCCAATGGGGCAAACAGAGCAATGTTCTTACCCTTATCTGTTCATCATATTTGATGGATCGTCCACTTTCCCAATCAAATCCAAACCTCATCAGGTGGATCACCAAGACACTGGGGAGAACTTTAATGCAGGTGCGTTTCACTGTCGTTCTCTTAAAGAGAGAAGAAAGTCACCTGTTTAGATGCTTATTATAAAATGATCTATAAACTCCTCTCTGGTGTAATTTCCAAATATCTAAATTGTATTATACACTTTGCTTGGTAGAAGTAGGAACACGAGTGAAAACCATTTGTATAACCTAATGAGTTATCTAGCTTTGTACTCAGAATCTTTTTTCTCCTGTCGAAGTCAAGAGTGCACAACATTAGAGTTACAAGGGATGGAGGTTGATGCTTGTTTAGGGCTACAGAAGGATTAATTAAAATGCAATAAAGATATTGCTCCCATTCTAAATTAATTGTTGCTTCCTACATGCGTGTAACAAAAAAGTGGCATTTGCTAAGACAACTGTTGCTTGTTACGACTACACAACACGTAAATTTAATCACGTTTCAAACAAAAGTAAAAACAGTACCTTTTCTTTACACTTCTCACAGTAGTAAGCATTACTTCCCTCCAGAACTTCTCCTCTAACAAACTGGTCCAATGATATTTCCAGACTCTGGCAAGAAGTAACTCCTAGATTGAGAGCCATGAAGGCCTCCTCACGCTCATACCTAGATTCAAGGAGAAAAAAATAAGATAGTGAAGAATTAATAAAACCTATTTGATTTAGGCTTTATGTCCTACATCATTTTTAGGCTGTTAGAAGAAAGAGCTGGGAATGAAGTAGACGTGGAATTTATTCCTCATTCTACTACTGCTGTGTTAAGTGACCATGGACTGTATCCCCTTACACATTAGTTTTTATAAAACTGAACAGCCATCTTTGAAAAGCAAAATCTTTACAATAGAAACAACTCAATTATTTGCTATTTGACTTGTTATAAGTGACCACCTAATAGTGAGTGGTCTCTCTGTCATTTTGCTCTTGTGATTTAACAGAATCTGGTAATTGGAACAGACTAGTAAGGTATTCCACGATTTTAGATAACATGATAGTAGAACTTTTAGTCAAAGATTGTTTGCAAAGCAGCTTTCTGGCCTACTACTAAAAAACTGGAAACACCAGATAGTATTGTACAAGTAGGAGAGATGCATATAAATCCTGCTTATGGATGCTAAACATATGAGCTATTTTAACCAGATTTATATTCATGTATATCAAATTCAGGCTGAAGGAAAGAGGTTTTGAATTCTAAGCTATCAGGGGAGGCAGGTTTAGGAAATTGTGTTGTACAGGGCAAATGATCAATGAATACTAATAAAGGGGTTTGCCATGTTTAGAGTCTAATGAAGCTGAAAGTCAAACACCTCTCTGTTTATGCAACAAACCTGGTAAATGTCTTGAGAGCAAAGAACTCTAGCAGACTGACTTACTCACCATATTACTTACTCACCTGTGAGGACAGTCCTTACAGATCTTCTGGTCAGAGAAGACGCCCTGAAAGGTGTTCTTAAACACTTGATCTCGACCTATTTTCTGTTGAGGCAGAAAGGATTAGCAGTGGTATACAGAGAAAACTATTCTAACATACTTCAAAAGCAAATACCAAAGTGTGCAGTCGTAAAACAAAACCCCAAAGTACATGAGTTCCATTTGCTATGATGTCAAGTTACTGACACTGCAAATAGAATGAAGGTGGGTTGCCAGTTTTCATGCTAAGGAATCAGCATGGCAAGAATTACGTTGGATTAAATGTCTATGAAAACAAAATGTATCCATGCTTGAATCCTGAAAACCATGAGCAAGTTAAGAAATAAATTAGCTTAGCTGATTTAAAGTGTTACACCTAAAAGTTGGAAGCATCTCAGTCTCTCAAAAGATTCATATCATGGGAGACCATCCAAAATATAAGATGTGTTGAATGAAAGATCGATAGAAGAAAAATTAGGGTTCATCTTAAGCTTCCAAAGTATCTTATGATCGAGGATGGGATAAAAGCTTTGTTAATTTTAATGAGGTGAGACAAATATCAATTTTTACTGCTGTACTTCCCCCAAAGAGTGAGACACAAAAAACACAAACCCACAAAGCCTATGTTTTTACCTTGAGGTATTCATCCATCTGATCTATAAGGCTTGTAAAGAATTCATAGGCATCTTGTTGCTCCCGGACATAAAGTTCTTTATTCCACATCTTGAAAATCTATAAAACACATAGATTACTAATTCATACATCCACCAACAGCAGAAGTGAAGTTTACCTCTAGACACTGTAAGCAAAGCCTCCTGTTTTATATGTAAAGCCCAGAGAGACTACAAAAGGAGTAAAAATTGTACATTTCAACTGGCATGAATCAAAATCCCTCATGTTAAATTGACTAGGAAAATTATATATGATGAATTAAGCAGAACTGATACCTTCCAGAAGTTCTCAGGTACGTAATACTGCAACTTGCTTTCCATCAAATGACCGAAGAGAGACTGAACTTGATAGAATACATTGTCATCTGGATTGTCTGTATCATCATCAATGGAAAGCAACGCCTTGGGAGGGAGGGAGGGAGGGGGAAGGGGAAATGAAAAACACAAAATGCAACATGACTTACTTCCAGAAGTACTGCTTAATGTAAATGAAAGTTCTGTCTAGACTCTAAACATGCTTGATCTGGTCATTAGAAGAAGACAGCAGGTTTGAGAATAAAGACATCAAAATTTTATAGAATTATATTTTCAGTTCCCTTTAAAAAACGGAGCTTGAGACTACAGTCTATCACTTCGTACACAAAAACTACACATCTTGAGCTCTCCATCTTATTTTATAAACCCCATGCTACAGGACCCAACCCTTTGTTTTGAACCTTAAATGAATTTACAGTAGAGGTGATTAAATAATATTTGACCAGTTTTTAGGATACTCAGTAGCTGACTGAGAAATATCATTTCTTACATGAAATGCACCCTGGAATATAATATAAAGTCTTGTTTTTGAAAGGCAGAATGAAGGAAAACCGATCATTCCTTGCAGTAAGCAGCAGTACGAAGAGAACAAAGCCTCCCTGTGGATTTCTACAGATTTTATTTTCACTTTTGAACAGAAACTGCCCTCACCACAGGGGCAAGAAAAATAAGGCCCATTGCCCAATATCGCCAGTGCAGCAGGAGCCAGCTGGGCCCAGCTGGTACCATGTGGTTCCCGGCTACATGGCTGGGACCAAAAGACACAGCAGGAGCCAGCCCAACGCAGCACAGTCCGGCCTGGTCTCTGCAGTTCCTGGTTGGCTCCTGTTGTGCTGTGCCCTGTGGTGTCAGCCATGCAGCCAAGAACTGTATGGTGCTGCCTGGGCTGGCTCCAGGGAATGAAGCAGCATGGAGCCAGCTGGGAACCACAGGGGCCAGGCCAGGCTGGCTCCTGCTGCACTCTGCAGTCCTGGCCACGCAACTGGGAACTGTGCACTGCTGCAGTGGTGGGTGGGCAGGCAGGGAGCGGTGGAAGCACGGGCGGGAAGGAAGGGAAGCAGCAGAGGAAGGGTGGTAGGCAGTGGAAGTGGTAGTAGCAGTGGCAGCAGGCAGGTGGGGGGAAGTGGCAGCAAGAGGGTGGGCAGACAGACATGCAGGGCTGGGGGTGGCGGCAGGGCAGCAGGAGTGCGGAGCCTGGGCTGACAAGGGCTCTATGGAGCTAGGCTAGCTCTGCCTCTTTCCCCACCAGCAGCCCGGCCATGTGCAGTCCTGGGGCCTGCTGGGACCATGCACCACTGGGGGTCTCCACCTGCAGTGGGCCATGAGTGCCCCAAGGCCATGCCACCTGCTGTGCTGGTGGCAGGAGCAGTGCACAATGAGGGTGGAGGTGTTCATGGGAGAGACATGCTTGTATGGGGGTCTCACACACACTGCCATAGACACATACCTATGCCCCCCTCCCCACAACCCACACGCCCGCACACACTGCAGCCAGCATCCGCCCTCTGCACATGCCACAACCTCCACCTGCCACCCTCCCCTCCACACACAGCTCTCCACAAACCCCATACTCGCCCAAACCCATCCATCCCCCAAAACCCACATATCCACATACACACCCATAGCCCCTATAAACCCCGTGCCCACCCATCCATACCCCCCACACTCCTTCATATGCCCCCAGCAATATACAAAGGAGACTTCATTGTAAATTTTTATGCAATAACTTCTATGTACATTATGCAAACACACATAAATCAAGACAAAAATCATAGAATCAGGGCTGGAAGGGACCCCAAGGATTATCAGGTCCAGCCCCTGCATGAGCAGAAAAGACATCTGGGGTCAGATGACCCCGGCCAGGTGACCGTCCAGTCTTCTCTTGAAGACCTCTAGGGTAGATGACTGCACCACCTCTGGGGGGAGCTTGTTCCATAGTCTGGACACCCTAGTCGTGAAGAAGTTTTTCCTAATGTTCAGCCCGAAACCATCTTCCAGGAGTTTATGGCTGTTGTTTCTAGTTTTCCCCCAGAATGCCCTGGTGAAGAGTTGTTCACTGAGCCCCTGATGTACTCTTCTGATATAGCGGGAAGCCACAATCAGGTCCCTTCTCAGCCTTCTTTTCTTTAGGGTGAAGAGTCCGAGATCTCTCAGCCCCTCCTCATATGGCTTGCCATGCAAGTCCCTGGTCATGCAGGTGGCCCTTCTCTGGACCCTCTCGAGCTATAGCATATCCTTGTTGAAGTGCAGTGCCCAGAACTGGATGCAATACTCCAGCTGCAGTTGCACCAACATTGAGTGAAGTGGGAGAATCACTTCCTCAGTTTTACTGCAGATACACTGATTGATGCATGCCAAAGTTTTATTGGCCCCAGGGGCTACTGAGTTGCACTGCTGGCTCGTATTCAAGCTGGGGTCTATCGTTACCCCGAGATCCCTTTGATTTGTAGAGCTGGCCAGGTTAGCGATGCCCAGCCTTTAGGTGTGCTGGAGGCTCTTCCTTCCCAGATGCAGCACTTTGCTTTTCTCTACATTGAACCTCATCTGGTTCCCTTCTGCCCCACACGCCAGCCTGTCTAGGTCTGCTTGTATCTGCAGCCTATCTGCGGGTGTGTCTGCACAACCCCATATCTGGGTGTTGTTCACGAACTTGGCCAATGGGCTTTTCATCTCCTCATCCAGGTCATTGATGAAGATGTTGAACAGCACTGGGTCAAGTCCCGACCCCTGGGGTACACCGCTGCCCACATCTCACTAGGACAACACCAATCCATTCGTTTGGACTCTGTGTCCTACCCCACAACCGGTTTCACACCCACTTGACAGTCTTGCAGTTGAGCCCGATATTTTTCAGTTTTCTGATCAGTACCTCATGGGATACCAGGTCAAAGGCTTTCTGGAAGTTGAGGTATTAGATGTCAACTGCTTTTCTCTTGATCAGGTGACTTGTCACCTGGACATAGAAAGAAATGAGGTTGGTCAGACAAGACCTGCCCACTACGAAGCCATGCTGGCTGTCATTCAGGCACCATGCCTTCTGCAAGTTAGTCACATATAGCCTCTTCGATGAATGTTTCTAGGATCTTCCCTGGAACAGAAGTTAAGCTAATTGTCCTGTAGTTTCCTGGGTCTTTACGCTTCCCCTTCTTCAAGATGGGCACAACATTGGCTCTCTTTCAGATTTCTCCAGAGGTCCTTGATTTTTGACAGACCTTTGCCAGGGGCTCTGCGATTACTTCGGCCAACTCTTGCAGCATGCTTGGGTGGAGTTCATCTGGTCCTGCTGATTTATATACGTCTAATTTCTTCAATTGGTCATACTTCAGTTCTGTGGCAATGGTGGGAATGATGTCAATCCCAACCTACTTGCTCTGTGCCCTACCTGGTGTCTTGTTCCCCTTGGTCTTGTGAAAGACCAAAAATATTTCAAAAAAATATTTTTGAAATCAAATTAATGTATGTTGTAATAAATGTTTGATTTTTAGAATATAATTTTTTTTTTCCAGTTCCAAGATGGCAGATCCCCTTGCCAAAAGGAATACATCCAATCCCAAGATGGAGACCAGGGGGCAGAGCATGTGTCAAGGGGCAGGACTACCCTTGCGGCCCTCGATGGCTCACCAAAATTTGTTAAGTGGCCCTTCACCCAAAATGATTGCCTGCCCCTCCTTATCATTAGTCTTGTATGTAATGTGCACTCTACTTTCCAGCAGCTGGTTTTTGGGGAAAAAGGTGGATGTGTATGCAACCAAATACAGTACACTTTCTCATCCAGCTCTAATTTACAACAAAGCTAAAATGCGTGCTGGCAGAAAATATTTCTTGGAAATTAAGTTGGTTACCTCAGGGAGACCTGGCTGCATGTAGAGCTGCTGGAAGACTGCATTCATATAACAAGTAGCACCACCATTCTTCAGTCCTACAAATCCTGAACTGGATCGACTATCCACTGGTGGAAGATACTAGGGGAAAGGTGGAGAAATTTCTCTTTACTAGTGAATTACATAAAAGATAGGATTCCAATAAACTCAGATGATTGTAAAGGCCATTATAAATACTATGCTGGTTGTTTTCACATAAATCTGAGTATGTGTGTTAAACTTATGAGAAATATGCATTCAAACATTGTATTTGGCTATATAATTGATATTGAAGCTAAATATCTAAAAAGAACATGTATGTGCTTTTTAAATAAAGAAGCAAAACAACACAGAAACAGGGATCTGAGGTTCAAGTTTTTCTTGTCAATAAGAGTGAGATTCTATAGGCTGACATCTCTTGGGAAAGATCAAACAGACCTGTATTAATTCAGGTCTGATTACTGCCAGGTTAAGATGATGGAAAGTCTGCGGCTGAAGAAAATAACTAGCTAAAAGCAGCATTTCAAACCACACTGACCAATTTAAATTTCATCAAAGCATCTTGCTTACATCAAACTCCTTCGTAAGAGCGGGGTCAGACTGATGGTGCATAGAAAGTAGCTCTTTTGTGATCAGCTGAAGATTGGTAGGTGAGCTATCAGCCAACATTACTAGGACTTCATAAGCTGCTAATCGACTATCCACTGTACTGCACCTAGGAAAAAACCCATAAGTGGGATGAATTTAATAGATGACTTGTATTTTCATCATTTAATTCTGGCAAGTCATGTTAGTCATAATGAGCAATCAAATCTTAACAGTCAAAGAAAAACAACACCTGGAGAAACTGATTCAAACTTGCTGTAGGTCAGGCAAATGCTATTTTTGGAAAAGTTAGGAGTATGTTTACAGCAATAACTGCATGTAGATGGTCCTAGTTCAGGAGGTGCTTTTTGTAGTTACAGGGCAGTTGGGGAAAAAAACCCTGGTTCACTTCTGAGGTTCAGTGCCTACTATAGTAAGCAGGAAGAGCATGTTAAAAAGCTGAGACAAAAAGAATCTAAACTACAAGGCAAAAAATATTTTGCGAATTAAAGAATTGGTTGTAATCACTATCAACAAGTAGTTTTAAAAAAAGACACCGTTACTACTTTAGATACCGAAAAACTAAAATCTGTAATGCCAGAGACACAAATTTCAAGCGTTAGGACTAGATTCTTACCCAACCCACTACACAAAAGATAATGATTACAAACTTAACTGCATAAAATGAAGTGCAAAACTATTTGCTTCTTTCAGTGGGATCACCAAATACAGTAAAAAAAAAATCGAATTATTTCTTCCACAGGCCAGGAAAAGACGACGAGGGACTGCTCTTATTTCTAAACAGTTGTGGGATATGGACATTTATGACTCTCTGAATGAGTTGGTCTCTGTGGTGCCATCCCCCTTCCCTTGCTTTCATCTGCTACAGTGATGAGAACCAAATAAGTACTAGATAGCCAATGAGTATTATCCATGGCACGAACTGAAGGACAGTGTAAAAATACTTCATCAGCTAGCTTTGAACAAGCTAGCTCATGTATCAGAAGTAGTCTAGAGCATAGCAGCCTAGAGCTGTGTGCTCCTTGACACCACCAATGCTATGCAAAGATATAGCAGCTGTCTGCTGTATGTGAAGTTTTTTGTGGACCTGCTGGCTAAACTGGAATCTTGGAGATCACAGATTAGTGGGGGTTTAACAAGTACTGGGCAGATGCAGCTCTGATACTCCTAGTTATCAACTGCACCAGTATCTGTTTGAGCACTCAAGAAAAATAACAACCCACTGTACTATTGCTCCTCCCCAAGGAGCCATCTAGCTAAGCAAGAACTTTATTGTGGTTTTATTGTACAAGATTCAAAATACTACTTACTTTGGGTGAAAGTCCTGCTGAGTGAGGGCAGCACTGCCAGCTGGAGAATGGCTATTCAGGATAATCCTGGATGCTCGGAAGAGGAAATCATCCAACAATGGTTTAATCAAAGATGAACCTGTAATAGAGCAAAGCCACAGCTAGTGTTAGACATCTGAAGTGTTACTTCAAAGAGCCCCAAAACCATCTATTGCCATGAGGGTCACCTATTTAGAAGGGTGTCATATTAACCTTCCAGCAAACTGCCTTATTTAATTCATTACTGATATTGCAATAAGACATTAGCGACTGTCAAAGAAAAGCACGCTCAGATCTGCTTTTGCTGTAGCCATGAAGAACGAGAGAACAACATGCAGGCACAATAGTGACATCTTCCTGTAAATTTCTCTGTACCCGCAAAAGCAGGAAAAGATCATGCAGTCTATTAAAAGAATTTCATGTTTTGCAACAAGGATTGTGGTTACTGACTTAAGCAACTTCTCTTGTTGCACTATACCCTACCACTTTTCCCTAATGTAAAAAAACAGCCTTGCTCATAGTACCTCTATCTTCCCAATCAGAACTAGGCATCCTCGAGTTACAGATATCAAATTCAAATGGAATTCAGTACACTGCCACCCACAGAGATACTCACCAAGCATTTCCTTCTCTGCCCCACACAGTGAAAGGAGAGTCTTAATGAGCCTCAAGTGTCCCGCTAACAAAATGTTGTCAGCTTCACTGGTCTCGCACTCAGCTGTGCGGTTGGGTTCAAAGTTATCCAGCCACGTGATCTCATCTTCTAGCATGGCAGCTGGGCTGATCTTTAACTGGTCCATTTCTGAAGCTACAGGTGAAAAAAAGGAAACCAGATGTAAGGAAGGGTGTGGGGTGGAAATCAATTCTATGGACATGTACAATTTAGAAGGCCAACAAACAATCCTATAAATTTCATGGCTTTCATCATCGGCCCTGGCTATGGTATATAAGCAGCAGACGGTTTAATTAAGCAGCTCATTAAAGGGCTTGTGAAACTGTAGCTCACTGTGAGCCTACTGATACTCACTGTAAAATGGTTTAAAGGAAAATCTTGGCACGTGGAAAACAAATGAAAGATGCATATAGCTGTCTGACTGGACTGTTTACACAGCCATGCACAGAAGAAAGGAAAAACAGGACACTGAAATTGTTAAGTTTGATATTTTCGAACAGTGGCGTGAACATCGGACATGTAAATTAACACACAGCATTTAAACAGAAGGCACTGAGACCCACATGTACTAAGTACATCTGAAAAACAGGCTAGAGAAGGAAGGGGGGCCGAGTCAAGAAACTGAGGCTGTAAAGATGTCTCAGTTGAAGTGGTCCCCAACTGATCCGAGTCAGAACCCAGGACAAAAGAGGAGTGGCAGAACCCTTAACACAGGTCACCCGCACAAGCTGCACTGCTGCTGCTCTGCCAATAGGTTGCCAGGGAGAACGCACAGAAAGACAAGCTTATCCTTGGGATGACTGGCACTTATCTTGAATGAGATGCAATTAACTTAGAGACCTACACAGCACTGTCCCAAGGGAAAAAGTTCCTTTCCTTTCACTTACCTCACAGCTACTGAAAAGTGGGCCAATGGACTCCTACTATGATCTCAGAAAAAAAAGCTTTCTTCTGGGAGAAATGTCATGTTAGTTGACACCCTAAGAGTCACTGAATGACAAAATGGGGCAATAGTGAGGTACAATGTAGCACTAGATAAGGAGAATTGCAAGAAAGGGGAAAAATGTCATTTACATCTATATAAACAATGAACTTGGAACAAAGCTGCAGGCACTATAGATTAAAAAAGGAAGAATATAAAAGCTGAAGTTGCCCCCTTTTTCTCTCTCTTGAAAACCTCAATCTGGGCTCATCTATACAGGGAAGTTAGAGCACAGCAGCTAAAGTGCGAATACAAAGCACAATGGTCAACTGCCCTCATATGCCACGCAGACAATCTTGGTGCACACTGACAATGTCTGTCTGACGCAGCTTGCTCTTCTTTGAAAACAGAGCAAGTACCTCTCACTTATTTTGCAGTAAGCGCATGTCTGTACCATGTCAGACGGTCCTAGGGAACACTGCTGAGAAAACACCACCTGAGAATCATAAACACTCCCTTGAGCACTTGCTCCTGCCTCTGTTCACATCATGCGCTGAAAAAAGCATCATGTAGCTTGGGTATGGACCTGCCCAGTGCCACCCTCTACAGCACAGCCAAGACAGTGGTGCTGGGCACGCATCAGAAACTAGCTATGTGCTACTTCATCGGCAATCAGCACGTGCAGAACAATAAGGGCAGGCTTTCAGGGAGGCACCACCTCCAGCTCAGCAGGACACAGCTTAGATACGTCCTATGAGCACCCAGATGGAGGGCTAATGTGAAGTACCTTATGAACTGTAAACTGATATCCTATATATCTAGTTTCCTGTGTAGAAAAGCCTTATGCCTGCTCTACCCAGGCTGCGGGCTCTCCAGAGCAGGGTCTTGGCTTGTATTTGTGTGTCTAGTATACTTATGGTTGCTATACACAAAACATAATAATATGCAACCCCAACCTGAAATATACTTACACGTGAGATCGTCCAGCAACTGGCACCGTAGATCAAAATATTCTGTGCACTGAGACAAGAGTCTAAAACAAATATGAATCATTACAAATGGCAACAGTTTTTTTACATAACTGTTGTTATTTACCTATTCAAACCTTAAAGCATTTGCACAGAGATGCACTGTCCACTCACAATTACACATGCACACTATATAGCTATAAATCTGTGTGTAATTATACAACCTAGATAGATAGATATCATTACACATACACACACACTTATGGCTACACATACAAATATTGTTGCTTCAAAAGAGATTTCTTCCTAGATGCCAATTTTTTAATTTAAAGTGACATTTCTCTTTTGCCCTCTGCTGACAATGGTATATTAAGGACTAAAGTAATATCAACAAAAATAGGATATAAAAAGTGCAGTTCAATATTCATATCAAATTCAACTCATTAACTAAATGGTATGCTTTACCCAACAATTCTCAGTCATTTTGGACTCAAGGCACCCCTCCATAACTCCTATGAATTGAGTGGCACTCTATTAAAAAAAAACCCTGACTTATTACAGTATTTCTCTCCCTGCAGAGGGGCTGGGAACTGGGGGTGGGGAAAACAGCCAGTTAGAGCCTCAGCCTGAGCTTGTGCTTATCTTATTCTCCTCACGACACCCTTCAAAGGATCTTAAGGCACCCCCCCCTTGGGTGCCCTGGCACCCTGGTTAAGAATCACGGCTTTATCCATTCAGAAAGGCAAATTAAATAGTCTAATTAAAACATGATGGGAAGGATGTAGGCAGTCAGTCTTGCAGCCAAAAGGGCTAAGCAATGTTCAAACTGGAAACAAACATGGTTTCCTGTCTGCTATGACCATATGCAACAAGAATTGAGGATTACTGATTAAAACCTTTGGCAGCTGTGAGCAGAAATTAGCATCTATATTCTTCATATAGTACTGCTGAAGAGTTGCAGCTACAAGACAGACAGATCTGAATGGGATTTTGAAGTGTTTACTGCCTACTACAAGAGTGGGAGAATAGACTGATGTGCATGTGTAAGGAAACGGGGTGTCCACCCCATGCAGAATTTGGCTCTGTTTCCTGCCAGCTTACATTTTTTTCAGACTTGCCTGAAAACCATTGAAGACATGAAAATTTACTATCTTGAACAAACATGCATTTAACTTGCCTCTGGTTGATTCCTCTCATGATGCTGGTTGGTGACCAGAGAGGCAACTGGGCAGTGAGAATGACACTCAGAAGAAACTGGTTTGGTTTCTGTACATCTGGATGAGTTGATGTGTCTGTCTGACTAAGGGTGTATAACTGGTCACAGGCAACCCGACGAATCTGAAATAATAGCATAATCACCACATATACTGTACAGTGCATGTTACTCAAGGACATTTGGTTAATTTGCTTAGAAGTCTGCAATATAAATCAGAGACTGGAAAGCTTTAATAGACTTTGGGACCTACAGAACATGGCTTTTTGTCTCCCTCCGTATTCACCTACCCATCTGCAGAGGTTAATGGCCCCCCAAGTTGGCCATTTAGTTTAAGCAGCAGAGATCTGTCTTAGATTCTCAGGTTTAGTCAGCCCAGCTGATCCAGCTAGAGAAGTCGCTACAAAATACACCATGCCACGTATAGTCCTGTCACATTTCTAGCTAAGCAGCATTGTCTCCGAGTCACTACAGAACTAGGGCTACAGAAGCAAATGCTGGAAATTTGATAGATGGCATCCTTCCCTCCAAGGTCTGGGTAAGCCAGTTGTCCAGTTGTCCTTCTAAATTCCCACAAGACTATGTTAGATGCCTTCTTTTGTTGGGAACCAGACAAAAACAAAAGTCCAACCACTTGCAGTCTTGATGCCTTTCATAAGTAGGGTGCTGGCCGAATCCCAGCTAGAATAACTGCTTACTTAAACTCCCCTTCAGAGATAGTTGTTTGTGTTAGGTGACAATTTTATATATAAAAAAAAAAACAACAAAAAACAGTGCCCTCCTCCCCCAAGATTAATCTAGGAGATTTAATACTAATAAAGAGAGTTAATACAATATTAAGACTGTAAGATCAGGCATACAAATGACAAGAAATCCCAAAAGCTTAAGGATGACTCTTGAAACGTTTACGTGGGCTAGATAATTCTATATTTTTTGGTATGTTAACAAAAAGTAATGTGAATTGCCATCTTAGACACGGAAAAAAGGAAAGCAAGACCCACATACAACATACACAACACATGCACCATAAATGAGTATGGCCAGGGCAACCTTGACTTCTGGAATATCCAGACTCGAGTGCTTGATATCAGAAGAACAAAATAATTTTATGAGATTATTTGCATTTTGTTATGTTTCAGAGGCCTGGATTAGCACCTAAGAGTTTCTGCTTATCCAAGCCTTTCGGAGCTGCAAATTGCAGAAGAACAGCCACTTGTGACATTTGCAGTCCTGACTGGAAGAATGAAAGTGTTAGCTTTCCTACCTTGTATAAGTAGTTTACTTTATTCAAACTTGTCAGCACAGTCCTACTTTCAATTAACATTTGGCATGCAAACGAAGCAAACAAATCAAGATTACTTTTAGTAGTATAATACTTTAACAAAATAATTAAATGACACGGACTTAATACAGAAATCAGTGATGTCTAATTGAATAATACACATAACATGAATTCAGACACAAAAATGGTTAAAAATGTAGATAGCAAATATTTTTGTCCTGAGTCCAGTTACTTAACCAAGATGTATTGCACTGGGACCCCTAACAAGTGAATGCATTTTAATAATAGCCACTTACCTCAGCACTTGGTGATCCAAGGAGAATGTCAATGATGAAATCAGCAACACAAGGCAAGTTGTAGAAAGATCCTGAGATGAAACAATTCTAGTTAGGGTTTTGTTTGTTTGTTTCTTTGCCAGGACTTATTCATTGTACAATTTATATTTAAGTTCTAATAGGAAAAAAATACCCCAGTCTACCAACAACAGGAATGAGAGGTGCACAAGAACTGGCACAGGCCCTGACTTTTCTCCTACTGGCAAAGACCATGCAATGTAAACATCAAAGACCAATTGCCTTTCTCCCTAAGGTTTCAAACATTTTGCTATGTGAAAGCCAAGGTCTTGAGAAATCATTTACTAAACTAAGCTCTATCTAGTTGAAGTTTTTGCTAAACAACTAGTAAAACCAGAAGAATATGCTTCAAAGTGAAGTTGTAAACATTTAAATACTGAGGCTCATTAAAGCTCTATCCATCACAACCTCAACATGCTTGCCAGTGCTGCCCCCAGACATACGGCATGCTGTGTCTCAGTATATCCTTTCCCCCACAACTACAAGCATTTTAGGTGTACCCGTCTCATGGGTTAAATGTGATAGTGATGTCATATCTGTGATGGTCCAGGAATTATTTAAGGGGTAAAGATTTCAGATCTGTAGAACGTTTTGCATTTGAAAGTTTGTCTAACTCTATCCCAACTCTGCAGTTGGCCTAACAAAAGCATTCTAAGAAATCCTTGCCACTCAATGGGTGAAATGGCAGTCAGGAGTGTTAGTTAATCTAGCTGTACCAGAGGCAGTACATTCCTTCAGGATGAAGGTTAGCATAGCCCAAGAAAGCCATGGCCCAGCCTGGTAAGTCCGTGGTCAAGTTGTGGCGTAAAACCTTGGTATTTGTTGAATGAAAGCCAAAGCACATAGGCAGTCCTATAAAATCAGTCAGCTTGCTGAATCAGTTAATTTTTTGGACAAGGGTGAGGAAGTGGCAAAAACCCATTCATCTGCCATATATAGTTGCTAGGATAGTTTGTGCACTTAACAAGAGCAGCATATCTACACCAACAGCTGGTTCATGGCAGTTACCAGGAGGGTAAAATTAATCTCAAATGTTTAAGAGTCATCTGCTCTCATCAAAAGTAACTCTCAGCTATATGCAAGCATGTGATTTATCATCCCAAACACATCAGACCTCAAGTGAAATCACAATTTAAGACTTCTATTGCATCCTGATTATTCTGATAAATGTATAACATCACCATGCCATCCAATGTTTCATCTTGCACAATAAAGCTTGTGTCTTCCTCTCTAGTTGGTTTATTAAATTATAGCTGCAAATTGAGATGGTTCAATTAGAAGAAAATTCTGTAAGAAGTGAAGCAAAGTACATGGATTCATATTAAAAAAAATCTAATTAAGTACTGCTTAATCAGAGTCTACTCCATACCTAACTGCTGGCTGCGTAGCTGTAAGCACGTAACTAACAGAGACAAGGCCTCTCCAGCAATCAGAGCATCTTTGGTGGATACAGACTGCTGTCTCACACAGATTCCAGCATGGAGGGCTGTTGGCTCTCCTTCACTTCCTGAACTGCAATTGCTTCCTGCAACAGGTGAGAAACAAGTGCTAAAAATAAATTATTTTCAGACTTTGACCAACATTTTGCCTCTTAAAAAAATATTTCAGTATTTAAGTGCATTTTAAACAGAACAAGATTTAAGTATCAAATTTAAGTTAGCTCAACTTTGAATAACTTAAGTGTCACACTAGTGAAGGGGATTGCTTTTTGTTTGCATTGGATGATTCAGTTTGGTAAGGATGATTCCCTTACCTGAGCTGCTGAGCCTGTTTCGAATCCCAGCAGGAAATAAAGTGTTGCTTTCTTTTATTGGTTGACTGCTCCCCACTAGGTCAAGCCGTCCTGCAGCAGCAGCCCAAGAAAGTCTCATGAAACAAGCCACCGTAGATGTGAAATCATTAACCTCCATAGTCTGAAGAAACAGGAAGGAGTGGTTACCTTTGCCTCATAAATAGCATCCATTAGTTAGGAGGAAGGGCAATCTTCAGAGCCACAATGAACTCCCAATCATTTCCGTGTCTCTCCCATTAACTGGTTCAATGATGCAATGACTTTAAAGGGGAATTTAGCATGGCTCCCATGAAAGTCATCAGCTTTAGCTCCAGATGCAAGAAAGGGAGACAAGCAGACTAACCTCAAATCATACCAGCTGGGTAGGGAAGCACCAATGTGAGATATCTACATTAAACATATGGTATTACTACTAAAAAAGTTTACAGTTTCTTTAGATTAGACAGTAGAAAAAGGGGTCAAATTATTTCTTTACATCAGTGTGCTATACCAGAGCCACTCCCAGACTAGGCCTTAAGAAATGCTGATTCTTAGTGTTTAGGAACACAGGTATGCCAACAGGTATGCCATTAGTTGTTCTCAGGCTGTCTTAAGAGCAGATACGGAGGCTGCCCCTAGACCAGCTTCACCATCACATTTTGGGTTTGATGCAGTATTGGCTGCAGACTGGCAGAAACAGATGGGGTGTGCTTGTGAATATCCTTCTCCAGGCATGCTGGGTAAACGATGAACCCCTTTCTCTCTACTGGAGTTAGGTACACATTTGTCCCCTTGCCCCCACATGCCCACCCAGGCTAATGACGACGTTTTATTCTTATAAAGTTACAGTTAAAAGCAATCTTGGTAATTACCAACTCTGGGGGGATTTAATCAAGTCAGCACAGTGTTTAACCACACTGACAAACAGGAACCTGGTCACCTTCTAAATTCTGGTTTCTGGGTGTATAATTCAAACCAATACTTCACTGTTTCCCCTCTGATTTTACAGACTGTACAGTGTGACAGAAAGCAGATCATATGTAAAAGAGAATTAACAGCAGCCCTATATTATATCTGGGTGTCTTCCAACAACCCTGACAAAGCAGTGATTAGTCATGCCATTAGTTTACTATTTCAATATATTATGGATCTTTTAGAGACACTAATTAAAAAGAAGTAGGGTGACCTTTGGGGTGAAGACCTGGATTTTCTCCAAGACTTTTAAATTCTAATTTCTGCAGTTCTCCATCAAACAAGTTTAACTTTCAGCTTTTGTTGTAGAGTACTGTACTTTAGCAAAACTTGTGCTTACTTGGATTGCAACTCGGGCAGCAGGTATGATCTCTTCCACCCGAATGGAGGATCTGTCAGATACTGACAGCTGTCTGTAGGATGACTTCTCGGGCGTTCCACAAATGGACATCTGTCTGCTAGCCTGCCGGCTCACATTACGGAAGGGACGCGAGGACAGAGCTTCTACTCCATCCTTAAGGAGATCCTCATCTAGTAAGGTAGGCATTGTTTGGCCAACAAGCAAGAACCTGAACACAAAAGAAGTCAGGCCTATTTTTGAACTGGTGATCAGCTTTATTGCAGTACTCAAAGGACTGGTTATATTTGGTGACATTAGGCCAATGACTACAAATGTAAATAAAAAGAATAAGTACAATTATAACACAATGAAAAGCAATCCCATACCTGGCAAGTTGTAGACAGATGGAATAGACTCCCTGTCTTGTTTCATAGTCCACTTCTGAGGGTATGGAGTCTCTCTGCATCACATTTACAACCAAGCTTGAAAAATAAAAACAAAAGGCTTTGTTTAATACAGTATTTTAGCAAGTATTTTTTTTTTCTTCCTCTCTGTCACCAGATCCTCAGTTACCAGACTCACACCTTCGGAAATGATATCCCTATGCTGTTTCTAACTGCATT
Organism: Caiman crocodilus; assembly: GCA_030014935.1. Lineage (NCBI taxonomy): Eukaryota > Metazoa > Chordata > Crocodylia > Alligatoridae > Caiman > Caiman crocodilus. The sequence goes on along the minus strand of JAGPOW010001543.1, from coordinate 10,895,728 downwards.
CTGTGCCTCAGCTCCCCACTTCTAGGGGGTAAAATTTAGTTTCAGTGCCTGATTCCAGCCTCTGCTAAAACCGGTAAAAAGGCCAGCTCCTGAGATAGTTGTGAAATGTCAACATCATTCTAAACTGAAATGAGGCCAATTATTTAGCACCCAAGCACCAGCTACAGCATTAGGAGCCCTGAAAACAGAAAACTAATTCGGCTAAGAACGCATCACTGAATCAGAGTGCAAAGCCGTGCACATTGCACTGTAAATAGAAAAGCTGTTCAGTTATTACTGGTGAAAGTAAATCTGCACATAGCTCTTACATAGAAAGACAAAAATGGATTGGATATAGTTGAATAAAATGCTTTGTAAGCATCTTACACTGCATATATGATAAAGTCTACTTCAAAATTATACATTAGCACAGACCAGAAAAGGTGTCACAGGGGAAAAAAGTTAAGCGTTTACAAGGTCTAACCTTAATCCTCCTGCCCTGAGGAAGTTTTCACAGAAAGATTTGGCACAGTTTCTTGCCATTTCATCATCTGCAGTTGGCATCAGCTTGGAGCTCAGAACCTGAAAAATGCAAAAAGTATAAATATTCTATAACCCATGTAGACAAAAATTATGTACCTGGCACTTTAGAAACACTAGAGACTCACCTCACAGTCAGTACTGCCTGTTCCCTCTGAGAGAGGAGACTGTGCAGCTATTCAAGTTACATTCTTTCAAAGCTTTTACTAGTAAGAGAGGCATGAAATATTTTAAAATAGTAAAGGAAGAAGAAAGGATATTTTCTGAAAAAGTTTCCCACCCACGGCAAATGGCTACTATATAGTACAGGGCAAATTCTTCTTCTTATTGTTTATATATATGTTTGTTCTTCTTATTGTTCATATACATGGATAAATTAGATGTTCATCACACTGTAAAATGGAATCTGAACATCCAACACGATGACCTCCTACACTGTACCTTCCAAATATGGGAATCACAAACAAGTTCCTGGATGGGTCACAATCACCCAACCATTCATCACTGCTAGAAGAGGGTGAAAATGCAACCTGGTTGTAGCATACAGGAATAATACAGGAAAAAAATGGAGAACTACCGAAGGAGGCATATAATAGTTAGAAGATTCCTAGAGAAGTTTTCCCAGACACCAGCAATAAGAGCATCGGTTTTTGTTCAAAAAGGAGGAAGGGTGGAGAGGGAGGTGTGTGACAGAGGATACTTGTGCCCCTAACTGTACTAAGAATTTCACTTACCATTGACAATGGACCTCCCAACTTGTAATTACTGATCTAGACATCTGTAATGGTATAAAGAAATGCCCTAACTGTACCAATATGACTCACTGCTGACAACTGTTATCCCATAAAAGCACTTAAAATTACTTAGTTTCCCAGTGCAGGTAGAGAGAGGGAGGACATAGGTTCCTTAGCAATGATGCAGTGGCTGAATTCTTTGGCATTCTCTTTTTATTTAATGCCCACACATGAAACTCTGGAAAAAAGTGCACTTGTGGGGTTTGAATCTGTTTAAATCTTTTGGCGTTCTGGGATGTACATGGCTCTCAGGAATACATTCAGAAATCAATAATCTACCACAGGCTTTTAGTCATTGCACAAAGTGAATGGAATATTTACGACTAGTTTCCTGCAACTGAGCCTGTGTCCATTATGGCATTAACCCTGGGTGTCTTCAGAACTGCAGTAAAACCCACTGTCTGTCTGAAAAAAAAGGCTTCTCTTGGTCCTCCCAGCTGGGTTTGTCAGAATTCTCCTCACAGGGACATTGCCACAAGTTTTGCTAGCATTTTTCCTAGCTTCCAAACTGTCAAGGTTCCTCATTTTGGTAAAAATAATCCAATTAAAGTATCAAACTGAACACAGCCGGATTTCCAAAGATGTTAAGAACTATTCACTTTTAAAAAGAGCTGCAAGTATCCAGTACCTCTGAAGATCCAGTGAAAGATTCAAATAAATGGCTAAAGAACTTTCAGTACATGGGCAGAAAAATATTAACAAAAAAGCATGTATTTGTTTTACAACTGCAGTGATAGAGGCCCAGATTTATAAGAAAATCTTTCAGCAACCTTAAAGCAAACTTCAAGCTCTACACTTATGGACCTTTTGTCACCATATAGTCTTGCTAGGTTCTTGATTTATATAATGAACTCAGTGTAGGGTAGTTGGTTCTTAGTAACTGAACATATCTTTTTAGGATTCAAATGGTTTATGTGCTAGAAAACTGAGGCACACGAAGTATTTTCTTACCTCCAAGTTGTAGAGCACTCTAAAGGTGGACATGCCTGGAGCGAAAGATCTGAAGAGACTTTCCAATATTGAGCTAGCACTGGGCTGGTGTTGGTGTTTTGAAGACAAAGAGGGGGATTTTGAAGATTGAGAACTTGGTTCTGACAGCAGTGTTTTCTAAAAGAGGAAAGGTACAGAAAAAGCAGCACTTTTAGAACAGCGTATTTCACCAAAAGTAGGCCTTTGAACATCATCTTCTGAAAACCCAGGAACAGTCTCATTTGGAAAAAAGCTAGAAATAAATAATTCAATCTTTGAGAACCTTTTGCTGCTATCATTGAAGTTTTACATAGCCTGAACCTTTGCATAAGAGTATCCTGACAGAGGATTACAATTTGGAGGTTTTTACAAAGATATTCTTTACCCTATATGAACAAGAACTCTGGATGATTTTAATCCATACCTTTCTTCCCAGAGAATCTAGTTGATCAAGTGCTTCCTGAATAGCTGGGTCAGTAGGAATTAACAGCAGAAGCTTTCGTACTCGCAACGTTATCCTGCAAGTTAAGAGCAGTTTATTTCACATAAGATAGGATTCACTGAGCCAGAGTGGACTGGAGTCTGCATATTTTTGGAATTATTTTTAAAGAGGCAGCTATTTGGATTCTGCAGTAACAGCATTTCTCTAATGTTTAATAATCATTTAGCTTGTTTACCTTGGCTCCTCTAGGTTGGCAAGCTGATATAGCATGTCAAATACATTACACACGAGAGCCATTACTACTCCAGGAAGGGATTTCTCCTGAGGATTAAGCAGAAACACAATTATAAAGATATTCCCCCTACCTCTCTAAGCTAGTTTATGGACTTCCCCATTGAAGCAACTGACCCAAATACAAAATTTGACCCAAGGAAATCTCATCAACTTTCTAGCCCAAGACATTATTTGAATTGCAATATTTAATCATTTGCTGTTCCATACACCTATTTCTGTAGATTTTTACATCTACCTCAGACAAGAGACTTCTCTGGGCCAGCTGCTAACTCCGAGTTGGAGAACAATGAGAGAGGTGTTCTAATCTTCCCCCATTCTCAGATGTTTTCTTTCACATACTTGAGTTCATTGGCATAGAGTTCCAGAGAAACTGACGACTTAACACTCAACACTTAATTACCTGCATGTCATCAAATAATGAAACAAGACTGACCCTTGCATTTGCTCGAGTCTGAGACTTTGCATTTGCCATAAATACCTAATAAGTAGGCATTTATACACTCAAGTACACAAGTAATGCACTCAATACATGCAGGGGTTTAGGTTGTAGCCGTGTTGGTTTAAGGGCATAGGCAGACAAGGTTCCTTGGGTAAATTTGATACCTTTTATTAGACCAACCCGAATAGTTGGAGAATAGTTATTAAGCAAGTTTTCAGGTTCAAAAACCTTTCATCAGTCTAAGGAGGTTTCAGCAGTTGGTGTGCGCTCTCTTCCTGGATGGACCTCCTTAGCCTGACAAAGGGTTTCTGAACCTGAAAGCTTGCTTAATAACTATTCTCCAACTATTCGGGTTGGTCTAATAAAAGATATCAAATTTACCTCAATACATGCACACATTTTAAATCTAGTTTGGATTGGATTTAAGTATCTTGTTTTAATTTCAATTTGTAATAAAAGGAACCTTCCTTTAAAAGCATTTACTCAATCCCACAGGATTTTTTTTTTAATCTTCCCTTCCCTCCCTACTCCTCCTCCCTCCCCCAGTCCCATTTAAGCAAAGGATCATGTACCCACAAAGCACATGGGCATTGCATAAGATTTTTCTTTACAAATCAAGTGGATTACAACACTGACTGACAATGCCTCAGTCATTTTCATCTATGCTTCTGTCAAAATACAGAACATCCTAATCTTTAGCACCCATGCTATTCAAATTCACGTTGTCTAGACTGGAATCAGTCTGGTAACTCTGGACTGATTTTGTAATACATACAAATGGAAGCCAGAAACACTCCCTTTTTTAATTCTCATATGTAGCAGAATTTGAAATCAGTCTTTGGAAGTGAAGGGGATAAAGCACGAGCTACAACTTCACCACATTTGCAAAGACTAGCTCATGGAAAGTGTCCTGTCACAGCAGGTTTCATCTTATTGCACTGTACCTGTTCCATTACATATGATGAACTGAAGACACCACTGCTATTACTGGAGCTGGCTGAGGAATCTGCAGAGCTCCCTGATGGGGTTCCACTTCCTGATGTTTTTACTGTTAGCATGTGCTCATCTGAGAAGCCCAGCTGGTGCAGCAGCTTCTGATCTTTATTTACTGTGAGCTGCAACAAAGCATTTACCACTTAGTTCTGGTAGCAAGAATCAAGTTCATTAGATTACTTGTTAATTAACATACCAGACTATCGTTTGCAAATATCTGGATATTATCCACAGGAGAATTCAGCAGCTTTGCTATCTTCCATCTGACACTTCCCACAGTTTCATTGCTGTGAGCCTGTAAAATACAACGTTAGTGCGGTGGATTAAACAGCAGGGCCCGACTTCCTCTAATATTCTATTAAAAAATTATTAATTTTTTTTCCTGCTCCCCTACTATGTATAAGAATATTTTCCACAAGGAGGACTGCCTATTAGGGAAACAGTGAAAATGATATCAGATGCTGCCAAGTGAACAAAACCTGGAAAATTAATACTATTAATATAACATGAGTTTCTCCATCATCCTCCTCCTTCTAGGTCTAAGTACATTTTTAGAAACAGTGGGCATGTTACATGATACGTTTACTGCAGAGTAGACCAATTAGCTCTGAAGTAAATGTCTCAGAGTCTACATGTGCAGGGCTATTAGGATGAAGTAAACTAATAAACTGCAGCACCGCATGTGTAGACGCTGATGTGGCTGGCTGGTGCACAAGGGTGTTTCAGTGCAGTGGCTGCCTCATGGCCTAACCAGCACATCATTAATATGCACGCGTAGACACACGCAGTAAATCCAAGCTAACTGCACTACATAAAATGTTTATCCAGATCGCAATTCATTCATCCTCAGGATGGGGCATAGATAGAGAGTACTGAACTTTCACAAATAAAATGATCAATACAGTAGGATATAGGTAACCAGTACAGACATACCTCTACAGTGAAGGTATCTTTGGTAGATTCGTATGTAACATTAAGCGTTAATAGATGTCCATGGAAAGAGGCACCATGAGGTAGAATAGTTCGAGGAACATAGTAAAGATCCTACAGAGACAGACAATTCTTGAAGTAAAAATATTTTTACAACAGTGAGCTGTAGCTGTAACAAGGATTTTACTGAACTATAGCATAGATCTGAATAATTTACAGCACTATTAAAATACTGAAAGGTTTCTTATCAAGCTATGAGACGGGCATAAATATTCAAGCACCTTACCTCTATGGTTATCACATAGCGTTCCGCCAAAAGTAGCAGCCTCTCAATTATTACAAGTTTAGTTGACCTAGAGGTTGAGTCCAAAATAAAAGCAGGGAGTAAGTGGCTTAGGCAAAGATCACCATCACAGATTAGCACTCAGCAAAAACAAGGACTAAATTTGGTGGAGACTAAGTAGTCAAGGTCTACTAAACCGAGATGCTTTGGTAGAGCAGGGTGAAAAACTTGCACTGTACGCACTTCATGTATCATGGCTGAGACGTTGCACAGTACGCCTAGAGAGACCATTTTTATACCTGGACACTAAAATTGACAGGTTTTGAAACCATTAGATCCCTGAAGGATGAGAAGCCACCTTCCACCATTTTCTGTGCCAGGGACTGGCAACCTTTTACAAGCAGTGGGCTGGAACAACCTGGCTCTGGTTTAATGCAAGCCAAGTAGCTTTGGCAGCACATAAGCACTGGGAGGCTTTCCCCATGCTCAGCTAGGCAGCTGTGACTGTGCCACCATTTTTTTTTCCAGCCTCCCACTCTCCAGCTGCAGCATGGGCACAGATACTAGCTAGTGGGGAGGTGCACTGGGAACAGGTGCAAACTGTGTCCATGCTGCTGCTTTTCTCCTCACTCCCTCTCTCCCTGCTCCTTGCTTTCAGCTACACCACAGGCAGAGCTGGATGCTGCCCAGCCCCAGTGAAACTCCTGACTGGCTGGAAGCCGAACCAACACTGCAGGTGGCAGGTGTGGTGTTCAGGAGGTGGCAGCAGTACAGAAACAGCTTGCAGTGGTCCCGGTGTGGCTCCCCATGGGTTGGAAGAAGCACCTGCACCACAGCCAGGGGACAGGGGTTGGGACAAGCACTGGCAGCTCAGGCACAGCTGCCACTTGCCTGCCCCTGGCATGGGCAAAGGCAAATCCCCCAGTCACTAAAACCACCAGGCCCATGTCAGAACAGAGCAGAGAGAACAGGGAGAAGCAGCAGTCATTTGTAGCTGGAAGCTGCTTGGCCTTAGCACTGGCATGGGCAAAGGCACACACAAAGTTCTACAGCTCTGAGGGATGGAGCCAATGGTTTCATGGGCTGGCCATATGTTGCTGACTCCTGTTCTATGCCACAGATGGAATGCATAAAAAGCAGTAACGATCCTACAGGACTTCAGTGCTTACACTTCCAACCCAATTCCCTATACAGGCTTTTAAAATAAAACCTTTCCTGAAGTCAATTAAATATTAACTGAAATATGTAGCTGAAAAACTACCATTGTAAACAGCCACACACCTGCCACTAGATAGAAGCATTATGAAAGCAGCTTATCCTGCTAAGGGGAACAGGCAAAGTTGGGTTACTGCTTGCAAAAGTTAGTTTATGATATACACTCATTTGTGCTACTTCAAAAAAACCTTTGCATTAAAGGATGATTGGAGCAAATCCCACTCTCTCATACTAAGAGCAGAGACTTAAAAGGCCCATATCAACAGAAGCACTTAAGTATAATTTTAGCTGCCTATGCCAAAGACTGCATACAGAAAACAGCCTTAAAGCCACTTCAGAGCCTAAGCTTTTACCAGTGAAGTCCCCTAAGTGCTCAGAATGCCGTTACTTGTCCATGCTCATATCTGCTGTCATTGTGGTTGAGCAAAACATTTCTCTCTTACTTAAGCCTGTTGGGATTCACACACGAGGTATTTCTATGCCTCATCTTTTAGACGGTCCAATTCTGTAATGTGTCCAGAGCACATTTAACATGTTTTATTCAATTAGGAATAGAAGAACTACAGCTTAACCACCTTTCTTGGATGAAGAGATGTAAAGTGCTATAGAGAAAAGCAGAGGAGTTCTGTTTGTTGCAATGACCTGCTTGGTAACCTTGAATCACCCTGAGAACCTGCAAAGAAATCCAATCTTAAAGGGTAGACAATAAGGAATACAAAACCTGAGGCTATACTGAGCTGATATATTCTTCACACTAAAACGTATTGCACTTTTAAATTTAAACTTGTGTAGGAAGAAGCTCAGACATCTGTTGTATGTTTATCCTCTTAAGTGAAGACATACCTGTAGGGAGACTGTACTGACGTTGCTACAGTAGGCATAGCAGTTGCTGTAAGCATTTTTGTAGCCCTCGTAACAGCATGTGTTAATGTTGGACCACCAAGTGCTGAACTGGCTGCCTAGAAGATAAAAAGCAGACAAATGTAGAGCTATACATACATTGCACTGTATGTTTCACAGTGATGAAAAGCAAGAACTAAATGAGATTGAAGCCTTTATTGTGTTACTCTAAAGCTTCAACTACATTATGTTACTTTTGTACCATCACTAAGGGGGTGGTGGCTCATGAAAGGAAAATCCCCATTCATTAAAAAAAAAACCTAGCATTTTTACCACAATTCATTAATCTAGTACTCATTTAAGATACATGCTTGCACTACACACTGAAGTACAAGCAGCTAATTTTAAAATGTAAAGGCCAGTAAATTCTTCTTTATGTATTTTTCAGTGAAAGACTTGCAATATTCTGGGAGAAAGGATAGGGTTGCACTGTTTAGATCATGATTGACTTTTTGTTACGCAAATAAAGTGCTAAATAAAACGGCGAGTTGTTTAAGCAAAAATTACATCAAGGTAAAATGGGATTTCAGTTTGTCACTTACCTCTAATCTAGTATAACAATCAGCAATAAATTTCTTGTGTAGTGACACTGAATCCTTAAGAGATGAAGGACAAGTAAATTAGATTTTTATTTTTAAAAAAACTGAAATGACCAAATTAAATGACCAGTTATAGTATGCCGAATACTAAACCTCTGTATGTGTCAAAACTGATAAAAAAATATGACTACCTTTTTAAGTCTTGGATTTAAATTAATATAGCTATAATTTATGATCAACTGAATGGCTTCATTTGCAATCTCTTCATCAGGAGATTCCATTGCAATTTTCCAAATAAAATCCATCCCTATTAATTCCAGTTTTTCTACACTCTGTTCAAGAAAAAAGAAAACAATGTTAAAATTCCAATTTTGCTAGTTATATATCATAACAATGTATATAATTATAGAAGTTTTATGCCTGTTGGAAAAAGCAATTTTTGGCACACATTAAAAGCTGTTTTGGTGTGTCAGTCAGTATGCTATGAAATAAACTTCAAATCTACGTGATTCAAGACATTTTAGAATTCTAAACCACTGCATACATGACATTTAAACAGTGATGCCTGACCCCCCTCATCATCTCAGCCAAACCAAATCAAGACCGGAAAACTAGCAACATTTAGGGCTTCCATTCTGCTAAGTAATGGAATTTATTCAAAACAGCCGATCATATGCTAACATGCTCACCAAATGGCATGTACTGATCAAATACTTAAGTCAGACTTAAGGACTTGTGAACAAATATGACAAATTAAGAGTGTGATGGGTACAGCAAGCTACTTTTGCTGGTAAAAGTAAGAGCAGACAAGGTTAATAACGTTAAAAATTTTAAAGATTTCAATATATTGAACTTGCTCGTTCAATATATTTGTAAAGAACTAACTACTAAAAACAATAGGGGTTTTTTGGCTATATGCGAGCAAAAAAAGGTAGAACTTTTCTTTGTTCAGAATACAGTTAAAACAAGGCTTGAGATATAAAATTTTACAAATGACTTACCAATTGAGATGCCTGCCTCTTTAGTCGATGATCACACAGATTCACATTCTCAAAGAACGTCTTAAATAAACTGAAACCTACATGTAAAAACAATGCAACTTTTTATTTGGGTTTAGGTCCTATGCTCATCTTATACACAAATGACAAGACTGAGAACAAGTAGAGACTGACACAATGAGGTCCATTTTAAAGCCGATCCAGCGCCCAAACAGATTTTTCGTACCATTCATCGTGATTTCATACGACTCCAGCTTAAGAATTTTCTCTTTGAAGAGCTGCTGTTGCACGTCACTCTCCAGATCGTGCTGACCTTTTGTAAACCACTCAAAGCACATCTGTGAATGGAGTAGAAAAGCATGAACACGGGTTCCCCACTTAACATCAGAAGTTCAGCACATCTGATATTGCTGGTACTATAATGATTTAACTCTTACAGTGATTCTAATAAGAAATACTTAAACAATGACAAGGAAAGTTATGCATCTGGCACTACCTGAAAAGAACACTACTGCATATAGGTATCTGTATAAATGCAGAGAATATTAGACTTCATCTTAGAGCAAAAAGTTCAAATTCCACACCTCAAATTCCACTTTCTACACTACCCAAGCAAAGCAGCATTAGGGATTCCTGGCACTGAGATTACAGCAATCTTTTCCAGGAAATGTTAAGTGACATTTTGTTGTATATGACTCCACGGGTTGAACATTAATCAAGAAATGAAGAGAACTCTCATACAGAGACGGCCGACCAAAATTCCCTTTCAACCAAATACATTTATGTTCACTGCAACATGCTAGTTATTGTTAAACTATAAAACCAGTATCATTCCACATGACTTTGGAAAATATTTAAAGACAGACAGAAAGCGAGAAAAAAAATTAACTGGAAAGCCACTAATGAATGAGCTGTTAACTCCGTTCCTCAATCACAGGGAAATCAATTGAAGTTTCTTACCTCACGATCTAACTCGCAAACATCCTGACCAGTCACAAGGCACTCCCAGATTTCCCTGGCACGATTCCAACCCAAGTAGAGGGTGGCTTCTTGCAGAAAAAATGCCAAAAATTTTAGATGTGCCTCTAGGTACTGAAGAGGAGAAAACAGAATCAAGTATAAAGTCTTGTCCTTCTGAGAGAGAACTTTTAAATTGAAAATATAGTTTTGGCCTCAGTTGTTAATGTATGATTGTCTGGAGAACCAGAAACTGCATCTGCAATCAAGTCCATGTGAACAGGCCTGCCCAGAGACTGCTGCAGGGCCTGCTATTATTTCTATTTTAAGCTAAAGATATAATTTGGGGCATCTTTTCAGAATAAAAACGAGCGAAGTAACCAAAAGCATAAGAACACCAGGTTGGCAACTTCTCTGCTTCTAATGAACCCACATACTAATATGCAAATATTTTTCTGGTCTGAAGTGGATGCAACCAATTCAAACTACCAGTCTATTAACACAGAACTGCACCAACATTTAATAGTTAAATAATGAATCAAGCTCAATTTATTTATATTACAACTAATAAAATGGATTTTTGGAAGGAGGAAGCATAGCATAAACACGCATATATAGCATCGTCCAAGTGTTGAACACATTCTCATACTGTGTGCATTTTAAACAGCAAAAAGTATGCTGTCTAGTACCTCCCGGTAGGTGTATCGGCCATCCACTAATGTTGTTCCAACAAGCCCTCCAGGACCTGCTACAGATGCAGCCAATCGATGACACGATATTAGGCTTCCTGTCACCAGCTTCACTATCTCAAAATTTTTCTTCAGATCTTGAATGATGCTCTTCACAAAAAAACAGTAAGGAAAAAAATATTTGTAAAACACTCAGCACTAGGCAGTTTTGCATGTCTGTAGAAGTACTAAGGACTTTTTCTTGAGAACGGTGGCATTTTTCAGCAAGCACTGCAGTCCTGCAAAACTCCTCACCTGTACCCTTGCCAACCCCATCTTAAAGCCTTCCTTGACGGCTGCTATCTTTTACCATTTGGCAATGAAGCACTGCTCTGGACTTCAGGAAAAGCCAACACCTCAATGCAAACCTAGTATATAACACAAAATGTGACATGCTGGCAGACTGGGGTGCCATTTTAATTTTACTCTCCAAGAATCAAATTTGATGTTATTGGCTCAAAAGGCAATTAATGAGATCATCCTGTTTGATCTAGTCTAAATGACAGCCATCTTAAGTTCTCCAATCAGGTTTGCATGGCAATGGCACGGAAAACTAAGATAAAAGGACCAGTTCTCCTATAAAAGAGATTACTTGCACATAACTGAACTGCTCGGAGGGAATTACAATATTAAAAACATGCTATGAAGTCATCACCACTTTATTAGACACTAAAATCAAGCAGAACATAAGTAAGGAATATGTATTCTGTTGGTACAAAGGCAGAAGTCTGATGCTGAAATATCTTTGAAGGCACAGTATACGCAAATGCTCTTACCTTGTCTTGCTTTTGGTATGTTTGCTTGATAAACGAGCGTGTGATTTCATGGAGTTGACGTAAAGCTGGCACCACCCACACAAACTGGGGATTGTTGTGTTGGGATGACTAGTAATGAGAGAAGTTGAACAATTACACAAGTGCACATGATGAACAACTGACTTATTTACTGTAAAAGCATGTGGAAGCCTGTTTATTCTCAGATACTACCACCACTGCAGATAACAGCTATTTTCTTTCATAAAAGTGTGCGCTGTCACTTCTTCCTAATTCCTCTTCACACGTAATGAAAGTATCTTTTAGTTTTCCAAACACACAAGGACTAGTTAACCACTCCTGTTCTTTAGCCTGTGGTCTCCCCTCACCAATAAGAGATTGTGTAGCCAAGGAATGAACAACATTAGAGAGATGAAAAAGCAGGATGAAAATAACAAGCTCTCTGTAGTCAGGAGAGAAAAACAACAGGACAGGCAACCAGGGCACAGATGGCAACAGTAGCCAGGAACAGCTATTGAATGAAAGATCAAGTTTAAGAAGCAGGAAGAGGAATAATTTAAATGATTCAGCCCGCTGATGTAGGATTAAGCAGTAGGGAGGTAATCAGTGGCTGTCTCAGCATGATGTTGTAGAGCTGCAGTGGGTCTATAGATGAAACACCAAATTTATTTTTGAAAAATAATGCTACATAAGATCAAATCACAAGCTAAAAATCCTCATGTTGAAAAACTGCTCAGAGCTCTGCTGGGTGAGGCCTTCAAGAACCTTCCCTTTCCATTAAGTTTGACCACAGAAGTTAGCTCACTAAGCTTTTGTCTGTGAAGGAAGTATCTTGTTTCTGGTTTAGATACTAGCTACCAATGCCACATCCCCATTTAGAATTCCAAATCGATGGACAAAGCTACCCTGACTTCACACCTTTGGAAGCACTGCTAGGCTTATTTTGTAATTACTCAGATATTATTAAATTTCCCTCTCACTCTCATGAGTAATTGCACGTGTGGTTATGATCCATGCTAGCAGAGGCCTGGATTCAGATACTGCAGAAAGCTGGAATATGGTTTAAGGATACATTTAGGAGAAATTGCTAGCGAGAACAGGAAAGGAGGGATTTCAACAAATGTTCTCCAGGACACAGCCTGAGATTTGCACTCAGAGCTAGGGAGAAAAAAGTCTCCTGCTAGCAAGGAAGTCAGCTATCTTGGCACCTAGGGATAATGGTGGTGCTAAAAATCTTCTTGGGCTGCTGTTGGGAAATGAGAAAAAGCAGTTCCAAATTGCTGTTGTTCAGCATACGGAGAAAAAAGGGCCCAAACTAATGAAAAGCCATTTCCCTTTACAACTGCACATTTTAGACAAACCAAGACGACAGAAGCATTCTTGCAGGCTGAAAGAAAGACCACGTGATACAAAGATAGCATGGTTAAGTGTGGAGGAACAATTTAAGACCACATGCCATGAGTTCACATGGGCAAAACCCTCCTTCTCACTCTTTAGAAGCATACTTTTGTGCTGCCCAGGAAACATCTTGGCACATTCAGCTGCAAGAATGCATGGTTTTTGTTAGGCATAGAAAGTGTTTCCTTAAGCCCAGGCCATTACTGAGATTTAAAAGCCAATTTGCGTTTTGAGATTTGTCTGATAGATACACTAGAAAACATACTTTACTTTCAAACAAACAAAAAAAGAGGATAGTTTACATTTAAGGAACATACTAAAATACTGACATACCTTAATAGCAGTTCCATCTGCAAATTCTAACCTTGAGTCCATCCTTGCAGTTTTCCCAAAAACTGATCACTCCTTCGGCTAGAAATTTGTTTAAAACAAAGGCAAGAGACTTACTATGAGTCTCATAACAAAAAACTGGATCAAACAAAGTGTACCCCTCTTGTGGACTCCCCAAGGTAAGAACTTACAGATGGGACAATGGTCAGATTGTGCCATTTGATAGAAGAGGGGATAGGGCAATATTAAGACTTTATAGAACATGCCGCTTTGGGGAAAAAGATAATCCTAAGGACAGACCAACCCTTTTAATATCTTCAATGCACTTGATGATGTAGCTTCTTTTGATTGCCTCTTTCACTGCATAAGCATCACTAAGGATTGTCAGGTGTTCCTCCAAGGCCTGCTGAATTAGATTACAGGGTAATGTTGGAAGATGGGCCAGTTCCCAAAGCACCTCCAAGACCTACAAAGACAATATACAAGGTTAGGCTGTGACCAGCAATTACAAGGATATCCAACTGTATCCTTTGTCTAACAATGGAAGAAGGTATTTCTCATGCCTTTCCCGTGGTTGTCTCAACGCGCGCTTCCCGACCAATGCGTCCTATAAGGCTCAGTAGTTTCTGTCTCACTCTATCGCTCTCAATCTCCCAACTCTGCAGGGCAAAGAAATATTATTTTTATGACAGCAGCAAATATGTAACCAACATGCAAAGTTCCAAAGCTCTTAATTGCTTTCGTCTGCTCTTTAACAGTGTCATCACCACAATATTGAAAGGCATACATTTTAAAAGTGCCAACTCCCATTTTCATTATTGGGAATTATATAACTCATTCACTAAATGCGTCAAAAACACAGTACAAGCAGATACAATAATGAAATCTTGGATTAGCATGGATAGAGAAAGGTTTTAACTATTTGAGACTTAAGCAAGTTAATTGACAATATAATAGGAACAGACAGCAATTTTAAGTACATATTTTCATCTTTTTTAAGGTCAGATTCAATGTTTTGATAGAAACTGCTTTCAAAAATGGTATTTGTAGATGGGAGACTCAAACATATCGAAATCCCTGTTTTAATAAGAAATTTAAATTCAGATGAAAACTTACATTCTGAATAAGAACAAACAGATGATTAAGTTGATCAGAGCTGAACTTCACAGCAGCTGCAGCAATAATAGTATGAATGTTTTCAATCACAGTGGATGATTGTCCTGACTGAGAGGAGGGAGAAAAGGAGACAAAAGCTACTTTTTGCAATAATCAAATGAATAAAATTTTAAGATGGGACTTCTACTATGCAAACTTCAGTGTAAAAACCTTCCAATATCTAAGGAAAGACAGATGAATGAATGATTCCTCATTTCATTACCAGGCAAATATTGAGAAAAACCTTTGTAAAGTAACAAGGGGCAAGTTTTTCAGTCTGACAAGACCCCAAAACAGTCATAATAGTGACCAGACACAAATGGCTATTTGGTGAAAGGTGCTATGTTATCTGCAAATGTTCTGGGGTGGCACCAGATCCTTTGAAGGGCAACCTGAGGTGCAAGGAGGTAAGTGTAGCCTTAAGCTTGTCTGTGCTGGATGATTTCCCCACACCCAGTGCCTGGCCCCTCTACAAGGATATAGCTTTAGAAACTAGGTGCCATTCAATTCACAGAAGTTACGGAAGAGCAACTTGAGTTCAACGAGGAGTGCCTCGAGTCCAAAAG
This sequence comes from Caiman crocodilus, assembly GCA_030014935.1. Classification (NCBI taxonomy): domain Eukaryota; kingdom Metazoa; phylum Chordata; order Crocodylia; family Alligatoridae; genus Caiman; species Caiman crocodilus. The sequence goes on along the minus strand of JAGPOW010001543.1, from coordinate 10,880,506 downwards.
ATTGAGAACCACTGGTGTAAATGCTATAAGGCAAGGAGTGACTTTATATTAAATGACTGCTTCCAAAAATATTTTGTATTTCCCTGTTTAACTTTATTAACCTGTTTAACCTTATTTTTTAAGGGGAGACCAACTATGGACAACAAGAAAGATTTCTACACCTCCCTACCTTTCTGCCACCTGACACCACCAGGCAGGGACTCCTGCCTGATCTTCACATCAATGAGCAACTCAAAGATACTCTCATGGACCCAAAGGGACAGACTTCCACCTTCAACTTCCTCTGTGGGAAAAATGAAGTTTATTTCCTACCTATGTGGACTTTATACCATCTTTAATTTTCTCTGAGCCTGAGGAAAGGTGTGTGCCAGAAAGCTTGCAGAAAAAGATTTTTTTTTTTAATTTCTTAGTTGGTTTAATAAAAGGTATCGTCTCTGAAAGCAAGAGCTCTGGAGTTCTCCATTTCTTTTTGTCTCGGACCAATACGACTACCAAATATATCCCCAAAGCACAAAAACACTGGCATTCAAACAGGAAGTTACTGAAGCTCTCTGTAACTGGCTCAATAACCCTCTCCCCAATCTATTTTCTGATCCATAATAATAATTTTTTGAAGCCATTCACAAAGGCTGTGCACAAAAATGATCCCATCTACTTCCAGTTATAAGCAGGGATACTGGTCTTCTCTGTTTAAAAATCACAGATTCTCTGATAATGGCAAATTCTCCAATTCAAATCCCCAAAGTTTGCATTTTTCTGTAATTAAAATGAAATGCCATTATATATACAAGTATCAGTTGATCACAATATTTTATTGATACATTTACAATTTTAAAGCAACTTGGAAGCCTACTAGTGACTCAACTGCTGTAATAATATAAATTATAAATACCTATAAATGTTGGCATTTGATTCTGGGGTTTTTTTAACCACAGAAAAACGAGTTACCTCTGCCCTCTGCTCACTTGGATGTGGGTCCAGGCAACCCCCACCCAACTTTGTGGTGCCAAGCAGCCCTGATATGCCAGTGCCATGCCACTGCCCCTCACTCCCAACCCACAGCCCCCCCTCACTCCCCAACCACAGCTCGCTGCCTCCCGAGCCCTGCTAGAAGGGATACCCAGCTGCCAGGGCTACAGGGTCAAGGACCCAGGTCCTCAAACCCCTGTTCCCCACCCTCCATCAGCTGCCCACAGGAGGCGGCAGCTGCTGCAGTGGAGCAAAGCCCAGCTGCTCCTTCCCCCACGGGCAGCATAGCTGAGCAGAGCTGCTATGGGGGGTGAGGAGGAGGAGGGAGAGGAGGAGGGAAGAAAGGGGCATTAAGTGAGGACTGCCTGCTGCAGGCTTGGGGCACTCTGCCCTGCTGTCCTCTCCCCAAGGCCTCCACAGCCCAAAAATATTTTTGGGCTGCAGAGGACAGGGACCTGGCAGGACCCAGTGCAGCAGGGCAGAACTGAGTGGGGAAGCTTGTTGCTGCCACTGGGAGCCTTGCCATGCTGGGCTCCAAAGGGGAGGGTGGCAGGGTAGGGAGTCCTGAGCCTGCACCCACCCTGTGCACAAAATCGGGGGGTGGGGGGTGGAATATGTGCCCCCTACATTCTCCCCAGGAGTGTGTACAGAGGCGGGGAGCCAGCCCCTTATCTGCCTCCCCGGATGAGCTACCCATGGCCCCGTCCTGTTCCCCACCCAGGCCTTGCAGCTGCACATTCGAGCTATAGGTCCCAAGTCACATGTACTGCCTGGCTGGGCAGCAGCCCCAGCCCCAGCCCTGCCCAATTCCCCTCCCCCCGCTCTCATTACGGAGGCCTCAATACCCCAACCAGATCTACCTGCAGGGAACTGCTCTCCAGGCTGCCTGGCAGCCACGTCTATGTGCACATGCATATGGCACCCTCTGCTTGCCTGTCCTCCTCTTGCTCCCCCCAGTCCTTTGCAGGCTGGAACTCTGTCCGTCTGCAAGGGGAAGCAAACCACTTCCCACACTTTTCTCCTTTAAAGGAGAAAATCTGGGTTTCTCTCCTTAAAATGAAAAAAATCTGGGTTTTACTGCATTTTTCTGTGGCAAACGGAAAACCTGGATCCCTAGTTATAAGCATTAAGCCCCTGATTCACGCACTTGCAGAACACGCGCCTGAAATCACTGGGATTCCTAACAATACTATTGATTTCTTTAATTCTTACAGAGCTTTTGAACGCTCACCAGCAACAGAAAAGTAGTAGCTTCCTTAAAAATATCACTGCTCATCATGGGCAGATGCAGAATTTTGTAAAGAGGGGGCATGTAGGAGCAGTGACAAGCACAGCAGGGGTGGCTGCACCCCTCTCCCAGCTTCTCCCCACACCTGCTGGAGTGGGCAGACCATGACATGGGAGCGGTAGCTAGCAACTTTTTAAGTCCCTGAATCAGATAAGAAAATCCTTCCCTCTCCTCACTCTCAAGAACCCCTTCCCTCTGTGCTCAGTGGCACCTCCCCTCCCTGCTGCTGTGCAATGCAGTGGTGCCAGACACAGGTGGCAGTGGCAGCTGGCAGGTTCCCCCTACCCAGGCCAGTTCCCAAGCTGGCAGGAACGCCTGTGGGGTGTTAGAAATCCAGCAGGGAGGAGGGACCTGTTTGCTGCTCCTATCCTGGGCTGAGCTCAGCTCCCCACAGTCCAGCAAGAATAAGGAGTGGCGCTAGAGCTCTCCCAGCCCCTGGGGAAGCCAGAGACAGCAAGGACAGCAGCAGGCATGGGAAGGAGGAATGGGGGGAGATGCAGAAGTTCCACGGTGCATGGAGGAAAAGGCAGTTCTTACCCGATTTGGGAACTTAGAGGTGCCCAGCTGCTGCTCCCATGGAATGATCTGAAAGAGTGCCATTGCACCCTCTCTGGATTTGCCCTGGCCCCTCACTTCTGTTGTCAACCTACACACACCTGTCCTGTCAGAGCTTGGGAATCTGAAGAGGCTTTGAACAGGAACAAGAACATTAGCAGTCCTGGGAAAGCCTAATTCAATGTGGGGACAGCATAGACCAGTCAAGGGCTCTTCCCATGTAGGTAGGTATGGGTGTGAAGGGGGTGTTCAGCTCCAGCTCTTCCACTCACTGCAAAAGTGGCAGTATCCTGAGCTTTTGTGCTGGAATTCTGCATCATGTCACATGGGATAATAGCATTACAAAATGAGCACATGAAGTTTTCATAAGCTGGGGAAGGAAAATAAAGTTTGAACTCAAGTGATCTAGGGGCAAAAATGTTGTCAATATAAAACTTGGTTTGAGATGCCAACTCCATAAATGCAAGTCTGCTGACCCTATACTGCACTTTCCCATCCTGATTTGAGAAAGTCAAGAGTTATGAGAAAAACTACAACTAACACTATGCCTGCTGCTGAAAGTCAGAATAATTACTTGACTATCAAATCATCTGGCTGTCTCATGATATGGACATACCTTCTTCCTGCAGTTCCCTATACCTGGAAGCCATTCTTTGGCCCCGTTCTTAATATAGTCTCCTGGGAGCTCTGACAACCTTATTCACCCTCCAAAACAAGGTCAAACACATTACAAATAAGTCATGAATTATAGGACCTTGTGATGTAGCTGCTAAGACAGCAGGCAGAAGTCCCTCCCAGTGCTATGCTCGTAAAAAGTCTGTGGCAAGTCATGCACACGCCTCTTAGTGCATCCCACCAATGAGTCTGCTTCCATGTATTCTCCATTTAGAAATGTACAGACCCAGGGCAACTTCTGAAAACATCTTAGCTTGGACTAATATGAGCCAAACAACACTTCCTGCCATGAAAGGAATACAGTCGGACTCCGAGTTACGCAGGATACGTTCCTGAAAAACACGGTGCAAGTTGAAACAGTGTAACTTGAGGCATTAAGTCAAAGATACTCTCATGGACCCAAAGGGACAGACTTCCACTTGGGAAACCAGGGGGGGATAGGGATCTGGGACCAAGACTTGATAACATTATTTCATAATAAAAGGATATTTAAAAACAAAAAATAATGGAATTAATAGCCTTATTAAAACTTTTACTCCCGGCTATGTGCTCATACAGAGACAAAGCTTTAGCTCTAATTGCCGCGCTGTTGACAACTGCTCCTTTTGTATTGGTCATTTCATTGATCCAAAGATCAAGGAGTTTCTCAACCTTATCTAAATAAGGAATTCTAGTCACCAACAACACTCTTGAACTCATAGGGATTGTCCTTTTCATACAGTCTCTACTTTTTTGCTCACTTTTTTTTAATGGTACGCACATTTGATTCACTTCAAATGCACTGGGGCGAGCAATTGACGCAGCACTATTGTCTTCTCTTATCAAGGATTTCGATTTTCTGGGCCAGGGTGATAGACTAATATGCTCTGTTGGGCACAACATAAAAGACTTTCTTTGACACCATTTCCACAAATATTTGGGGGGTTAATGTAACCAAAAATGATGGACAATCTTGGAGGAGATGACAAGTGATGCCAACACCATGTAAGCAGACTCTAATCTAACAACTGCTCTACTGCAAACAGTGTAAAAGTGAAGCAGGGTATCACGTAAGTCGAAACATGGTCACGTTATATAAAGCATGCATATGTGAATCAGTTTAACTTGAAATCGTGTAACTGGGGGTCCGACTGTATGCTTGCGTGACAGACCATCTCGTTGGGAGAGAACTCAGAAGTAAGCGGTGGGTTTAAGGCTGACAATTTACAGAGTCTGAGAAGGATTTGCAATGTGAAATTCTGGCCTTGCATCATTCGTCTTAGGGATATTACAGTGCCTTTATAGTCACCCTTGGGAAATCAAAGCAGAACATACGGGTAGATCATACAGTGGCAGAGCTGGCAAAACCCAAAACTCCTAATAGGCCATACTATGTTTTAACCACCGAGAAATGCTCTTTCCCTAAAAATCAGAAATAACGCTAGGAGAGGCAAGATTCAGACTAGACTACAGATGCACCCCAGACAGCACTACCAAGGCAACTGTGGTACCCAGTGAAGCCTGCTGCTGAACTTCAAATTGCCTCTGTATTCTGGTGATCAATTTAATCCCAAAAGAATGAAATGGCAAATTGGATAATGCAAAAAATATCCAAACACAACGCCCTACTCAACTGAAACAGAGCAGGAAAAGTTAGCAAGAGTCATAAAACAAAAATCTTCATATGTAAAAGTTTTATGAATTAGAAGACCCATACCATAGCATCTGCCAATACACAGATTATTCGACCTGAAGCTGGGAGGAAGGAAAGCCCACATTTAAGTCTCTCATTAAAACCACAGTGAAGAGAACTAGTGGAGTGCCCTCTATGCAGGCCTTAGACTGGGTCCATGACTGGACTGAACTGTTACTCTTCTAGCTCCTGCCTCTAGGGCAGTGGATCCCAAACTTTTTCTTATCATGACCCTATTTGCTCAGCATGGCCCCTTGCTCCCAACCCAGATCCTTGTTTATACCACAGGTGGGGAATCGCTGCTCTAGGGACGGGGGAGGAAGTTGGGTGCAGCAGGAGGGAAAGAAAAAAAAGCTGCATCACTCATTGCAGCATCCTTAAAATGCTTCAATGCTACATCCTAGCCAGAGATAAGGTGCTGTGTCAGCAGCAACTAGGTCATTAAGGAACTAGGAAACTTTATACAAATGCCATATATGTAACCCTTTACTGAAGGCGGCTTGGGAGAGATGCACCATACAGACACTGCAGCGCACCTGCATGGGAAGTTCCATAAGCTTTATAAACCACATGTTAGGAAATGAATGAAAAAGATTTTTGAACTGTTTAGTAAACTGATAATTTCCAACCTCTTGTTCATCTACTCTGTAGTCAGCAGTTATTTCAATATCTTAACAGTGAACTGTCGAGCTCTCCATTCAGAAATTAAGTCATTTTGAAATGTGAACACATCAAAATCTTTTTAAAAGGCGGCGCCAGGAAACAAAATAGTTCTGTTTGGGGGACAGAAGGGCAATGGATAGGGAAGAGAATGTGTTGAGTGTGAAGCCCCCAGGTATAAAGGTGGACTTTTCTTCTTATGCATTCCTATTACCAAACCAAAGCCTAATCAAAAATTGAATTCCTTTGATTTTTATCTACATTAGGGAGGCACAGATAGATTTTTTGAGCCTATACTGATGGCTGACTTTTAAGGAGCCATATTGGCCAACACTGATCTGATACGCAGCTGGGCAGCATGGAGACCAGCATCAGGGTGGTAAGTCTGCTGGGGGAGGGGGCCGCAGATCAAGGCCCCCGTGCTGCTCTGCCGGGATGGAGCCACGAGCAGTTTGTTCAGGGGATGCTTGCAGGGGTGGTGGGGTGGCAGTGGCAGCTCCTGCTGATGCATACATCCCAGGAGGGCATAGGGGTGTGTGTCCCCAAATCTCCACCCAGAGTAGGCTGAGTTGCTGCTGCAGGCTGCGGCCAGGTCTGTGTCGGGCTCTTCACAACGGGGGCTGGGATGTGCTTGGTGTGGCTGTGCACATGCATGGAGCATTTATTGACACATTATCAGCCACATCAGGCAAAAAAAGCTGATTTCCGATACTGTCAATTTTCCTTACATCCACACCGATCCGATATGGGACTGATGTATCGGTGCGCCTCTAACCCATGTATAAAGTTTTCCTTTGGGAGCATCCCATTCTCATTGTCAATATAAAAAGTTTTCATTCAGGACAAGATCTAACACTGCTCTCAGTGTTCAGGTGGACACCACTACCCCACAGGCCAGGATTAAGACAAAGTATTACAGCTGAGGACATGTTAATGGCACAGTTCTAAAAAGCCATCATATTCATACATCATGGGGACTCATGTAGCTCTCTCAAGGCATCCAAAGACTTCAAATAATTAAAAACTAAACACAATATAGGGGACTGAATTGTTTGTACCAACTAAAACACTACCAACCACCGAAACCAAACAAACCTTCTCGCACTGGCACATTACATTTCTGTTCAAACTGTTCCAACTAAAAAGAGACAAGCTTTCAAAGTGCATTTTGCATTAAGCATTTGAATCATCTTTTCTAAGGAATGATTAATATGAGTGCTCTTAAGCTGAATTTCTTAATATGACAGAATGACTGATCAGTCAGTAATGCACATGCAAGAATAAGTTGAGAGAACATTAATGGAATATGAGCACCTTTTCTTTAAAGGCCAACAATGAGCTGGATTCAGAAAAAACAACATTATAAAGCATGGTCATTAGAACAGCCACTTTTTCAGGTTGATAGCTTCTTATTTTAAGTGTTTTTGCAAGCCCTTCCCATTTACTCTTAAGAGTAAAACATGTATCAATTAGGCTACAATAATGAACACTCATGTTTCAAGATATAAACTGAATACTTGATTCTGGATGATGATAAAGGGGTTGAAGAATAAAGTTCTCTTTGCTTTAGATTCTGAGCATGTTTTCAAAGTCTCATAATCTCTCCCTTCCCACAAGGTTCACATGCTACCAGCTGAAAAATATTAGGATAGAAAAAAGGAACAGATCCTTGAAGATACAGATGTTAATTGGGAAGTAAGAATAAAACTTGTACAAAATAAGCACCAAGCCAAATCTGTTGGCCCACGGGTGGCAGTTACAATAGTACGTGCCTTTGAAAAAAGCATTAAATGGATATTACATGAAAACCTCTACTATCCTCCACTCTGCTGACACATTTGGGTACATATTGGGGGAGAGCAGCCCATGGAGGGGTGATCTTTTTGTTTTGTATTGAAAACAGGTCAGGCATATTAAAGTAACCTGAAACATATAATGGTACTGCCTATCAGCCCCCACCCTTGTTCATTTGAAGATGCAATGTGGTCTGATCTGCAATCCCAACAATTGTGCCTCCAGCTGTGCCACATATGCATGGCAGGAGGCACAACTGCAAGATTAGGGATCAGATGCCAACTGTGCCATGTTGCCGGTCAACTGAACATTGACTGCCCTTGGGGACCAATGGGGCCAGTTTGAGCTCCCATGTGGTCCCCAGAGCCAGTTGATCAGCTGTTTGTTGGCAGAATTGGTACTACCCCTGGGCTTAAGCCCCAGAATGGTCCTGATCAGCTGATTAGGACTACCCCAGGGCTTGCATCCTGGCGCTGTCCAGATTAGGTCAACAATCAGCTGACTGGGACTTTGTTCTGGGGCTGCAGCTTACCATACATTCAATTTAAAGTGTGAAGGTAAGTAGCCACAAGGGGTGCATCTACGCGTGCACTTTACTGTGGAGTTGACCAATTAACCCCACAGTAGAGCATCACTGTCTGCACATGCACTGGCATTACGGTGCACTATATTAACGCTGCTAGAGTAAGTTAACTGTTGGGGACAGTACTATCCTATAGTGCAGTTATTTACTCTGCCAAAATACAGGTGTAGATGGGAATACGGGTTGACTGGGGCATGAGGGTGGTAGAGTGTGGGGGGGCTGCCAGCCATACAGCCCTACACTTCAGCACTCTTGTGTCCCAGTCAGCCCCTCTGCCACCTGACACCACGACCTGGAGCCCAGGGCTGACCCCCTAAGCCTGCTGCCATCCTGGGGTTGCCCTGCCTCAGCTCAAACTGCTGTGGTCCCAGATGCATATGCAGATGCTATTCCCAGAAGCAGCTGACTCCAGCCCAAACTGTGTTTGAGTTTATTTCTTTGCCTTAATTGCTCATGTAGATGCAATAACTTCAAAATAGGTTTTCTATGTGATAACTTTATAGCTGGTTTCCTGTTTTACTGAGACATTAATCCAATGAACACATGGCCAGTTTATACTTTAAGATGCAATTAACTGGTTAATCCTGTTGTGAGTGTAATGTCTGCCTGGGGCCACAGAGAGAATAGGATGACAAAACTCTGGAGCTGGAGGGTAGACACTGCATTTCAGTATTATCAAGTAAAGGAATCCTTCAGGAATAAGATGTTTCCTCCTACATTCCCATTACATAAAATAGCCGGCAACCTACACAGACATGGGCCAAGTTTAAAGCTAGATGCGTTATGGTTACCGTTTTCCCTTAATATTTTTCTCTCTCTATACTCATTTTTGTTTTACTATAAGTATATATGAAATCACTTGGCAGTTTCATGCACAATCTCCCTAGTGGTAAAGCTACTTTAAGATGGTAAGAACTGGCAATAAGATGTCTGCAGCATCTCCCTGCATGTGATTAGTGCTTAAGAGAGTACAAGTGAAGAAGTACTCTTTCTAAAGGTGTTTCAGCATTATCATGGTGGCAAAATGTTAATGGCCATGGCTGAAAATGAAATTCCATTTGTATTTAAATTAATAATTCATACCATGATTAAGGAAATTAACCAAGTAATATGATGGTCCAGCACATAAATGGACACCTATAAAATCTTAGAAGTAGCCTGACTTTGTATTTTCACACCAAAATCCTAAACAGCCACCTTAAGACACTGGCTAATTTTTAAATGATATATAAAAAATAAAAAGCACCCATAAACGTACCTGTATTCTCCAAATCTTAGTGAGCTCATCTAAAGATAATTTACTGCCTAGCAGTTCAATAATTCCCTTTATGCGGTCACAGTATTGCGCTTGGTCTATATTACCTAAAAGAATAAAAGGAGACAAATGAATTGCATTTCTTTTAAAGTTATCACAGAACATGAGTCATTTCTTAAGTCAGCCACAAGAGGCTTTTTATTTCAAGGAAGTGTCAACTAAATCTTATTTCCATCAGAAAATTCTGTATCTGCTATTTATTACAGGATATTCCTAAGATTACGAAGAAAGAAAAATAAGAGAATAGAACTGAAGAGCTATGATGGATTATTTTCTGTTCATCTGACAGTACTTTATCAGAGAAATGAAACTGACTGGAGGCAAAACTGTCATCTCTCTCTGCCAGTGGGTATTAACTAGCAATACCAGTTACTAAGCTGGAAGTGAAATTGAGAAAGCAGTGGCGGACAGCTACATACATGAAAAGAAGATGGGGGTTTACCAGTGATATTCTCAGAAATCTTCTGAGCATCAAAATAAATGGTAGTAGGCTAGCAGATTCTTTGCAAAAGAGTTTCCTATTCAGAAAATGGAATAGGATTCCAACTGGTTGTCCCATTAATACAAGGCAAGGTACAAACTGCAAGAGTGCTTACCTTCTAGCGCAATTGATAAAACAGAATTTTCTACTAGCCAGTTTAATAATCGGTCAGTATCTATTGCATTCTTCACCGATTTGGATACAGTGCTGTCTTCTATTAATTTGGTTACCTATAAATCACAGAACATGAAACTTGCATCTATGTCTAACTCTCACACATAGTAAAATCCATTCAAAAAGTTCAGTGGGGTATCACATGCACTATAATTAAAAACAGACAAAAAACAAAAACCAGTCCGCTATCAAAGGCCAGGAGCAAAAAAGAAGCACCTTTGATGTTTGTCTACCTCTAAATTCCCCAGCTTCCTACTCCCATTCCTACTGTCACTGCATACAGAGAACTCCTGTCCTGTAAACGTACGTGTGCTAGAAAGTTCTCAAAGTATGCGCCTTCCTACACCACTCAAGTTAGTTCTGCATTTTCATTAGACACAGAATTGTCACATCTCAGTTTCTTCTAGTAATGAGTGACAAAAAGACTTTAAAAAAAAATCCCCTAAACATGTGAAATGAAATTAATTTACTAGGAAAACATGCTCATGACCAAGGGCCCAAAATTAAAGTAAATACATTAGAGTAAACTGTGTTTGATTACAAATGTATCAGTTCCCCTTAGAAACAAGAACCAAATTTGAGAGAAGCTCTAAAACACATTTAAGGCACAGCTATATGGGACATTTACTATGCAGTAGATTAATTTGTGCAGTAAATGAATAGGTGTCTACACATGGGCCCCTATTAGGCTGGAGTAAACTAATTTACTCAGCAACAGTGCACGTGTAGTACGCTGCCATGGCTGGCCAGGGCACAAGGATTCTTCAGTGCAGGAACTGCCCGCTGCATGAGGGTGCTCCAGTGCAGCCCCAGCCAGCCTCTCTACAGCATGTTGAGCCAAGGGGGAGCAGCCCTGGGCTGACAGGCTGACCCTGGGGCCCAATGCCAGCCAGGGCTGCTCTGCCTCAGCAAAATGTATGCCATCCTGGACAAAATGCATGAAATCCTGGGCATACATATAAATTGCAATAAACTCCAGGCATATGTCCAGACGGTGCACCTGGGAGCAAGAAACTACAAAGCAATAAACTCCAGAGTTTTACTGTTTCGCATTAACTGCATGTGTAGACATGCTCTTAATGTAGCAAGCTTTCTAAAGAGAAGTTTCTGGGAGAAGCATGCTTTCCTGAGAACTGAAGGAATCAACCTTTTTATTTTGTTGTATGCATTCTGCGTGGTAAAGATACTTCCTAGTTCCACTTGCACGGTGCCTAGCACGAAGAGGGTATTTGCCCATGATGGGCTCCCAGGCACAATGGTAGTCCAATCGCACCCAAATGTTGTGACAGTCTGGTAAGATTCAATTTAGAGTATGTAATGCTTTTATGGAGCTCCATATTTCAAATAAGACATTTGTTTGGAATATCCTAAGCCATGCACAAAGTTGGCAGAACGATCTCTCACTGTAACATCCAAAGAAGAGCAAAGACTGTTGTTTACAAATGTAGCTGAAACTAGTTGCAAGAGAAGCGTGAAAGTACTTGAACTATTTCCAGATAGGAAACTAGTTCTTGAACCCACTAAGCTTGCAATAGCTTTTCTTTCTTTCTTTGTTTTTTTTTGTTAGATTGACTTGCTCAGCCAGCTATTATGAGTTGAGATTTTCCAAAGGCAACAATGTTTAGAAATATTAAGCCCCTCTGCCTTTTGGGTGTTGCTTGGGTAAGGCATGAGTGGCCCAAATACTGATATATTCAAACTTACTTCTTTGAGGGAATTCATTTTTGCACTGAAGTGAGGAGACTTCAACATGCGCAACAGGATGTCCAGTCGTAGGTCATCTACTACAGTTACCAGGTCAGGCTGGAAGCGCATGCATAGGAGCTTGATGCCAGACAAGAGCTCAGGGATACTAACTAGCCTCTGTTAAAGACAAATTATCATTAATGCCTGTATGGCTTCTTCAATATTTTACTTTAAGCATGTTTCAGACTTTGAAGATGATGAAACAAAGGGCACCACCCATGATTTGGGGCAGGCTGCTTTCTCTCTAATCTGTAGTAGTATGTCTTTCTGAGAAGAGCTACAAGAGAGTGTTACTTTCACTACTGGAATCAGCGGTAAAGAGGTTATTTCCACCGAAAATTCAATGGGCTAAAGCATGTGTCTAGCGCACATAGTCTAACTAAAAAAAGAAAGACACGTTAATCTCATCAGATGACACATTTAGTAAAATGTAGGGAAACATCACAATTCATAACAATTAAAATCAACCATGTTTTGTAAATAACCAATGTGATATTGTCTCTGAAAAGAAATGCAACAGCATATTTGATGCAACCAATATAAAGCAAATCAACTAAACTGAGTCTAATGCTGTTGGGTATCAAATATCTCAAAGCCAAGTTAGAACAGAAGGCATTTAGTACTTTGTAAGACTGTGTTCATAATAGAGTGTTTTACAACTATCACGGGAAAGGATTTTAGGAAGGGAGATCTGACACTCGAGATTTTCTGAAGATTATGTAGGCCTTGGTAAGTGCACACAGCATATTACACAGGACTCTATGACATATATTCCCAGTCTAAATTCAGGTCAGCATATACTGGTCAAGGGAAATTAATTCAATTTGTTTTGAAGTGACTACTGTTCAGCATTTCCAACATACACAAACAAGTTTACATTGCATACTTAATGAGCAGAAAGTTACCTTGTCTTTTAGGTCCTTTTCTTCCACATTTTGTACATATTTAATCATTTTATGAATGACTGGATCCAGCATGGGCTAAAGAATTTGAGAAAAATATGAATCATTTTGTATTTCCTAGAGCCAGTTAAGCTACTTGGAAGATCTGGTTACAGTGAAATTAAATATAGAAGTTTCTTTCTGAAAAGGCTAAATGGCTAAAGTTCACAATTAATTACTTTGAATACATAAGCCAAAACAAATATCGCATAAACCATCCAGCAAGTATGAGCAGAGAATGAAGCTAAAGAGTCCAAGAAAAAACGGTCAGTTCTGAATGACATCCTGCCTTGGGTCAGGACAGTATCTGACAGATCTAGGCTTTTCAACATACACCAGTTATCATGTGTGCAACAAAGCCACCTTCCCATCTATTTCTTCCTACCTGCTTTCTCTATGAATGAAGAGTTATAAATATATCAGCCATAAATGGGACCAAAAGTGTGTATGAGGTTAGCACTGATAAAGATTTCTCTCTCCAGCAAAATTTGTCCACCTCCAGCTCAAATACATCAACTGGAGATCTTAGTTGCAAAGAACTAGGAGTCCAAAGCAAAAGGTACCCACTGGGTCAGATTATCTTCTCATCTTTGGTTTACATTGGTTTAATCAACTTGATGTTTTCAACCTGCATTGAAAAGCTCATTCTTACCATGTCTAGCTTGAATTAAGAAGTAGCATTTATACTGTCTTGGTTATGAAATGATATATCCAATCTCTATGTCCCAGGTGTTTCTCCACCTGCTTCTCTCTCATACAGCTTTGTTCATGGATAAACTCAAAACTTTCTTCACTTTCAATAACTGACATCTGAATTGGTTGGTTGTTAGCAATATCTTCTGAAAGGCCCTACTTGTAATAGATGTAGAAAGTGAATCTAGAGATTGCTTTTAAGACAACACATGGCATTTAGCCAACTAACATCTTGCATCTTAATGCCAGACATGTTTCAGTGTTCAAAAAAAAAAAAAAGAAAAAGACAAAACCAAGCAGTCAGCCATTTGATACATCTCAGAAAAACTAAATTCAGCCTTCTGCATGACTTTTCAGATTCTTACGTCAAACTTAACAGGTACCAGCTGTGATGCCTTTCGGATATCACACTTTAGAAATCCACTTAAAACATAAAAAACCCCCAAATCAATACAAAACCCAAGAGAATAATATTGCTGAGAGTTTCTAAGAACTCACAACAGCAGCATTTTACCTGCACTACAGAGGAGTTGAGATACTCTGCACATACTCCGAGTGGCTGAACTAATGCAGAGACTGCCTGGAAGAAAGATAGGAGACACTTAGAGATAGATAAAAAAAAGACTCTTTCGGAGGAATACAGTAAAAGCTGTGTTATCCAGCATCCCACAGGAATGGGGCATGCCAGTTAATCAAATATTCCGGTTAATCAAATGTGCATCGTCTGGTGCACTCCCTGGAATCAGTGTGCCGGGGAACAGGGAGAGGGGCTCTGTGCAGGCTGCTTTGCTCCGTGCAGGCTGCTTTGCCCTGGGCTGAAGAAGTGGCAAGAACTCTGCTTGCAGTGGTGGCAAAACCTGGAAGTGGTACTTCCAGTTTCACTGTTGCTGCGTCCCTTGGATGCCGGTTAATGGAGTTTGCCAGCTAATTAAGTGCTGGTTAACACAGCTTTTGCTGTGTAGGTGCAGGCTTACTAGTGTCTGTCTATCCTGTATGCCCAATTTTACTCTCTTGCCTACATCAACAGGAGAAGGATTCTTTAACTACTCATGACAACAACATTCAGTCCAAACTTAAACCATTATATGTTTTAGGACGGCATTGCATCTCTTCCTTGCTGACCAAAAAAGCAATGATGGTGATTTCATTATCACATGGATCTGTTAGTCGGCCTGTGAGCTCATGGCAACAGCCAATAAATGCTTTGAGAGCTTGCTTTACAGCACCGAGAACAAGGAGTAAATGTTCTGTGGAAAGCCACAAGGCAGAAACTCCTTCCTTAGGTTCTGAATTTATGTTCTTTATGGAGTTCTGCGACAAATCCTCCTACCTGCAATAGAAAGTAGTTTTCTGTACAGAACTCAAGGAAGAATCCTCCTCATACAGATCAGCCATACAAGGATTTTGGGGGCAAGTTTTTTAATCCACAGACTTTAGAGAAAGAGTTACTGGCATAAGAATTTCAACCACTGACACATCAAGATCTGTTTCATCCTCAAACAAGGCAATCTGCCTGCAGCAAGAACTGGGTTGCTATCACCAAGAGACTGTAAATTAAGTGAACACTAAAAATTAGTTTCCTAAGCAACAGGTTACCAGTCATTTTAGAAAAGAAAAAAAATCCGTAGCAATACAGGAGGAAAGGGAGCTGCCATGTCATATTTGATTCTGAAGTACTTTGCTTTCCTTAAGGGGCAAAATTAGCATGCTGACAAAGCAAACAACATTCCCTCCAAACTGCTTTAAAATGAGCTCTCTCTTCCTAATCACCCTTAGTTCTTGGTTCTTAGGCAATTTAAATTCTAAAGCTGGTATATATTTTAATTTTCAGTACAAAAACAGTTCAGTTGCATGAAGCTAAGATACGACAAGGTTCATATGGTAATTCATTAATCAGGTCTAATTTTGATGCTGTAATTTAAACATCTGGGTTATTTAGAAGGATGGAGACTTTAGAGATGTTAAAATTTACATACAGAATAATTTCACTTGCAATTAAAATGTAGCTACTTGCAAGGTAAATAAAAGGAACGTCTTGAGAACACACAGGACATAAAACTGCAACCTAGTTACACCTCAATAGTGATAAATCCTCTCTGGGAAACTTTCATACCTCCTCAGAGCCTCAAAATGCATTTCAACAGCATAACTATTTTCTGCTATGCTTTTTGGAGTACTGCCTCAGTTCTAGTGGGTTTTACTGAACAGGATAGTAGCAATTTGATACACAGAACAACACTACCTTAAAAAGAAAAACAGCAAAAGATCAACTTACCCCAAGTTCAATATCTTCCGAGTTCAGTTTAGACTGAATTGCTGAAAATCCACCCAACTCTGCAAACTAAAAAACAGTAGAATGGCAGTAAATTAGTGTACACCATCCTTCCAAACTATTCCAAGTTTTTACTTGAAGTATAAAAAGCTTTGTTTTCCAGTGATCAGTGCAATAAGAATTCAAGATGGCAGGCAAAGTATATGTGAACAAGGATCTCTCTCTAGGACATTTAACCGAATACTCCTGTTCACTGGAGTTCTCATTATAAAATTAAGTTCAAATCCTGGGTTTAATAGCAAGCTTTGGAGTCTCATGCCTGAAGCAAGAGGTGGGCAAGAGAAAGAGGACTGAAAGATGCACTCAGGATGATAGTCTGAAATACAGGCAGTCCGTGTGTCCCCCCCCCCCCCCATTCCCCAGCAGCAGCTTTTTCAATGGCTTTGCAGCCTCAGAGATGCCCTCTCAGTGCCCTCAGCTAAGCGGAACAAGCCATGAGGCCACAGGTAGGTAGGGAGGCAACTCAACCAGGAAAGCACTTTATCTGACAGGTAGAGCAGGGTTAAAATTTTAAAACTTGCTGCCCATCCTATAGGTAAAGGAGCATAAAGAATCAAGGAATGGACGCCAGAATTGGTACTTTGGGTCCTACTTACTGTTGGGTTTACTTACTCTGTTTACCAGATCCACGAGCCACCCGTGTGGTTCCTAGACGATTAAAAAATGTCAACAAATTAGTGAGATATTTGCAACAATGCCAAAATTTAAACCAGTATGTGGCAACTGCATTATATTTAGGGCTCTAGGTTAATTTGCTTCCCATACATGCTATTACCTGGAGCTTTTGGGCATCTTCGTTGGCATAATCCTTTTTTGAATGATACCTGACATCAATAACCATGTGTTATCACAACAGTATGTTCTGTGGCAGGTGCCTCACAAACAGCTTACCAGCGGTGTGGACCACTACTAAAGAAGCTCTCTCAACGTTAAGCTCTGCTTTCACAAGACCTGACTTGCTTTTAGGAAAAGAATGGAATCCTGTTCATCTCCCCAAAGTACATGCTACTGTCAAAGTGCAAGCATCAAAATGCTTCCCTACATATATACCTCCATTCAGACTTGAAAGACTGCCCCTTTCAGAGAGACTGCTTCTTCTGAGACTGCTAACAAGACGGCCAATTAAGATGGTATTTTGTAATGTGGATACTCATATATTTGGCCTTGTCCTGAACTAGGTCATTTCACACTGTGCAAGTAAGCATGGTCTTTTAATTGCAACTGATCTACTAGGTACCATTGTAGCAATGGTTTAGGGAATAGGGGGCGTGGAAATAGGTGAAGGACACCGACTCCAGAGTCAGGTCCCACCGAGGAAAACTTAGCACTGGTAAAACATTGAATGATTTTCTAAACAACAAGCCAGTTTTTGCATTTAAAACCTACCCACTGAGGTTTCTTGAAGATTAACTTCACCTTACTTTGGATTAATGTTTATAGTAGAACCTTTGTACTGTTCAGCTTTGAAGGAAGTTTGTTCTGTAAGAGGGATTTAAAAAGGTAAATGCACTCACCTTCTGGAAAGTAGATATGGGTGAGACAGCATGCATATTTCCTTCCCCAAAGACTTCTGCCCAATTCCTCTGGCACACCTTCATTCGATTCTTGAAATGGTACTCGTTGTCAGGATTAAATGCCTGGGGGAAAAAAAACAAGCACCATGAACAGTTCTGAAGAATAAACCATTTTAGTAACATTTAACTTAAAGGACAGACCATAGTTCCTGTTGACAGTTAAGTACTTCAAATGAAAAGGTAAACATTAGCTAGATCATCCGTAACATTGTTAATTAGACTGGACTGGACACAGAGGTATCTCAGAGTGCCGTACGGACAGTTTTAAATATCCGGGTGAGGCAGTTATAGTTGTCTCTATTTTAATGGTTGAGGATAGACTCACAGTAATTTGAAAATAGCTGTAACAGTGTCAGAGCTAGGATCACCAGACAGGAAACCCCGCTCTCCAGACTCGAGACCTCATTTTTTAACAATGTTGTCTTCTTAGAGCCAATAATACAATGTAAGATTTCAAAATTTAGCTATTGAGTTAACTGTTGAACTTTAGATTCCTTAAAATGGGCTGGATCTCCAGAAGTGCTAAGCACTCACCATGTAAAATGCAGGTGTCTCACTTATCTCAAATTAGACACCCACAAACCAAGGCATGCAAAACATTTTACCACAGTTGAGAGATTATTAAACTACAAGTTATATGGTGACAAGTAGCAGTAGTATTAGAAGTCGCACATTCCTGAGGACTATATATGCACGTGAGTACACAATGGATTTCTACAGATTTCCACATTTTAAGGATGCTTGTTTATGAACTAGGGATACATCTAATGAATATTATTTAGCCCTGTATCGCCCATTATTTTTCCAGGCAAGTCAAAAGGTACCATGAATTTATAATACTGTCATTATAAGAAACTAAATCATATAGATAAATACCATCGTAAGCACACCCAGAAGCCCAACAGGAACTGGGTCCTGTTTTACTCTTTCTGCAACCAAATCAACTAGCAGCATCAGCATATTATAGATTCCCTCGTGGATTTCAGTACCCCATTTATGAACAGCACTTGATGTCAGGAGCTACCAAAAAAACAGAAAATTAATTTGTAACTTGACCACACCATACAAAATAAGAACAACAAGCAATTCAAACTGCCAGATTATAAATTTTCAGGATAATACTTACTTTTAGATACTATTTAGGAGTAGTTGACCCTTGCACAAATATTAGCTTAGAGTTCATTTTGGCAGAAAAAGCAACACATTTTTACAACTACCAACTAGAGGTGCACCAATACATCAGTCCGGTATCGGATCAGTACTGATATAAAGAAAACAGGCTGTATTGGATATCGGCCCAATGGGGCCAGTAATTTGGCTGACAAATGCCTGTGCTGCGCACAGCCACAAAACAGCAGTCAGGCAATGAGGAACAGAGCTGGCAGCATGGAGAGCTGCCTCCAGCTGGTAAGGCCACTGTGATGGAAGGGGAGAGGGGAGCAGATCAACATCCCTGCAGTGAGGGAAGGGGTAGGGGCAGGTGCTGGGAGGGCACAGTGGAGAGAGGCGTGTGCCTCCTGGATTTGCATGGGGTGGGGAAAGCCATAGCTAGGGCTGTGCGGGGCTCTTCTTGTAAGGGGCTGGGCTCGAAGTGGGTGGTGGCGGTACTGGGAGGATGCTGCATCCACCCCATATTTCACCACTCTGCTCCACTCCCAGTGCTGTCACCAGCCACCTGGCATAGCCCCAGCTCAACGCCCTGCCTCCACCTACGCACTGGGAAGGGCTGGGGCTGCACCAGGCAGTTGGCAGTGGCGGTGCTGGGAATGGACTGGCAGCGAAATCTGGGGTGGAAGCGGCATCCTCCCAGCACTGCCAGCACCCACTTCGAGCCCAGCCCCTGCTGCAGCCCACCCCTCGTAGATCCAGGGGTCACACGCCCCTGCCCGCTCCCCCACTGCTGATCTCCCTTCTCCCCCTTTACCAGCTGGAGGCAGGTGTATTGGAAATCAGATCAGTTGATATGCCTCCTTAAAAATCGGCTATCAGTATTGGGTCTAAAAATTTCTATTGCTGCACCCCTACTACCAACAGGTTGTAGCAGAGACTAACTTAGATTTCAATACACATACTTTTTCTTTCCTAGTTCACTCACAGTAGGGTTTACGTGGAAGATGAGCATTCCCCCAGTGATTTTATTCCCAAATGCTTGGCTAACATTAAGACACTGGATTAAGACACATTAAGACACATTGTTCACTTACTCTTGGAATAAGCTAGTCACAAAGTTACATTAATTTGATGGCTATAATCATAAAATCAAATAAAATTAGGGTTAGAAGGAACCTTAAGATGTCATTCTAGTTCTGTGTTACCAAATCTTTTCCAGTCCATGGCACACTTACATTAGTAAAAATTTTCTGTAGCACATCTGTTCAGGCATTTCTTACCTCCATACTTGAGCTCCTTTTAGCTCACTGCCATGTCAAAATTCCAGAGCACACCTGTTTATTTCTGATGGCACAGCATTGTGCCACAGTACATCAACTGGAAAACAATGATCTAGTCCAGATGTTGTCAACCGGGGCTTTGTGTACCCCTAGGGGTACTTGGAAAAGTGATGGGGGGTACGTGGGGGCAAGCAGGGAGGGAGGGCAGCAGCACCCCTCTGTGGACATGGGGCAGGGGGGCTCACAAGTGGCGGCTGCCATTGCCATCCATCACCCTGCACCTCTGCCTCCTTGGAGGAAAGCAGGCACAATGGCATGGGGTGGTAGGTGGTGGCATGGGGCGGTGTGGTGGCGGCAGCCACGTGTGAGGCCCTCTCTCCCCACTGCATGCGACCTCCCCCGCATCCGCTACCACCAGAAGGTGTACACTTGTTAAGAAAAAGGTTGAAAATCCCAGATTTTAGTCCAACTCCATGCTCAAAGCAGGATAATCTCCAACCAAATCACCCCAGCCAAGGTTTAATACATCACCTCTCTACACAGCTTTCTTTAGCAAGTAAAGAACATACAGTATTGAGGAGGCAGACCCCTATGTTCAATATGAAGGAACCACTTCCTTTTTTGTGTCCTTGTGACAAGGTAATGAACAGGATTCAGATTCAATGGAATCTGACAGGTTGCGCTGCAAGCGCTTCTGCTACGGCCTCAAACTTGTAACCACTGGGCTGTTAATTGTGTGGTTTATTGCCCGCCCCACTCAAGTCCTTGAAGAACCACTGATGTCAGTGAAACGATGTACAGAAAAAAGGAAGTGCGTGCAAGCATAAAATTGTGACAAAGGACTAGATTTATATTTAAATACAGGCAAGCCCCGCTTAACGTGGTTTCACTTAACGCTATTTCGCTATAGTGCTCATTTAAAATTAATACCTGATTTTGCTTAGCGCCGAGCCAGTTTTGTTATAGCGCTCAGCGAAGCAGCAGTGGAGGTGAGAAGTGGCAAGTGGCAGCAACTGGGTGGGCAGGAATGAGTGCGGGGCCTGCATGGGTGCCGCACGGCCAGGGCTGGCAGGGACCCAGGACGGGTCAGCAGGAGTGGGGGCCTGGGCTGGCACAGTGCTGGAGTGGCTGATGGACAGAGGGGATGGGGAGAAGCGGCAGCAGTGAGAAGCAGTGAGTGGGGGAAGGCATGAGTGCGGGGCTGGCTCATGGGGCTGGAGCAGCTGGCAGGAGGCAGAGGGGTGGGAAAAGATGGCAGTGCTGAGAAGCTGCAGCAAGAAGTGGTGGTAAGTAATTATCTCTATTTACATTAATTCCTATGGAGAAAATGGGTTTTGCTTAGCATGGTTCTGTTTAACTCTTGAATTTTCCAGAACCAATCAAAAGCGTTAAGCAAGGGCTACCTGTATTTGTATGTTCCCTAGTTACAATAACATTGAACAGAATGGAACACCGCATATGCTTCACAAATGGACTTCTGACCATGGAAACTGGATTTGTGCACTCTCTCTCCCTTACCTTTTTAAATGCTTCAGGCATACACCTGTCCATAAATCTCTTGCAATTCTCATCGGAATCAGAAAGGCCTTTTCAAAAAGGAAAAAACAGGTATAAATCTCATGATCATTTTCAGCTGGTTTGGTCTGAGCTGTTTAGAACATCAGCGACAAACTACTGGGCTTTATATATAATCTGTGCTATAATTTTCAAGGAACGGGTCAAAAAAAGCTGACCTCAGGCCTTCTCCAACTCAGAGGTGTTTTAGTTTCCTTCCCCCCCTTCCTTCTAACCATTCTGACTTGTACAACTATTTTGAACGCAACATCAACAATATGTTGGCACTAAGTTTTCCTGTCAACAGAAACTATGATTTATACAAACAACAGAATATTTTTCTGCCTTCCCAATTCAGCCAAGAACAAACCTGCATACAGACCCATATTTTTTAATTATTTTTT
The DNA here is from genome assembly GCA_030014935.1 of Caiman crocodilus. Lineage (NCBI taxonomy): Eukaryota > Metazoa > Chordata > Crocodylia > Alligatoridae > Caiman > Caiman crocodilus. The sequence goes on along the minus strand of JAGPOW010001543.1, from coordinate 10,858,706 downwards.
GCCTGCTATAACACTTTATATCTTTGCAACCAGCATAACTTCCTTTTAAATCTGATAGCGATTATAATGGAAGACAAGCTTAAGCTTTTTTAACCCAGGAATCAGGCATGTTGCCTGCAAATAACCGGTTATACAAGCTGAGTTGTGCATGATCAATAAAGAGCAAGATCAATTTAATGCATTTAAAACAAACAAAAGCAAAAACAAAAAACAGTCAATTCTGGTTGCATTAAGTAATATAAGCATACAAGAGTAATTCCAGAGAAGTTATTTCAGTTTATGAATGTGGTGCCTCACTCGCGGATTTTGCCATTCATGGGGGATACAAGAAAGTATCACCTGCGAATGGCAAGGGTCTCCTGTCTTTATTCCATTCTTTGACCGACACCCAAGCAAATGAAACTTAAAACCCTCTTTGCAGCACTAATATGATCAGAAAACAGAAGTTAGCTACTTCATCAGAAATATGCGTGTATGACTCCAGGCAAATAAGTGCTAAATTAACATGAAAACTAAAAATGCCTAAAGTATATTCTCTTCATATGTATCTACTGAGCTTCCTAACAAACATCAGGGCCACATTTTTTGGGGGATGGGGTTGAGGAAGGGGAGAAGAGAGAGAAACCGAACTTACCAAGCCTTGCTAAGCAGGTAGATGCAATTAGGCACTTGCCTAGTGATTCTTCACGCTTGTAAGGTATGGACCAGTGATCTGTTAAAACTCTGCTCTCCACTTCATACAAATTGGTTGTAGGAAATTCAATACCCTCTTCAGGGCAATTCCCATTTTCATCATTTTTCTGTGAATGAAAAGAGGATCAAATACAGAATAACTTCTAGCTACTCCTAGTGATTAGTCAACGCCTTTAAAGAAAACCGTAGTTTTCTCCTATCACATTAATGATATACGACACCAACTTTAACTGAGGCTGTGTCTCTTTTTGAGAGAAGAATTGGAAACTTCTATCAAACACCCAGATACAGGGATTGCACTTTGCTAGATACCTTCTTGCAGTTCACATATTTAAAAAAAAAATATATTTTTACAAGACTTTTTTTTCTAGGCTTGCCAGCTATCAATTTTCTTATTGATCCTATGATATCCATTAACTTCCTTAACTGACCAGTTACTGAAAACTCACCTAAATTGGCAAACTTCAGTACTTGCATTTGCAAAGAGCCTGAAAACAGAAACCCAGGACTTTGACAATATCAGAAGGCAAATGAAAACGTTTTTAAACCAGTCTCAGTTTCGGGGCCATGTCTCATGATTCTTGAACTCCAAAGTTAGTTCATCCTGATTTATATAATATGCAACGACGTGAACTTCCACAGGCACACCCCAAGACCATCCTTCACACATACAAAATATTTACATTTAGCCTCACAATCCGTGCAAACAGTCCTACGAAGTGTGAAAACTAATACTGTCACACAAAACATACTGTACCCTTTAACAACAGATTAGGGAACAAAATCACCGCAGGCTATGTATAAAGGTAACATCATTTTGACATGAAGTACCCTGGATCTATCAAGAATTTTCAAATTTCTTTTCAGTAATTCTCTACTAAATATTCCCTGCAAAACATCTGACTGGGCAAGAAACTATTATTTTGATGCAATTCAGAAGCATGATTTTCTCATCCAACCATTTCATGAAATAAAATCAGTCTCAAGTATAAGCTAATCAATTATTTAATGCAGTGATTTATTCAAAGAAAGTTAAGCTTCAAATGGCTGCCCAACAAGAAATATAGGGGTGTTTTGCAGTCTATATGAATCAGAAGAAAGTATCCCCATCTCCCTCCTGCCCAGGACAAGCAGCAGCCCGAAGTTTAGCTTTAGCCATGTCCTTGTAAATGCCACTGAATGGCAATTATTCCTCCTGTACAGAGAACACAAAATTAGCCTGACACTCTTTGTTAAATGCCATATGAGGTAACTGTGTAAATGGTGCCAGATGAAATAGGAGGCTGGAGAGACAAGTTATCCATTTCTTCTCTTTCATTTCATTTCCAACCTCACACGGGTGCTTGGTCACCCAATGAGTAACAGGGTTTACATGGAGGAAGTCTTTCCCTCTGACATTAAAAGAGCACACAAAACTTCTTTTAAAAGGAAAAAGGACAGAATGTTTGGATCACATTTGGCAGCAATTGGTAATAACTGTCAGAGAGAGAGATGAAAACAGAAGTGCAGTGATAGCAACAAGACCTCAGTACACACAGAAGCCAAGAACACGTAGGGAGGAAGGACAAGCAGGAAGTATATTCAAGTGTAAGAAACACAGTGTCAGAGAAGTGAAAGGAGTAAAAAGAAAAGAATAAATCAAAAGAAAGCAACTGAACCCAGGAGGAAATGCTAAGCAAAGAATAAAATCCATTAAAGTAAATCAATGAGTTCCCAGTCTTCCCACTGCATTCACTATTTGAAGGGTCTGACCCACTACATTAAAAATAATCACTCTGCATCAATTATAACAGCAATTCAAAAGCAGTAAGTTTAGAAACAGACTCAACTTGTACGCAGCTGACCTGCAGCATGCACTGTGCCCCAGTGGTCAAAGCCAAACAGAACAGGATTGATATTAATATTTGGAGTTAGAGACTCCAGAGTAAACAAGCCCTGTGATTCAGGGAATAAACCTGCCAACAGTCTGGAAGTAATGCCGCCTCCCCCACTACATCCAACTTTGCTCTGCAGAGCTAACAAAAAAACTGAGGCAATGCTGTGCTTTCTTTGAAGCTCTGGATACTGATAGCTGCTGTGCTGTAGCTCAATCTAGCGTGGTGAACGTATCCTTATGTAATCTTTGTCTAGCAACTAAAACACGCATTTACAATCTCTGGTTCTTAGGTAAGAGGTGTTAGAAAGTCTAAATAAATTCAGTCCTGATGAAAGGCATAAACTGATGACATGCATCCTCCAACATGCACAGCAACATTCAAATTACCAAATCAGTTTAATATTTGGCCTCTTCTAAAGCTGCCAATAGGATGCAAAACTGGTGTCAAGTTTAACCAAGGATTTACTTGTTTAGCATGAACACATATCCACTACGAAACAGATTAAGAGATTTCATTCCATGCAGACTGGAAAAGCTAGTAAAATTAGACTCTCCCCTGTACTATTAAAGGGATGATTATTAGTCCAATAATAGGCAAAGACTCTGGTCACAGGATGCACACATTTGCCGCCGAAGTAACAGTTATATTGAAATGGAGCTGTAATGAATTAAAATGACATTTTAGTAGACGGTTTATGTGGCAGGAGCTGGGGTCTCTTCATTTTCTACTGGATAGAGGGCCATTTTACATGCATTAATTCACAACTGGCACCAGTTTGCAGTGTGTTGGCTTGGCGGTACTGCTTTACTACATTTCAGATGTACTGTCTTTTATGCTTCCTTCCCCTAAGAACAGCAACCTTTTATGGTCACTCCTCGCACCATGTCGCCACTGATCCCCTCCTACCGCTTGGATGCGTTGAGTGTTACTATTATATATCCCCTCCCATGCAACCTCTGCTTTCTTACTGCATACCACTGATAAAACGTAACCCAGCAGACCTGATGGATTCAGCAGCAAAGGAAAAACAAGTAAGCAGCCCTCAGCACAGAGCAGAGGGCTGGATAAGCAGCAGGTATCCTGGGAACACAGAATGAGGCCGTTTTAAAATTGGTCTCCAGGGCTGGTGCACTCACTCCTGTGTCACTGATCCCTCACCTCCCCCATGCTGCAGGCCAAATCCAAGCCTTATGGACAAGGTGATAGGGACAGTAGGTGGGGTATTGATAAAGCTGCTTTTATAACCTATTCCATTCTTTTATGAAGAGGGCGTGCATCCTCAATATATTTCCAATTCAAAAAGGCAAACCATCCTTGAATACATGAGTTTTTTGTGCTGCTAAAACCATGCCTTAGAAGATATCATCTTAATTATAACTGTGGATTGCAAGGCACAAAAGCATCCTACAACTGATAGTAAACTTACTGTAGTCTTCTGTAAGTGCAGACTGCTTGGAAGTCTAACTCCATTTCCATTCCATAATACTGAAACATTTCAGATGCTGCATTCATGAGAGATTCAAGTAATTGACCTTACAATAGATTTAGCCTTGTGTCTTACAACACACCTAAAACGAGTAATTATTTTCTCCTGAAAAGTACTGCTACTATTCTGATGAGCCTTCTACACCAATTTAAGCTGTTCATTGCTCAACTTCTAATAAAATGAATGATAAAAAATGCTCTAGAAAAGCAAAGGCTTAAAAACAGCAGATGAGCGTGCTAGGTAACCTGTAGAAAGGCACTAGGCAAGCTTTCACATCATTTCAAATTGAGTCAGCAACAAATGTGCGTTTAGGAGCTCACTCTTGTCATTTGTGCCTGTTAAAACAGTCACAGCTGGGAAAAGTTCACCACAATTTGCAGCACGTAGTAGAGGCTCAGAACTGATACTGCCAATTCTAGGGCAGCAGGGTCAAGGTTGAGGCAAAAAGACTTGTACAGAAACACAATAATTCACAAGGCAAAATAAATGACACTCCAAAAACACCACGCAGCCACTCCGAGACACAGGAACATAACACTGATCCCTTTGCTTCAAACAATGGTCTAATTCTGTTACAACAGGATAAGAAAATCTTCAACATGCTTTTGGAGACGTGCACAGATCAGGACAAGAACGGTCAGTCGCTCTCTTGATGAACTTTACATACAGCCAGTGTTTCCAGTACTGATATTTTTAAATGCTGAGTAAAGCAAAGTGATGAGGCCTCTGTACTTTTGAAGGAATCTCTAATGATCATTGCACTAAGATAACAGCAGCAGGGATTCAAGATTAACTCCCCAATCACACAAGATATGCAGGCAGTCTTATACTTTCACTTTAGAGACCTTTATAGTAACTTCTGTTTCAAGATTTAGGATTCCAGATCTGAAACAAACCAGAGCTTGATTGTAATACAAGAAAGTTACTGCAACTGTTTTTAACAAGAACATTTTCCTGTTTTAAGGATTGAGACAGTGGAGATAATGAAACATTTAAAGCTGAATTTATTTTAAACACTGGAGCTATGGGTACTGTTACAGTAAGCTTTTTCTTAGCAGGTATTTTTATAGGGATTTCCAGTGTAATTGCCATAAACTAGCAACATAATGTGTCTAAGGGTATTCTACAGTCTAGCATGAAAGGTAGCATAGAGATGCCTGTTCCAGTAGATATCAGAAGCATTGCAGAACCTGGTGTGGGCAAGTTGGCCTGCACTAACCTCTGTGCTTCTGCAGACAGACAACAAACAGTACCTTTTGGGTACCTCTCACTGTACTGCAATCTGTAGTATTGATCTCATGAGTCAGGAAGTTTGATACGGATGATTCTCCAGTAAAGCATTTTATTTACTGGTAAAGGAAGCAAAACTTTTCTAGAGTGATGAGCAAATTCAAACCTGAGCCACACAGCAACGATAAAGTCCTTGCACTTGACATGCTGAAGACCTTGGAGAGAGAAGCTCCTAAGCCAAGCAAACAAGTCATACATCTTATGAACTGAGAGTAAGCTAAAGCCACCTCAACCGTTCAGTTTACAGGTCATTTCAGAATCAACCAGGCATTGACCATTTCTACTCATGTGGCCAAGTGTCCATTAGCAAGGGCTCTGTTCCCAGGATCTCGCCACCCTCTGGCTCTTTGCCTGCCCACACTCTCAGCTCTTACTCTAAGTGCTCACAACACTGTGGGGGCTGACTCACTAATGAATTCAGGCCATGCTAGTATCTTATTTTTCCTTTTTAGCCATTTTATTAACCTTATTTTTGAAGTGTGGAAGTAGATTTGTGTGCACATGCATACATGTGTGTACGCGCACAGGCATTCAAAACACCACTATTTCCATTAGAAAAGAAGTAGTTCTCCAGGTTTAAACAGCTTTTAATGAATCTTTAAGGCATTATGTAAGCATGCTGTGTTTTTGACAATGCTCAGATCTGGGGAAAGTCATTGCTGACTTCTGAAAGCAAGATTTGTTATGCTTCTGCTTTTCAAGAATGTGCTTTTGAAGTCTGTATTATAAAACCTGTTGAGGGAGACAGAAGTGGAGGAAAGGTTAGCCATTGCATAAGAATCGAAGCCTAAAAAGGAAGCCCTAATTGGCTCTGAGGTCATGATTCAGACCTTTGAAAAAGTTGTTTTCAGTACTTGACTCAAAATTACAAGTTACATCAGATTCTGGCATACTATTTTCTAGTTGATTTACTGCAAATCTACAGGTACCTTCTTTAAATTCCTTCATACTTCTAGTATATGCTTCTTTGTTTCATTTCACTGTGAGATTTTTAATAACATTTATATAAAAGAAACTATACTAACTCACATTTCTTTGACTGAGCAAGGTGAAACGAGAATATTTGAGGGCCCGGGGAGGATACCGTGAACTCAACCTACCAGCTGGATTAGTTATCCTTAGGGTGTGAGTTTTGCTAAATAAAGGGAATGTTAGGGCAAATAAGCAGACCTTAATTTTGCCGTTTCAGAGGACATGGACACACAAATTGCCACAAGGTAAGAAAAGGTGGGTAGTTACAGCCCAACATGCACTGTTCCAGGGAACAAAAGCCAGCTCATGATCATTTCTCCTCAGGGAAAGGAGAAGCAGCTACTGTAAATGAGCTTTCCTTTTGCATATGGCAAAAGCAAACACAGGAAAGCTGTCATAGAGGGGCTAAATTACTATGGACCGCCCCCACCCTGATGTGCCCTTAATAAGAAACTACTCCACTGATGCAAACTGGTGCCAGCACATTCCACACCACAGGGCATGGAGCAACCCAGTTCAAGAACAATGGCTGGACTACATGAAGTACACAGGGATGAACCAAGAACCCAATCCCTACTTCCAGCTCTACGCAGACATGCTGTGTGACAGTAAGCAAGTCACAGTTTCTTAAATCTTTGGTTTTCTCAGCTGTAAAATGGCAACAAGATACTTCCCTACTGCAGAATATAGAGTGGAATTCATCAGTGTTTGCAGGATGCCAAGATCTTCACATCGAAGGCCATCTACAAGCAATACATTTAATACCTTTAAAAACTGAGGGAGCATTTCTCCACTGTCTGAGACATTATATTGAATGTGTCACAATGAATCCTGATATCAAGACCTGACATTTGTTTCCCCCAAGTTACTTGTCAAGAGGAATTCTGATTAAGGCAGAATCTACTGTCTCACATGTAGGTTTATTCTGCCATCTGCTTGAAACCTCATTTTAAAAATCCATTTTTAAAAGAAATATCTTCTGTTGGTCCAAATCCATTACTTGTGGTGCCAGGCACTGAACAGCTTTTTATCCATTAAAACTGCAACTCTGCACATACATTGTGCCTTCAAGCAACTCTTTCAAAAATGCTTTGCCTACCAGATAGGGTAAGCTGTAACATTTGTATTTATTCAATTTATAGAAACTGATGAGTATCAGCCCAATCAGATGAAGCCACTTCCGTGAAGTCATGCAAATGGCAGATCTGGGAATATAACCAAAAGGTGCATCCAGATCCATGTGTGGTGCCACAAACTACACACACTGCACATTCAAGTGTTTGCCATGATGCTAATTTGCAGCGAGCTGCGCTGATTTTGACACTGGGATACCCCAGTGTTAACAAACAAACAAACAAACAATCCTCTCCCAGAAAGAAGCGGAATGAAGCATGTGGCAAAAGTGCATGCTGCCCCAAACCGGAGCCTGGCCAGCTAGAGCCATGCTCAGGCTGCTGGCTATGCTCCATGTATCTGGATTGCCACCACTGAAGCCCCACGAGGGCTCCAGGACCTAGGTAAGGCTGTTGGGGACAGCCCAGGTGCTGGCCACAGCCTCCCCTACCCCCCCTGGGCAACTTGCCATAAGCCAGTGTACGTGCAGGGGCATTCCCCGGGGACAACTAGCAGCGGCACGTTTGCTCAAGTTTTTGCTCTTGGGGATGTGCCCAAAGAGTCTATTCCCCTGATTGCCCCCAGTACTAGACCAAATCATCTTATCCAGGCTTCTCATATCAAGCTTGACATCTATTTTTAAACTTAACTCCAAAAATTATATCATATGCAATTTACTCTTCATAACAGACTGGATATTCACAGAATATTATACTTTCAGTACCTATTCTACATAATAGGAGAACTTCCTCAATGCAACTTTGTAACTGGGAGATGCGCTGCAAGCACAAAACACACCTCTACAACAAGCGCTGCTTATTTATTTGTCTGACTACAGGTTAGTTTGTACAGTTGATAAGGTTTCATAATATACAAGGTAAGCATTAATTTTTAAAATCTTAAGCCTTAGCAAGGCAAGATGACACCAGAGCGCACTGATCTTAAATCTCTGGAAAAGGCTGCTTGGAGGCAAAAATTATGGAATTGACTTGTTAGAAAGTAAAGCTCTATTTTATTGAGGTTTTGCTACCAAAATGTCATCAAAAAAGCCCAGATTACATCAATCTTTGGATGACTGATTTAATTTCCACAGAACATCTATAGTTTAAATTTGAGCTATACACCAATTTACACAAACACAATGTTCAGTATGGATATGAGAAGCAATTAGTCATAGCAGGTTGAGGAAGCAAGGTTGCTATTCAGAGTGTGTGAAAATAAGCCAGCCATGGCTAGCTCCTCCTCGCTGAGGCTAATTTGGATTCTTCATACAGACTAATTTGCCCCCATGAAACTTCTAACTCCCTCTGTGCAAGGGTTTAAAGCAAGGTGTTGACTATGAGTTTACATTAGATTAACAAGAACAGGTTACCAATAGCATCTCTTGTGTGTTAAAATACAGTATAATTCTGATCCCCAGGATAGAAAAATAAGAACTATGAGCGTATGTCCATCACTCAAAACGGAAAGCTACACAAATAAGAACACCAATAACTTGCAAGAGAAAATCCTTTCAGCTTCAAGCTAGTCTAGAAATTAACCTTAATTAGGATTTTATTTAAAAAAAAATGCTGCTGGAACCAGAATTCCTGGTTTCCAAGGTGATGCCGTGGTGTTACCATTCAGCATTTTCCCCAGCTCCCTTGACTAGATGTTCAGAGCCCAGAACAATACTTAGATATTAAATGGGCTATAGCAGCCAACAGGCAGTGGGAACTCAAACCTATCATTTGCCCATGCTTGATTTTATAGGACAAGCTATGCACCTGGCTTAAGGAAGGGCAATTTTGAATTTTTCATCATTACCTTCACACTCAGTGGCAACTGTAACCTAACAGGAGCTGCAATGATATCAGTTGCCAACAATTTGGAGCTTTTGTAAAGCTAGGTAGCATGAGGCTGGCATAAGGGTGCTGGAAAGCCACTTGTGAGCTGTGGGAGAAAAAGAAAGAATCACAGAATGTGCCAGATGAAAATGGTTAAAAACAAGCCTCTGGATATATTTAACAGACAGATTTGTATACTTTTACAAAGCCACAACCCTGCATCCTAATCATCAAGCTGATGCTGAGAACATGTTGGTGTGATCACACACAAAAAACAGTCCCCCCTGCCAGAAAACCAACTATAATTCTATGGTAGCAATTCAACACTGTGCCATACAAAGGACAAACAATGAATGACATGAATGACTGGGCTTCCAGAGTTCAAAGAAAAATCAGTACGAACTAAATACTTTCTTCCAGCCAGGTCACTAGGTATTGACAGAAAAGTGCTGCAATGAAACAAGTGTGCCTGAGGACAACGGATCAATAGGGACAGATTTTCAGGATTCTAAATGAGATATTAAATTAGATCGACTACAATAAATTAGTAAAGTAAAACAAAGCTGCCACTGACCTTTTAAAAAGAAATACATCTCAGCATGTATTATGGCATCCATTAGACTATCTCATTTGTGAAAAAAATCAAGTGCTTACTTTTGAAAAAAACAAAAGTAAATCTCCTTACAAGGAGCCTAATTCAAAGTCAGGTCTAGTGTTCCTTACTATCACCGTGAGAACAAGTGTAAGGATTCAAGGACAAACATTTTCTTCACTTTAAAAGGGGAGGGACAAGTCTCTCGCAGCAGCTCTGTCAGCTGTTACAATCTGTTAAGTCTGCATGATTCTGGAGTTATAAAAGCAAGCTAATCACCCTAATTTTGAGAATCATGAACAGGTAATAGCTGTATTGTATCAAAAGTACCAATACAAGCTGTTATTGATGCAATAGGTATGCTTGTCTATATATTGACAGGCCTATATTATACAACAGTGAGCTATGATAGAATATAAATTTAAAGAAGAATCAGTCATTCTTATTTGTCTTAGACCATTATCTTAGCCAATTTTTTCTAGCAATGTTCCTTCCCTCTGCCCCAACAGCTTGTTAATTATGGCAGCTAGACTTCTTCAACCTCCAAGGATCAAATTCAGATGCTGGGAAGTATAACCTGCACTTTGATGAAGTGGGTGTAAGGAAGAAGGGAATCTAATTTGGTCTAAGTTGAGACCTCTAGAAAGCTATATGAAGACTGCTGAGACACCTTTGATTTTGACTCATGGAGAATGGCAGAAATTTACTTTCTGAAAACTATTGCCAAGGCAGCCTCAATGCACATAAATGTTTTTCAAGATAAAGGTTTACAGAACAAGTAACTCCCCTTCCCTCCTTGCCTTCTCTGTACAAAGGGCCACTGTTTCTTACCCAAAAGCATTCCAAGTGATCTGCTGGAATTAACTTCCTAACACTAGTTAATTTGTTTTTATCTCCATTTTCCTTTAGCACTTCACTTCCTTATTAAACAGCTGCCATGAAATAGCACTGAGCTGGGAAGATGACCAGAAAATGTCTCTAGAGAATGTTATATCAAAGACATTTCCTGCCCAGCTGAGAAGCTGCCCATCTATGAACAAGTTACATCTCATTTTTGCTCACTACAAATATCATCCTAATGCAAGTCCTCAGGCAGTCTAAGTATTTAAAAACATTCATCTTCATTTGAAAACTACTTCAATGAACCGATTACATGACAAGTCCTCTGAAATACAAAGCTAGCATTTAGTATTAACATCTGAGTCTCACCAATACTCCAATCTTGCAATTGCCTTCCATTTACTAGTATCTTTATTCTACATCCATCACGCACCACACAGGTACTGAAATTTGTCAAGACCTTTTCTTACTAGTCAAAATCAATTGCTCAAAATGCTCAACATAGGCAGACTCTCAAAAGAGATCCTGTACCTGAGTCAGTGATATTTGAAAATGCCAATGCAGAGAAGTAGAAGACTAAAACACTGTCACCTGCTATTCAGGTGGCACTGAGCCAGGGCCTCAATGACAACATCCACCACAAAGCTTGACTCACTTGCTTGAAATCATTTTACAAGGCCAATTCTTAGATAAACCATATTGTAAAGTTTCTAGAGAAGCACGCCAGATCTACTCAACTTGTGCCTAGCTCAGGCCACTATTTACAAGGTGTATGATCTACATTAAATTCACAGATTGCTGCAGTTAAGTTTACCACATTTATTTAGTCAAGGAGAATGATCTTTCACACATCATAAAGAAAGAAACAGATCAGCTAATATTAGCTGCTTCCAGTCAAGAACCACAAATCACTTCAGTAACTTTAATTAATGCTCTCTGCACTCTAATGTAGTGGGCAAATTTTGTTACCTGCAGGCTGAAGATTGAAGTACAGAGAGATTAAGTAATATACCCACAAATCTCACAGTATATCTGAGATGTTCTAACTCCCAGTACTGAATTTGAAACACTCGCTTTCTTCACATTATTGCATGTAGGAGAGTAAGTGGAAAACTGCTTCCAGCACTATTATTGACCACAGCCACTGGTCTCTCTCTTTTACAAACCCCTTTTCTAGCGAGTAGAAGAGAGGTTCCAAACCATTTCAGACTTGAGAGTCTCCCTAATAGAGTTGAGACTCCCCTGGAAAAATGAAATTTTCACTTTTCTTTTTTCCTAAGAAAAATACTAGAGCAATTCTTCTGTTACAATCAACTCAGAAAGACCACAAACAGGGCAGAACGGTTTTAACACTGTAAATTGCTATTTTAAATTTCTGGGATAATCCTGTGACTCATGTTTGGACACCTAACAGTGCTGACTTTAGGTGGCACCCTGGAAAGGATCTCAAGGCAACCCAGGGTGCAGTAGGACCCTAGCTGAAAATCACCCGGGTAGAATGAGAATAATGCCGGCATGATGAGTTCCACTTTGGACCTACCACCACCTCTAAAAGAAACTGTGGAAAAGTCTGCAGTAGAACCCTCTCCTTATAAAATCTGCCAGAAAGTGGATCAGAAACTCATACCTTGCAAATTCAAGAGAGCACGTTTCAAGGAAGTCAGGGATAGCTTGAAGGCATGCAATCTTAGTCACACCTTAGTAAGGTCATAGCAACAACTGTCAGAAGCCATGAAAAAAAATTAAGGCTCTTAAGAACTCTACACGTCACTGTGACCTGCATGCTTGTTACTACATCAGTATCCATCATGCTTTATCCCCACATACAGTAGTTGTGGGTTCACTGATTAGTTTCAGCATTCTCCAGCCTGCCTGAAAAACCCTCTATGTTTTTATCTAGACTAAGCAAATCCACCTCTCCAGGCTCTTGACTGCATATTTTGAGCCTTGTCTCCTCTGGGTGAATACCATTATGAAGTCATATTTCAAATTTTAATTTCTGCACTATCATTTCAGTTTGCTATATCAGTAGGAAGTAAATGATGCTGCATGATGTGCTGGTTTAGAAACATTTCTATCACACTCCTTATGCTCAACAAAAGCCAATCATGTTGGAAGAAATACTTTATAGTTTGCTCCTTTAATTGTTATGGGATCTTTCACTGAAATGTTCTCTCAAATTATATCATATTATGCTCAATGCTGTGACATAATGAGAGTAATTCTTCCTACGCAGCTTGGTAAAATTGATCCTTGTGCTCAAATTTAGGAAATCTAATCTTTAATAAGCAGATTTCTTCAGCCTTCTTGCTACTTCCTTTGTTTCTTTTCCACCTTTCCAAGAGAAGCATATGTCATTTGTACGCTAGAGGCACATACTTTTTTCCTTTCTAATATCAATCTCATCTTCCTAATGCATGTAGACTTAGTGCTAAGTTGACATACATTCTCATCATATTCATCACTCCCTTTCAACATTTAAGGATTTAGTAGAAACTTGTACTGTAACTTAGATTCTACATGCCAGGCTGGCTTACTCAGTGGGTCTAGGAATGCCAAGTTAACTTTTCACACCAGGACTTGAGATAATCTCTAAGACTGATAAAATGCCATGCTTCTGAGGGCGGAGATGAGGTTTACTCTGGAATCAGTGCCATCTTTTAAACTCACATTTTGCCAGTGTTTGATCCCAGCAGAGGTGTTGTATTGTTTTCAAAACAGAGGAAAAAGGCAAACTGCTTTTGGCCAATGTTTCCCATGAATTAATGAGCCAGGGCTAATCATACTTGTTTACAAGATAACCATTACCTAAAGCATGTGATATGCTATAAATACCTTTTAAACCTTGACGTCTGAATTGCACATAGCCAAAAGAACTCCTGAAAATGTGAAACACTAACCTGGTCTGCATTCTGTACTAGGACTGATATTTCCAACCACAGTTTGCATTACAAAGATTAAACTTAAACAGACAAATCAAAACTGTATCATTCACTAGACTACCCATTTTTTATGGAGAAGAGCCACTTAGATTGCAAGGGCTACTTATTTTCTGAGCTGGAAAATTCCATGTTGCAATATTTTATTTCACTTCTATTACTAATGCTAGCATACTTAATCTGAGTTTCAGGAACATTGTAAATATATTTCTAAGTTGCCTAGACCCTGGGATATAAATTAAAAAAAAAAATGAATTAAAAAACCCCCGCTCCCCTAACCCAAGGTATTTCCTGAGCTGTTCTGCTTCAGACTGTGTCCACTGAAGTCACTTAATGCAAGTATATGTAGAAGTGTGCAAGACTACAATAAAAAATAAGACTAGTCCCAAAGGATTTAAATTTGTTCTTTTTAAAGGGTGTAAAAAAAATTGACAAATATAAAACAACAAGCTAAATACAGGTGACATCTATGATTGTTTCCTAAATGTTTCTTTTGTCACTTTTACATTGAAAAAAATAAGGCTTTGATTGTAATATGTGGATATAGAGACCTTTAAATCTGTGTGGATTTTATTACCGAGTTGGAGTCAATTTTGTAACAGGTCTTGTTTACAAATACTCCTAATGCCTCTGCCATTTCTAAGATGATAACCATATTTTCCTATTTGCAGAAGTGCTTTTGTTTCCTTAGCTTTATTTTGTAAGACCAGGAAAAATATCTGACTGAGCAAAGGATGCAGTGCAGCTGACTACATGTAAAGTGTGAAACACATCAACTGAAAAAATAGAAAGAATAGTCTCAGAGTAAGCTTGAGTAATTTTAACCGAGTTGGCTAAGAAATGCAGACGTGAGCAATTTTTCAACTGGCAGTATCTCTTTAAATGTCACACTGAAATAGCACTGTATCACAAATGTAACTCTTTAAACTGTATTTGAACTTTAAGACTAAAAATGCATCTTCCAGAGGTCTTAATTAGCCCACCGAAAGTAGATGGCATTGATACTAGGGTTATAATATTCATCAGCAATCTCCAAAACAACAAAGCGAAAGACCAGAAATAAGGATACGGTTTAATCATGCTAACTTGGCTAGCTCAGCCAATCAGAGCCTCTCATCCTGCAGATATTCTGACATAAGTTATAGTGTGTACATCCTCCATTACTGTAAATTATTACAGTTCACCAGCTAAGGATCTAGCCTGTGAACAAGAGGACTAATTCTGTACATATGTTTTGAAGGATCAGACCTCAAGACAAGCAATGCAGCCAGACTGTATTGTATGAATGATGCAGGCTGCATTTACCATACAGTCTGTATTGACAAAATACACATATACACATACCTGTTTTTAAGATATGGGGATAACTGGCTTTGAGCCCTACCTATTCCACAATGCAGACACTAGCAGCTGGCTCATTTCTTACAGACATCATGACAGAGGAGCATGTGGAGAAGAGATTTGAGAGGGGAGGGCAGCAACTTTATAGATAAGTTCAAAGAGGACACTGCAAGCAGGAGGAGCAGCAGGGAGGGAAACATGAAAAGGTCTGCATGTCAAGCTAATGAAGGCCTGATGAGGCTGGCAGAGCAAAGAGGCAATGAAAGAAAAAGCTAAAGCAATAACTTGGGAGCAGCACTCCTTCACTCCCTCTCACAAAGACACCGTTTTGAAAAAGCAGACAAAGTTACAATGTTTGAAGAGAACAACACTAAAGCTTTTATTATCGACAAAACAAAACAACAGAAGTCTGTCGTATTTTGTGTTTTCATTTACTGCTTGCTTAAAACGTTTCATCGATTCATACATCGTAAGGCCAGCAGGGGCCTCGGGAGAGCATCGGGTCCAGCCCCTGGCGCCAAGCAGGAAAGATAACTGGGGGTCAAGACCGCGTTAAGACTCATCCAATAATAAAGGCGACTCCAGCTTTGCTTTGCGCAATTTCCCTGGCAGCAAATGATGCTTATGTGTGTCAGAGGAAATAATAATGATAACTAAAAAACCAGAACAAAACAAGAAAACCCATGAGAAGCGATACTGGCTGAGACACGGGGGTGGAAGGCAGGGTCGATCCACCTGGGCTCTGGACCGCCCGATCTTTTGACGGGTGCGGTGTGGGGAGGAAAGCTGGACTCTCAACCAGGGGGTTGCTGCACCCTGGGGTGCCACCTGGTCCTTCAAAGGGCAAGGAAAAAAGCAGATCGGCCCCGGTCTCAACCAGGGAAGAGCGCGGACTCGCAGCCGACGGCTCCTGCAGCCTGACTGCAGGTGTTTGCACCCGTATGCTCGGAGCTATCGGATCCACCCAAAGATCCTCATCAGGCTCGCATCCGGCGGTGGCGCCCGATCCTCCGAAAGCCGAGGCGCGAGGAGAAGAGCGGGCACGTCAAGCTCAGGCTCACCCCCCCAGGACGCAGCGAGCCAGCCGGTGCACGTGTCCAAGCACTAATTTCCTAGCGGCTGCTCTTTGGGTGCAAGAGTGACTTAATAATGGGGAGAAAGCGGGAGGGGTCGATTTATTGCTCGGGTCACCCGTGTGCTACACACGACTCCACCCGCCTCGTCTGGGATGGGACTAGGGGCCGGCGCTCACCTCGGGCTCCACCACCTCGTGGTAGGCGGGCGGGGGGTCGAAACCGCCGCCGCCACCGCCTCCGCCGCCGCCATCGCCGTCTCCGCGGGAGCCCTGCCCGCCCGCCGGCGATCCGCGGCCGCCCGGCTGCCCCGGCGGGCCCTGGCCGCTGTCCATGGGCTCGTAGCCGCCGTAGTGCAGGCCGGGCCGCTCGTTGGTGAGCAGCGCCACCGCCTCGTTGATATCGTTCTTGGCCAGGCGCAGCGCGCGGCGGATGGCGGCCGCGTCCGAGAAGCCCATGCACAGCAGCGTGGTGGTGTGCTGCTCCTCCTCGTTCTCCATGGCCGCGCCTCCGCCCCGGGCTCGGGGCCGGCACCGGGCTCCCTCAAGCGCTGCCCGCCCTGCGCGCCGCCATGATGCCGACCACTTCCCCTGGGCCGCCGCCGCGGCGCCCGCGCCCACCCGGAAGCGGCCGTCGAAGCCGGGCTGCGAGCGCCGGGGCCGCGTCACGTGACGGAGGAGGTGCCGCGGCGCCAATGGCAGCGGCTGGGGGGTGAGGGGCGGGCGGCGCGCGGGGTTGTTGTGGGAACATGGAGAGGGGTGGGACTTGTGTGGGGGGGGTTAGGGGGCTCCCGGGGGGCGGGGCTTGGAACGTGGGGGGCGGAAGGCTGGGGAGCTCCCGAGGGGCGGGGCTTGGAACGTGTGGGGGCGGAAGGCTGGGGAGCTCCCGAGGGGCGGGGCGTGTGTGTGTGTGTGTGTGTGTGTGTGTGTGTGTGTGTGTGTGTGTATTTGGGTGGGGGTGAGGGGGACTTGTGTGGGTGTGTGTGTGGGTGGGCGGGGTCAGGCAGCTTGTTTGTGTGGGTGGGGGGTGTGCATGTATGTGTGCGAGTGGTAGGGATTGAGGGTGTGTGTGCATGGTGGGGGACAGAGGGTGTGTGTGTGTGTCTGTAGTGGGGGTGAGAGGGTGTGTGCGTCTTTGTGGTGGGGGAGAGAGGGTATGTATGTGTGCATGGTGGGGGGGTGAGGGATGTGTGCGTCTGTGGTGGGGGGAACGTGTGTGTGTCTGTGTGGTGGGGTGAGGAGGCTTGGGTGTGCGTGTGTGTGCGTCTGTGTGGTGGGGGTGAGGGGGTGTGCGTCTGTGGTGGGGTTGAGGGTGTGGGTGGTGGGGGAGAGGGGGTGTGTGCGTCTGCGTGCTGGGGTGAGGGGGGCATGTGTGTGCATGGTGGGGGTGAGGGGATGTGTGCGTCTGCATGGTGGGAGTGAGGGGACGTGTGTGTGTGCATGCACGTGGTGAGGGGGCTCGTGTGTGGTGTGGGGTGAGGGTGTGTGCATCTGTGTGGTGGAGTTGAGGGGGTGGGGGTGAGGGGACGTGTGTGTCTGCGTGGTGGGAGTGAGGGGACGTGTGTGTCTGCGTGGTGGGAGTGGGGACGTGTGTGTGTGTGTGCGTGGTGGGAGGTGAGGGTGTGTGTGCGTCTGTGTGGTGGGGTTGAGGGGGTGGGGGTGAGGGGACGTGTGCATCTGCGTGGTGGGGGTGAGGGGACGTGTGTGTCTGGTGGGGGATGGGGGCATGTGTGTGCGTGGTGGGGGTGGCTTGTGTGTGTCTTTTGGTGAGAGTGTGAGGGGGCTCCTCAGGGTGGGGCTGTGTGTGTGTATGTGTGTGGAGGGGGGGCAAGCAGGAGGAGATGGCACCCTAAGACGGAGGTGGGCAAAATGTGGGCACTTGCGGCCCGCTGGCCATTCCATCCGGTCCGCGGGCTAAAAATGTAGAAAATGAATACATCTGCCCGCGGCTGCCTGTCATGTGGCCCTCGACGGCTTGCCAGAACTCAGTACGCGGCCCTCCGCCGGAAATAGTCGCTCACCCGTGCTCTAAGAAATCCTTGCCTTGTGCATAATTCCTGCACTATCGTGGCTACAACTCCAACGCTACCATTGCAAAATACAGTCATGAAATGGCAGAGTTAATGGCAAAGCAGGTAGAAATATGGAGGTATGTATGGAAGTTTAATGCACACAACCTGGTCGAAAAATTATAGAAATTGGTTTAAGTCAAACCTGGACCAATGGAGTACCAAATTGACTTGATTTAGGTGCGTGGAAGTTGTGTACACTTTTCCTGTGGGGCTAGGAATCCCAGCCCCACCTGATATTGGGCTGTCACTGAGGAGGTAAATGGCCTTATAACAAGGGCATCGGTGTCTGCTGGCTTTCAGATTTTTCTTTTTATAACTTCTTCTGATATTTATTGATTTATTTATAGCCCCCCCATAAGCCTCAAGATGGCTCACAATAGAAGGTGCAATAACTTAGAAAAACAGAATAAAATACAAAATTAAGAATATAATGAAAGCAAAAAGTAAATGTGTCATGGGGAAATCTACAATGTGGATTTAGAGGAGAAGAAGCAGACTACAGTTTTCTGGAAAACAAATGTAAAGCAGAAAGAGAAAAAAACATAAAATTTGTAAACATCGTCAGTCTATGAATCTAATGCCAATGACAACTCTTATAGTCAGTGGATGTGCATGGAGAAATTGGCTTCAGTTTGTCTCTCCATATTAGTAATGATCAGAGATTCTGGTTTTCTCTGATGAAAAAAATTGCAAATTCTCTGACTAAACCCCCCAAATCCATGATTAAAATTAAACACGTCTATATATGTATGTATGTATGTATGTATGTATGCATGTAGGTATGTATGTATCAATTGAACATAGTGTTTTATTGATATATTTACAATTTGAAAGCCTACCAGTGCCTCAATCACTATTATAAAATAAATGATAAATACTTATACATTTTGGTATTTAATTTTGGGTTTTTTATCATGGAAAATCAGAGCTCCCCCTGCCCCTTGAGCTCACCAGGATGCAGGTCCAGGCCCCTCACTGCCCACCCACAGCCTGTGGGCCCTGCCAATGCCCCAGACTCACCACCCATAGCCCCACACCGTTCCAGCCTTGCCAGAGGGGGCCTCCCAGCTGCCAGGTTTATGGGGTCAGGGACTCGGGTCTGCAGCCCCCTGCCTATCTGCAGAAGTGCCTGAGCCCCAGCTGCCAGCCATGGGAGGTGGTGGCTGCTGTGGCCCCAGTGGGGAGCCCAGAGTGGAGCTCAGGGGAGGGGGCAGTGGCGGGTTCCCCACCCTGCTGCCCTGTTTTTGGGACCTTCGTGGTGCAGCAGCTGAGACCCGGCATGGTGAGGCAGAGCGGGGCTGGGAAGGGAAACTTGTTGCTGCTGCTGCAAGCTCTGAGGTACCCTGGTGAGGTGCCCACTGCCCACCCAAGGGCAGCAAGAGGCAAAACTCTGTGCCACCACTCCAGCTGCTGCTGGGCAGGTAGGGGACGCTTCATTGGGTGGTGTGGGGCTTGAAGCGGAAATGACCTTCCCCACCCAGCCCTATTCTGTCCTGCTGTATGCCTGGTCCTGTCTGCTGGGCCCCAGAAAAGGACATCAGGGCGGGGAGCCTGAGCCCACAGTGGGCATCCCATCTCGCCTCATGCACAGATCTAGGGATACATGCCCTCTTCCCCCCACAGAGTGCATGCAGCAATGGGAAGCCAGGCCCTCTTGCACCCAAGACAAGCTGCCCACAGCCTCATCCTGCTCCTTGCCTGGGCCCTGTGACTGCTCATTGCGGCCCTAGAGCCCAATCCCCATGTACCGCCCAGCTGGGCAGCATCCTCAGCCCCAGCCCTATGGTGACCTCAATTCCCGCTCTCCCCATGCCAGACTTACCTGTGGGAGCTGCTCTTCAGGCTGCCTGGCAGTCATGTGCATGTTTGAGCCGGTATATGCACATGGCACCCTGTGCCTGACTGCCCACCTCCCACTCCCCACAACCCTTTACAGGCTGGAATTCTTCTGGCCCACAGAGACCTCTTTGCAAAAGTGGAAAATCCATGTTAAAATGAAAAATCCACATTTTTCTCAGGTAAAAGGGAAAATCTGAGGGTTTTTTCTGTTTTTCCGTAGGAAACTAAAAACCTGGATCCCTGGTGATGACCTCGCTTATGCTCAGAATAGAGAAACTGGATGGAGCAGAAAGCACAAACATGTAAAGCTCCACAAGGATTATTCCAACTGTATGTAAGCATGTCTATATTCCACTATGAAAATGGAGATTTTGAGGCAAAAAGTTTGTACATAAAACAGCTGATACCTTGTCACAGGAAACGTATTGGGGGAGGGAAGCAAGAAGTATGTTTTCAGCCTTTCACACGTGATGTTTTTGAGAGAACCTTTTTAATGACGCAGACTCAATCGCCATTGACTTTCACTGGTGGAGCGGGACTAAAAAAAAATCTCCCCGGAGGTGCTTTCTTCTTCTGTGTGGTTCTAGAAAGAGAAGGTTTGACAGAGGAATCTGTTTGGCTGGCACACTTTCCGACTTATTTTATATTGGTTTTATATCATGTTTTATATATTAGTGGCCTCACCACAAGTTGTATGGCATTTGGGTTCTGTGCTGCAATACGAAGGCACTTTCCTTTGTTTGCACTGACCTCCAGTGATGAGAGGAACTAGCGTCCATTGACTAGCTCATGCTCAGACTTGGCAGCCCTAGCAAAATTCCAGCATTTCATGTGGGTCCATTTAATATGTTGTTTGTCGACTTGGCAATTCACTGTTGTGCCAACAGCGGAGCTTATATTTCACTTGCTCATTTTCAAAGTGCTATGCAAACAATTAATCCTTACAATACCCTGTGAGGTAGGTCAATATTATTCTCTCCATTTTGTTAATGAAGAAATGGAAGCACGGAAGGTTAAATTATTTGTGGAAAGCTCTGCAGATAAGTCCCAGGGTTTAGCTCAGACCATAGCTGAAATTTTGCACCCAGGTATACTAATGAACATGTAACCCGGGTACACCCAATGGTGTGCCCTATTCTCAATCGGGTAGGACTGGTAGGCAGGAGGGGTGCTGTGAGAGGGATGCCAACATTTCGAGAGGATCCCTCTTTCCTCTATAGAGTTAGCCCAAGCCCAAAGTTCTTAACTATATGCGATTTATTGAGTTAACAACATATATATATAAAACTCTTCAAGATAGCTATAATTACAGATATAGATACAAATATACATATACAGGTCTGTTAGCTGGAGGAAGTTGGCCCTAGGGAGAGCATTCAGGTAAGTACCCATGCCTGAGGCCCAGAAGAAGGGTGGATCTCAGGACAGTCAATCCAGTAAATTTATACCACAAGTGGGTTAGCTAATGAAGACGTCCTTACAGAGCCCATTATACAGAATTAATACACCCAACTATTTATAACACCAACAATAACAATAGATACCGAATAGGAAACATAACTATACCAGATATTAGATGCACCCTATCTGGGTTCCAATCACTTGGTCCCTCAAATGGGATAGGGTCTTCTCTCCCTAGGCCCACTCCCCTAGGTTTTTTGCCTGGGGGCACCTCCCCTGAAAGACCTGGGTTCCCAGTAACTCATGGTCCTTCCTCTGGGGGCTGTTAATCTGGCCCCTGGGTCCCTACACTGTCTCAGGCCTCCTGGAGCCATTGGCCTCAAGTTGAACGTTCTTCTCTCTGGGCCCTGTGCCCTGCGTTGGGCACACTCCTATGGGAGCCGAGCCCTCACTGGCTCCAGTTCCACAGCTTCACGCCAGCGGTCTTTCCCCTTTCTGGGCCCTGCTCTGGGCACTGGTGCTCTGTTAGTTTAATGCTGAGCCACACTGTGGGGCTCTGGTTATCTGGCCTAGAGCCGGGGCTAACTTAAGCAGCCTGAAGCTGCTCCCAGGGCCAACTCTCCATGCACTGACCTGCTCACCGTGTGGGGCCCGAGCAGCTTCGAGCTGCTCCCAGGACTGGCTCTCCATGTGCCAATCCATGCACCGCCAAGGCTCAGGAAGGGTCCAGATGATGGTCTTCTCTGGAACTCCTCTCTCCTCACCGTCCTTGCTGCATCTGCCCAGTGTGCTGAGCATGCTGGGCTTCTACTTACACCAGAGGCTCCGCCTCTGAAGTCTGCCAGACCTGCAAAGTGCAGTCTTCAATCAGGTCCAGGGGCTCCTTGCATCCCCACCTCCCAGCAGGGGTGGGGCAAGCCCCTCCCAGCTGTTACCTGATTGGTGGAAATGTTCCACCAATCCAAAGTGTCCTTCTCCAAGCCGGGCTTGCCAGGCACAAGTGGCGAGCCTGCCACAAAAGCTAGCTCCGGAACAAATGGAGTTTGTCTTATTAGCTTCCAGGCAGGAGCAGTAAGAGAGAAGAATGCCATAGATTAAATTATAATGATGCATGCTCTAACTGCTTGGGTCAAGCTGTGCTGAAAGGAGTTAGTTTTGCTTTTATAGAGAGATTGATGGACTTTTAGCTAAGTGTGGAGGCAGCCCAGAGACATAACCGTGCAGTGTCACCTTAGAAACTATACTAGTCCTAACAGCACCTTCTACAAGCTTCCAGATGGGGTTCATTTGGAGATTGCCCTTAGGCAGAGATATTGAATTTCAAGTCAGTGGAGAAGCTGGCAGGACATCTAGTAAACCCCAGGAAAGTATGTCAAGGCCTAAGCTGTGCGTTTTTTTTATGCGATATCACTGGAAAAAATGCAGCCTCCATGTGGAAGAGGTCAGCTGCTCAAATGGAGATTAGAGGAGCGGTATGGTGGGATGTGGTTCTTATAGAAGCCAAGAGGGTCATAGAGGGTGCAAGGAAGCAAGGGAAGAAGGGAGGTAGGTGATGATGGACAGGGAAATGGCAGTATCAAAATGGGTGCTTTGAAAGTGAGGTATGTGTTCACTTGTTCACTGCTTGATTTAATTTTGTTGCTATTCAATAGAACGTGCATTTACCAGTTATTTAGTTGGATTATTTTACTGTAGTTATGCAAGTCCTACAAAATGCACAGTATGCACATTTTTAAGCATCCCCAGTGATCATACATCCTTGCAAAAGAGCAACATTTGGCAACAGAAACTAATGTTTTGCTAAATGCCAAAAGTAGAGGACATTGTAGCTGGCTTTGGGATGGCAGTGGGAGCTGGCCTGTGTTTGTTAGTGAGTCAGCCTAAAAATAGCATGTGATTGAATCACGTATAATGACTTTTACAGAGCTGCTAGGGTAGCATTCTGTATTTTTAACAAGTTGCTTCTTCCTTTCTTCATGGATCCATTTTTAGACAATCCTATGTTTTAGAGGCCCCCTGGTATTGAAACACCGAATACAATATTTCACAGGGAGAACAAACAGCTGTATTTTTCTGGTGGACCAGACATGAACAGCAGAGGCAAAAAAATTAAATCCTGGCCCATTTAGATCACTGGGGAGTCTTCCATTGAATTGGTGATTTAAGAGTTCCACCCAAAATCCGTGAGCTCACTGGAAATATCCTTTGTGGCCCCGCTTTTATTTTCCTTTCTTTGCCCTTATTTAGATAAATGCTCAGTTACAAGGAGCTGAAAGGGACAATATTCAATGTTTGGAGATTTTGGTAGAATGGAAATTCACTTGATTACACATCCGCCAAGCTTTTCATCTATCTAATATACAGGGCAAAGGTGGTACTCCCTGCTCTTTTTATTAGAAGTAGCAGAGTAGAACTGTCAAGAGGAGCTTGCTATGAAATGAAACCTTCCTGTTTATAAATCTTTTATAGCAAATAATACACAGACAAAAAAAAAGGAAATGGAAATAGACATGTATGACTGCACTTAGCAATTAAAACTACAGCATAAGCAAGCACATAAGTTGTATGAAAACAGGAATTTTATTCTGCATGGTAAGGAAAAAATATGTTTCTATAAGGAATTTTTCTTTTTGGTTGTTGCATAAAAGGAATAAGAAGAATATGCAGATCTGTACATTACAAAATGCAGCTGTTTCCATTTGGGAAGGAAAAACACTCTTCTCACTTATTTCAATGGCTCAGGATAAGCTACTTAATGTAGGCAGATCATATGATGATAAAAAGGCTTCTGTCCCTGTGGGCAGTTCAATGCAGAGAATCTCTCCCCATGGGCAGAAGCCTGAGAAGTTGGCTAACAGAATTATCAGCAAAGTTGGTGGTATTCGCTTGCAATGGTATAGCCAGGTTCATAAAGGGATACAATAAATTTGTGGAGGACAGATCCATCGGCGGCTGTTAAACATAAGAGTCAGCAATGGTAATGTGTTCATTCTACCTAAGCATTATACTTATGGTGATTCGGAAGGCAGGATGGGTGATGGTTATTCTGCCCTCCTTTATGCTCTCCTAAAGCTTCTACGGCTTGCCAGAGTCGGAGACAGGTCTATTTGTGATGTAGGGAGCAGTGGGCCTAGACCAGGGGCAGGCAATTATTTTGGGTGAAGGGCCACTTACTGAGTTTTGGCAAACTGTTGAGGGCTGTATTTCCTTCTCCGGTGAAGGGAAGCAGGAACAGCCCCATGGTACCAGGCCAGAAGCCTCTGCTAGGCAGGGGTTTCTGGTTGGGGGGCCAGGGCTGGGCAGACCTTGCTGTTGCATCTTGCCACTAGCTTCCTCTAGGTCATACTGCCCCTGGCTCCTGTCATCTTTGACAGGCAGCTAGGAGCAAATAAATATTACTTTTCTAATTTTTTTAGGGGCCCCGTGGATCGAATAGAATGGCCTCGTGGGCCGGATTAGGCCCCCGGGCCATATTTTGCCCACCCCTGGCCTAGACCTAGCCTCTCAGTTAAGGAGGCCACTAGATACACAACAAGTGATCCCTTGAGATAACAAAAATGAAAATAGGGATGGGAGTTAAGTCATAGGTTCATAACAAGGGTTCAAAGGGGGGACATGAAGCAGAGAACACTAGCCAGCGTCCACTGTCCCTTAAATGTGTCCAAGGAGCCTGTGGATGCTACTCAGTGACATTCTGCCAGGACATGTGCATGAAGGACTGAAAGGAAGATGTCCCCACAGTCACCCAGGTTTTCTCCAATCACGGCCTCCTTCTTGGCCTGATAAAAGGTGAGTTTGGTCACAGCTAGGAGGAGGTTGACCAGAAGGCCCTAGGACTTGATGGAGCCAAAGATGGGAAGTGCATAAAATATAAGGTGAGGGAAAAAGTGCAGCCAGAATCTCAGGAGTAGCTGCAACCTGGGACACTCTAAGTAGGGTCTCCCTCTGCTTATAGAAAGGGCAGGTGTTGGGTGAATTGAAGAAGTGAACCAGATACATGTCTATGGGAACAGCTTTGTGCAGGAGCTGCCACCCTAGGCTCCTGATGGCTCGTGAGACCAGTGTGGTCCACTAGAGACCCTTGCATTTGCCAAGGGTGTCCCACCACTTGGTGTCTGGGTGAGATGTGAGAGTAGGATGTACAGATGGAGAGTACAGAGCATGAGTGTGTAGAGCTGGTAATGATAGGGTATACAGAAATGGACTGCCTTGATATTTCCCATCCTGCTGAGGTGGTATGGTACAGAGGGCTATGGGGTCTGCCAACATGGGGCCTCACAAGAAGCCCTGGAGGACTGGTGGATATGGGTGTGCAGTGTCTGCCTTTGGACTGAACCTCTTCCTTACATGCAAATGCAGCAAGGTGGCCTTGAGCTCCTGAGTAAGCGGTGGGATGCATACAGTGTGGGTAGCTTCATGTACCAGGCCAGCACATAAAGATCTGCCCACCCCTGCTTGACTTAGTCCAGAAGGTCCTTGATATGGGAGGTGTTGATCTGGATCATCCTCCAATGCATCCAGGCCATGTCTGTTGCTGGCACCATCACCTGTGTGTTTTTCAGCCAGGGCTCAGCCATGAAGTCTGCAGCCTGGGGTGTTCAAGCCTGGAGGAGGAGACCCAATATATGGGCCCTGAGGTGGTACTGGTAGCAGCTTGCTAAAGCCTTGTATGGGAAGGCCTGTCAGCAAGAAGACCCATTGCTTGTATCAGAACCCCCAGTGGTGGTGGAGGAAGGCATGTCTGATGGGGCACCATGCTTCCTGGCTACTGGCTATTGGCACTGTAAAGGAGCCTCCAGAAGGCCTAAAGGCAGAAGATGTGTACCTTGCTGTGAATGCATGCCAGGCCCAGCCCCACTCTTGCTGAAGAGGTGGTTCAGGGCATCTGAAGACACCCAGTATTGTCCTGGTCAGGAGAACTCCATATCCTGTCTCGGGAAGCTGGCCAGGAGGTTTGGGCACATGGGCAGGGTGTTGAACCAGTACCAAAGCATGGATAGGACAAGCTTGTTGATGATCACAGTGCTCTGTTGCAGACAGAGAGGCACTGGAGGAGTCCCATCCATGCTCACAGCTGCTCAAACACCCTAACTTTGAATTGGTTCCAGTTCTCTGGCAGGGAAGGCTGGCAGGGGGAGAGGTAGGCTCCCCCAGAGAGAACAGTGAACCCATGCTGCAGTGGATGTCCTGGAGCATGGCTGGGAGTAAGCCCACCTGCCACCCATCATCAGGCCAGAGCTCAGGCAGAAGAGGCTGTTGAATAGATAGATTGGCAGACCTCCATCTCTTCCAGGTTGCTTGGAGCACGTCATCAGCATACACTGAGGGGACTTCTCTCATGGCCTGCTCTGTGAGCACCAGCCACATGATCTGCTGGCACAGGAGTCACAAAAAGGGCTCGAAGCTGAAGGTGTAGAGATGGCCTAACAGCAGGCAGTCTTGATGAACTCCCCACCTGAAAGGGATGGGCTCTGACAGTGTCCATTTGAGTTTGATCATGCAAAGGTGAACAGCACATGGAGAAACTTCACAAAGCAGGAACAAAAGCCAAATGCCTACAGAGTGCCTCTGAAGTACCTGTGTCAAACACCTTCTCCTAGTTGATAGACAGGGGAGCAAATGACAGACCATCCCTGAGAGTGAACTCAAGGAGGTCCCAGACCAGGTATAGGTTGTTGAAGATGATACGCCTTGGCACCACATACATCTGTTCCACCAGCACAGGCTTTAGCCACTGTGATGTGGCCTTTGTTACAAACTCATAGTCTGTGCAGATGAGTGAGAATGGACACTGGTTCCTCATGGCACATGTTCTTCATGCCCTCCCTTTTTTGGTAGCATGAGGGGAAGAGCTTCCAGTCCTTTTTGGATTTGGTCTTGACCGTGGCAAAATCTGGGCTGAGAAGACCCTGGAAGCAACAGTAGACCTCCATGGTTAGCCCACTGATGCCCAGAGACTTGTTGGTGGGCACCAGGAAAATGGCTTTTGAGAAGTCAGCCAGAGTGAAAATACCTTTCAGCTGGTCCCAGTCACCCACACTGACCTGTTGCAGTCCCTTCCACAGGACCTAGCAGCCATTAGTGTTGGCTGGATCTGACAAAAATCCTTATCCTTACAGCTTGCTGGGATCCATGAGTGGGGGTGCCATCCTTTGCCAAGAGGCAGGCCTTCCCGTACAAGGCTTTAGCAAGCTGCTACCAGTACCACCTCAGGGCCCAGATATTGGGTCTCCTCCTCCAGGCTTGGACACCCCAGACTGCAGACTTCATGGCTGAGCCGTGGCAGGTCTCCTCTTCACAGGTTCTCTGGTGACACCAAACTCTGTGGTAAAACATCCACACCTGAGGACAGGAGGTTGATCCAGGCAGATCTTAACAGGCTCATGAAGCGGGCAGATGAGAACCTGATGGTGTTCAACACTGAAAAATGCAAGGTTCTTCACCTTGGGAGGAAAACCCTGCAGCATGCTTATAGGCTCAGCAGTGCTACACTGGTTAGCATTAGAGATGAAAGGCACTTGGGGGGTCATGATTGACCACAAGATGAGCATGAGCCTTCGATGTGATGCTGTGGCTAGTAAAGCAAGCAAAACGCTGGCTTGCATCCGTAGATGCTTCTCAAGCAAATCCTGGGACATCATTCTTCCATTGTACTTGGCCTTGGTGAGGCTGCAGCTGGAGTATTGCATCCAGTTTTGGGCCCCACAATTCAAGAAGGATGTGGAGAAGCTTGAGAGGGTGCAGCGAAGAGCCACGTGCATGATCAGAGGTCAGGAAAAACAGACCTTATGATGAGAGTCTGAGAGCCATGGGACTCTTCAGCCTGGAAAAGTGCAGGCTCAGGGGTGATCTAATGGCCACCTATAAGTTTATCAGGGGTGTTCATCAGGATCTGGGGGAATGTCTGTTCACTAGAGCATCCCAAGGGATAACAAGATCGAACGGTCACAAACTCCACTGTGACCAGTACATACATACATACAGGCTGGACATAAGGAAGAACTTCTTTAATGTCCAAGCCCCCAAGGTTTGGAATAGACTGCCGCCAGAGGTGGTTCAAGCACCCACTTTGAATGCTTCAAGGACACATTTAGATGCTTATCTTGCTGGGAGCCTATGATCTCTGCTGACTTCTTGCTCCTGGAGCAGGGGGCTGGACTTGATGATCCTCCAGGGTCCCTTCCAGCCTGAATGTCTATGAATCTACTTCTAAGGCATAGAAGAAGTGGGAGTCATGGTCCATCTCCCAGAGGAGCTGGATCTGTGATCAGACAAACGTGCCACAGGTGTGGAGGTTATCTACAGTTTGAAGCTCTTCATTCTTCTCTCTACATTCTCCACAGAGACACAAGTGGTCTGGGTTCATGGCAAAGCACCTTTCCAGGTCCAACACCTCCTTCGTGAGCTGCTCTTTAGCTGCCTCCCTCTGCCAGGCATGTCTCTGAGTGTAGCTGAAGCAAAAGAACTGTACATGTTCCTTCCCCTGTTCCAGGAAACCAGCTCAGAAGTTCTTATGTAGAATCATAGAAATTTAGGGTTGGAAGGGACCTTGGGAAGTCACATCTAGTCCAACCCCCCATGCTCAGAGCAGGACCATCCTCAACTAGATCATCCCAGCCAAGGCTTTGCCTAGCTGGGTCTTGAAAACCTTCAAGGATGGAGATTCCACCACCTCTCTGGGGAACTTGTTCTAGTGTTTTTACCCTCCTAGTGAGATTTTTTTTTTCCTAATATGTAACCTAAACATCACTTCCCCAACTGGAGACCATTGCTCCTTGTTCTGTCATCTGCCACCATTGAGAACAGTCCAGCTCCATCCCCTTTCGAACATCCCTTCAGATAGTTGAAGGCTGCTGTTAAATCCCTTCTCATTCTCCTCTTCTCCAAGAATCAAGAATTGTTCCATCAGATCAATCGAGAACAGCTGGTAGTTTATATTATTTCAGTTACGCATATGCCTTACTAATCATTATCTTTTCTCCAAATTTAACAAAGCCTGATAAAAGAGTAGGTAAAATAGATGGCCTAATGCAGTGAGGCCAACCTTTTTGGCAGTGCCACAAATTAGCCCCACACCCTCCCAGAGTGCTACTCTGATCCTCCTCTCCTTCCCAATCCATTGCTCTGCTTTCTTTTTCCTGCCCCATCTGCCACCGGGCTGCCCATCCCTTCCCCAGGCTGCCCATGCCACTTGTGGTACACGTGTTGTAGGTTGGCCATCCCTGGTGTAATGCATCTGCTTTGTTGTGGCAGGTGATTCTTGCTCTTTAATATAGCTGCTTCTCTTTATTACCTGAGGAAAGGAACTCCGAGTTCGGTATCTCAGAACACAGGTTCTGTGGTGATATAGCAAGGAAACCATTTGGCTTCTTCTTGTTTTCTGTATTCATTGGCATCCATTTTCTTCCAGGCTTTCTCCTGATATACTTATACATTGGTATATAGCCATTACAATTCAAATGTTCAAAAGCGCTGAAGTGATTTAAGAGCATAAATCCCATTGGATCACTTTGGCACTTTTGATAATCTCACTCTGGATGGATGAATGGATATGGATGAATTATTTTAGTCTTCCTTAGCAGAAGGATAGTACCTATGGGTTTGACTGGGCAAATGTTAAAGTGAGGTGTCAGAAGAGTCCAGTTAAAAATTATGAATAGTGTCCGAAAAATGTAGGATGGTAAGCGAGATTAATAAATGTAGTCAGATATTATTCTTTGGGTGAATTTGATATTTTTTGTTAGACTAACTTAAATAGCTGGAAAATATTGGGCTAAATTTTTTCCCCCCAACTATTTAAGTTGGTCTAATCAAAGAGATCAAATTCACCCAACAAACCTTGTCTGCCCATGTCCTTCGACCAACATGGCTACAACCTACACCCCAGTCAGGTATTATGGCATCTCTGCAAATGCAGGGAGACTAGAAAGGAAGATGTTGACAGAAGCAAGAATGTTACATAGTATCATAGTATCATAGTAGCTAGAGTCGGAAGGGACCTGGGCAGATCATCTAGTCCGACCCCCTGCCTTGGCAGGAAAGAGCACCGGGGTCA
>JAGPOW010001543.1:10812314-10828198 GCA_030014935.1 Caiman crocodilus | reverse complement strand
TCCTTAATCCGGGAAGCTAGTCCTATCTCCATCTCTGCTTTGGCCTTCCTGACTGCCCCCCTACATCCTCGGGCGACTGTAGCATAGTCCTTCTTGGCATATATTAGTTGACATCATTTGACATGTATAAATATATAAAAAAACCCCTCTGAACCTAATATGAGACTTTTAGGCCTTGTCTACAGGGTGGATTTACCTGCAGTTACAGCTGTTAGTATCCAGCTAATGTTATAACTGTATTAGGATATGCCACTAGGCAAAGCTGTGATTTGCACCGATGCTGCTACCATTGGTCTCAAGTAGGGGATTACTCATGTGTGTGAGTGCTTTTAATTACAATATACAGTTCTTTTATATTTTTTACCCCACATGTCTTACTTTTCAGAGGGAGAGGAGTATCCTTTGTTCCATTTTATTTATTTATTTTACAGCAACTTCTTGGATTGCAAATTGTGGTGGGACTGTTGGAGATAAATTAAAGTTTTACAATAAAAGCAGTTAGCTCTAGCTGGTGAAACTGTGCATCGTCCTGCCAAGGCAGCAGGCCAGTCCTCTTTCCATTCTGGTGGTCAGAGAACAGAGGAATTAAACTCTGGCACTTTTATTTCAGCAGGGGGCAAGGTCCAACTGTTCACTTAAATCCAAAAAACAAAGTTTCATACTATTCCCTTGGAAAGAGAACAGCATGGTGCGGCTGTGGGAAGCATGAAACAGTAGGTTAAGGGAGAAGCAATTAAAAGGAAAGAGCAATTTATGGGGCTGAGCATATCTGCTCTGCAGTGCTCATTCCTGCCTTACCATAAAGTTGCGTTCTCTTCAGCTCAGACCTCCTTGATAGCATTTCCTCACCTCCACAATTTAGGAACGTAATGATCAGAAGGATGATGTAATTCAGGGCTGTCCAATTTTAAGCAGCCAGAGCCTGCACCAATGGGGGTTACAAGCCCCCAGGGCCACATGCTACATGGGCATCTCCCCTACTCCAATGCAGCAATGACTCTGGGGGGTTGTCCTCCCCCACTCCTGCACCAAGAGCCCACCCACACACTGTGTGGTCCTGGTCCCATCCTGAACTCCCTATGCCATTTCATGCCACGCCATGGCACACTGCCCCTAGGGCGGGCACAGAACATGGAAGCCAGAGGAGGTTGGGGGAAATGGCAGTGCTGTAGCAGGACAAGGACTGCAATTTAACCCTCTGTGAGCTGCATGTGGCCTACAGACCACCACTTGGGTAGCCTTGATATAATTCTTCCCCAAGTAAGCCTTGCAAACCCAGGAAATTCAGAGTCAAAATGGAATTGAGGGGGAAAAAAAATTCAGAATGGCGATGCACAGTGAAGGCATCCAGACTCCAGTCACTATGCAATTATGATGGAGGCGTTTGTGGTTCTAAATTTGATATAAAGAGTTTTTCGAAGACATTTTCCTCAAGGGCGGAGTTAAGGTTATCCACTATTGATTTATGACCAGTAGAACTGCAGGGTCCAACTTCGCTCTCTGTAAAGGAAGGGTGATGGTCAGGTTCTTTGACCATACTTAAGCATGCCTCAAGCTGCTGACCCACCCTGTTAAAAAAATCAAAGGTTGCTAAGAAAGAATATGGAAGGGCTCAGAATAACACATACAGGAAACACAGCTGTCACGGCTCAGCTGCTCGAGAGGATTTTCCTGGAGGTGGGTGGGAGGCAGGCTGAGTGGCACGTCCTGGAGGGAGTGACAAGAGAGGGTGATGGAGGTTCCCAGTGGAGGGAGCCAGCGGTGACCAAAGCGGATTTTCATAGACATTTTCAGAGGGCTGGGTAGTAGTCTGAGCACAGGGGAAGGATTTTGTCATTTTGTTTTGCCCATATTCTTTTGTCAAGGCATTCAATCCCTTTTTCTGTGTCATAAACCCTGTCATTTTCTGCCCCCCCTGTTATTTGACTGAAGTTAATTAGGTCATTTGTGATTTCTGGGCAAATTAATAAGCCATTCGGGTGAGAGTGGGGGACCAGCAAGCTTACATGAACCCAGGGTGTATTTCTGAGAGGCAGGGTTTGGTCACAAGCATAGTTCACCTGTCTCCTGCAGGTCCCCTCACAGATGCTCAAACACACGTTGCTTTAGTGGAGAAATAAAGAGGTTGCAACATTCAGCTCAGCTTTATCTATGGAGCTATGACAAAAGAAAATACAGTGAAACATAAGTATTCACTGCCATTTTAGAAACCAGGCAGTGTAGTGAGCAACTGTTGATCCTTTGGATCCTGGTGTACATATAAGAGGTCTGTTCAGATGCCAGATGAATCGATTTGCAGCTGACAAGCCCAATGCAAGAATGACACAGCTTGTTGCAGTTTTCACAGTTCCATATGACGTCTGAGTTGGAGTCCAAGTTTACAGCACTTTTCTTCCATCCTCTGGATCAAAGCCACTTTGTGCTGAGCTGTGCCCAGTGCCAGATATTCTGTCCAGATTGGACGGGATTTTGTGCACTCCTCCCAGCTTTCTACATTGATGTGGAACGACTTTATATAATTTTTACATACCTCATGCTACCACCATAGAGGGCAACCCCACTTTCTAGAGCTGTCTTGAATCTCGCTGCACGAAATATTCTTGGGGATACAGTTTCCTCCCGTTCTCCTGACATGGCCGCTCCATTGCAACCTCCTCTTCTTGACTATGGTTTCTAAGTCTGTCAGTCCTGCATACTCTAGTATTTTTGTGTCTGGTATTCTGGTTTCCTCACTTTATTTCCAGGATCTTATGCAGATATCTCATGTGGAAACAGCTTAGTCTCCTGATATGCCTGGCATATGTAGCCCACGTTTCTGAACCATAAAGCAGGGATGCCAGCTCATAATTCTTCTAGGTTCGCATCTTCGCCTTAGATGGTAGTTTGCAGTTGTTCTGGGAACCTTTCTGGAATAGCCCGACGTTCTTAGCTGCTTTTCTGATTCTGTTAGTTCAGTCTGAAGGTCAAGCTTCCTGCTGGTTGTAGAAACCAAGTAGCAAAAATTGTCAACAACACCAAAAGACTTATCCTCCAGAGTGATGTCAGGCATTGGTTCTCCCACCCCTTGGTTTATGATCACAGTCTTCTTGAGACTAATTACCATCCTGAAGCTGTTTCATGACTCAGAAAATCTTCCCAAGAGATTTTGCAGAGAAGATTCAATGTGGGCTACCAAGGCTGCATCATCCTCAAACAGGAAATCTCTCCAAACTAGTTCTTTCACCTTGGTTTTTGCTCTAAACGTTTGATGTTGAGCAAGCCTCTGTCCAGTCTGTTTTGAAGATAAATGCTATCATTGCTGTCCTGGAGTGCATGAAGAAGCAGGAACAAGCAATAGATACTAAAAAAAAGCACGGGGGAGAGGGGGCTAAGACACACCCCTGTTTCACGCTGTTGTTGTCAAAAACATTAGCTTCTTTGTTTTCATACACAATAGTTGCGTTCATACCTTGATGTAATGAGTGAATGGTATTTAACAGTTTGGGGGGACAAGCCAGTTTCTTCAGAACAGCAAACAGAAACCAGACACTAGGTAGAAAACAAACATAAAGGCTGTTTGCAAACATTAAAAAACCCCCCAAACCTGGCACTTTATTTTAAATGTGGAGCGTTCCCACGTTGAGCCCAGGACATGCCCAGAAGAGGCAGTGCATTACTTGGACTTGGCTTATCTGACATGATATTATATTCTTAAGCTGATGGGCTGGTGAGGCACAGATGTATTACAGAAGAAAACTTTGGCTGCTTGCACATGTTAAAAAAAAAAAAAAAACTTTACCAGAAGAAGCAGCGCATTACTTTGACTGGGCTCCACAGCATCTGTATAGATCCGGCTCTTTGGTGGGGCGTTTTTTGGTGCTTTTGTCTAATGGCTGATTGACTCAGCTTTAGATAAAAGCGCCAAAAGCCCCGCTGAAGTTCCCGATCTATACAGAAATTGAGGAGCTGGGTCAAAGTAACAAGCTGCTTTGCCTAGTAAAGCACATATTTTGGGGGGTTTATTAATGTCTGCAAGCAGCCACAGTTTTCTGTCCCTCTCCAGTCCATTAGCTTAAGAGTGTAACATCACAGTAGCTATTCCGAATTCTTCTGTGGCTTGGAGAGTGTGAAAATGTGATTTTATTTCATCATTACATTGTCCCACTGTATTGCTGTGCTACATCTTCTGTGCCCAGTCTCATAGGGCATTTTTATACATGCAAACACTGCTGCACAGGGTGCTTTGAAGAGCGCCCAGCACTGTGATGCTTACAATTGTGTAAGCGGTGAAATGCACGTCAGCGCTGAGAAAATGGCAGCGGTGCATTTTTGAACTAAAACACATGGAAATTGCTTTAGTTCAAAAGCTCACCACCATCATTTTCTGCGTGCTGGTGTGTATTTTTTCACTTGTACAACTGCACGTGGTGCAGTGCAGTTTGCATCAGCTCGCGTGCAAAGCAGGCTTGATTAATAGAGTCTGCTCCGAAGCGGTGTATCTCCAACAAAAATGTATGTGTATAAATGCCCTCAGAGTAGGCCTTGTTCACAGCGATCCTCTGTCCTATGATGCAGATGCACAAAAGTTGATGAATGAGTAATGTCGGCCACTCTGACAAAGACAGCTGTACATATAAAAAGTACCATCTATATCTAAATGTCTGGGCTTATGTCATTTCAATCATTAATTTGCTCTTAGGCAATCATAGGTCCTTGAAATGAGAGCATGTGGAAGAAAAATCTATGCAAGTTAGACACTTTGGAGAGAGAGAGACAGAGAGCCACGTCACTGGCAGGTTTTTAGGCAGCTAGGAACAAGGTTAGATTGTGTTTTACATTGATGGGGTAGGAACTGGTAATGGTGAAATACATTTGTCTTGTTGCATTGCAGCACAATGTACTAAGGAGGAGTCCATTGGTGTGCAGTGCCATAAGGGTTAATGCAGCTTTTTGGTGTGTGTGTGTGTACAATATGCAGGGAACAAAACCCACTGGTGGTTTTCCTGATGTCGGTTGTATTGATTTGCTGCAGTACAGTGCTGCATGCCAAAGCAGCGGGGAACTCCTTACTGGTCTTTTACCCTCTATAGATTTTTTCTCAACTGTGTTTGTGACCTTTAAAAACAGGGCCTGTCTCTTCAGTTCCTCATTGTCTAAATTCAATATTAAAGCTCAGGACACAAGTCTACAGAGTTAAATCTTTTTAAAAGAGCATATTAGCAAAGCCTGCAAGCAGCCATAAAAGATCCTGCAGAGGGTTAAGCTTGGCTGAGGGATATTAACTATCACTTTGAGAAAGTTTAATTTTTGTTTTCTGGCCTTCCTCTAACTGGGGAAAATGAAATGGGTTTTCAGATCCTGGATTTTTTAGAATTTTTGATTTTAATAAAAAGTTGCTGTTCCTCATTTGCCATGGATTTACCTAGAGCCAGATCCTCCACTGGGTGAAATCCACGTAATAATGCTGGCTTCATTAACTCATTAGCTGCCCCCTAATTTTCTCCATACATATGAGAAGCTTTGTGAGCATGGGCGACTGGTGCCACCTTAGTCAGGAGTGGCACATGCCCCTGCATGATCAGTCTCACTGCCTGGGGTGAGGGGGGGTCCCCCGCAGCACATCTGGATGCCTGGAGCGAGATCCCCCATGACCGATCACTGCAGCTAATCGCTGCAGCTGGTTCCAGGAGTGGCTGCAGCCGCTTCTGGGAGTGGCCGCAGAGATCATCCGGCGCTTGAGGGGGTGCATCAGAGTGAGCGTGCCCAGGCAGAGCGTGCACTGGCGCTCTCAGCGGGTGCACATGTACCCCTGTGCATCTCCTATATGTCACCACTCTTTGTGAGGAATTCTGCCCAATTTATCTTTAGTGGAATGGAAAGACTCTGGTGTTTACTCTGCCCCTGGTAGGAGGGCTTTGCTTTGACTAATGTCCAGCAGCTGCTTTGCATCACAGACTCCATGCAGCAAGTTCGCTTGCTATTTTTTTTTTTACTGCTGGTGGGGAGGGGAGGATGGTCTGAAACAATTTTCCTCATTGAAACCATACGGGTAGTTTAAGTAGAAAGATTACACACTGATTTACCTGTGGTGTGAGAGAGACTGCTTCCCTTTTGGACATTTTTTTAGGGTTCCATATGGCACCGTCATTCAGACAGATCCCACGGCATGTTATGAAAGGCAGATACAAGGATTACTCCTGGATTCCCATCACTGAAACACAGACCCCTCTGGAGTGGAAAGCAGCAGCCGTTCCATGCTAGAGTAACCCTCAGACACAGCATTTTGCAGAGGAAGCCAGGAATAATATCTGGAGGTTGAACTTAAGGAGAATTTTAAGCAGGTCATTCATTCCAGTGTGAACACCAAAATTTAACGTTCAAGAAATGGAAAGCCATCTCAAAGGGCCAGTGTAACAATATGTATGGATCTCAGAGGCAAAACCAGCAGCAACAGAAAGGAGGAGCGTGAAGGAGGAACAGAAAGCGAGGGGGAGGAGAGAGGAAGAGGAAAAGGTTTAGAGAGTTACAGTAGACACTGTAACAGCTCTGTAAGAAACTGCTATAGTAAAGACACTGCTTATATGAAGTAGGGCTATTCCTTGATTACCCAGACAGGGTCACATGAAACAGCCAGGCGTGCACAGGGACTGGGCTTTCTTGTGGCTCCTCTGAATGAAGTCCCCTCTGCACAGTATTTCTAAGGGTGCTTGTACATGTGATGATGTGGTCATGTACATGTAATGAAAAGCGATGAAAAAAAATCACCATTTGTCAAATGCCATTTGTCTAGCATAATGGTATCACTCATGTACATGTGCACAGTGTTTTTTCATGTCAAAATTTCTTTGAGTGGGGCAACTTAGACCACCTCTTATGTTTATCGTGGCAAATTGTTCTATGAAACTTAGTTTTATAATGGCAAATCCATCATGTGTTCATGTTGCAAATCCATCTGTGACAGGGCGTCGCTCGGGGCCACCCTCAGTGCGGCCCCCGCACCTGTCTCTGGGCAACTGCCCGCCTTGTCTCGCTTGCCACGTCTTTGATGTTAATTAATTAGTGGGAGGCTGCCCATGTCCTTGTACTACCCCCTCCACTAGGGGGCACTATCTGTGGCTCTTTCCTCTCCAATACCACAGCCCAAGCCTCGCAGATGTCAGCTCAGTCCCTGTGCCCCACTTGGGCCTTTCCATAAGATGGTCCCCTTCCTGGGGCTTACTGTGTCCAACTTGGGCTCTCCAGTACGTGCAGTCCCCTACCGGGGCTTGCAGTGCCCAACTTGGGCTCCTCAATGCTGCCCCCTTCCTAGGGCCTGCTCTGCCCAACCTATAGGCTCCCCAACAAATGCGCCCCCCTACCAGGGGCCCCCAACACCCACACCTGGGCTTCTCAGTGTGGTCCCTCCCGGGCTCCTCAGTGTTGCCCCTCTCAGGCTTCTCAGTGTTCACTGTGCCCAAGTGGGGCTTCCAACCAAATGCCCCCTCTCTGAGGCTGGGGGTCTACGTACCCCCGCACTGCTGCGCCCTCACTGGTGCTAGACTGCGCCTCCCTGATGCTAGGGTCCCACACCTGGCAGGCCCCTATGAGGATATTGCACCCTCTCTGTCGCCTGTGAGAATACTGCGCCCCCATGGGCGCTGGGATCCCCAAAATGCTGGGGTCCCTTTATGAGGCTTCCTCCAACCCCTAATAGCCTTACCCAAACCACCGGTCTTATAACAACAACAACACAAACACAAGCCTCTGGCTATAACTGAATCATAAGGCTCCTGGCCACAATAACACAAACTGCCCAGCTATAACTTGGCACCATTGTTCTGGTCTCCAGCCTCCGGAGCCCTCATCCTACCCTCTGCTCGAGCGGTTACTGCAGTGCTCACATTGCATCTCTCAGGAGCTCCTGCCTCTCCGGCTGCTAGCAGGGACTGCCTCTGGTCCCAGCTCATGGGCTTTATAAGGGCCAGGCCCTGCCCTCCCGGCCAGCTGGCTCTCATTAGTTGCCCCGGTAACCCTCCAGCTATGCTGCTTAATCGCTGTTATGGCTCCCGCCCTGGCAGTGTTTCTCCTCTCCGGGCACAGGGCACCTTAGTGCTCTGTGACACCAACACATGTACATGTTGCATACGTGTACATGTTGTCACTACCATGCAGGAAAAAACAGAACTCCTAAATAACTACTTTGCCTCAGTCTTTCACAAGACCAAGGGGAATAACATGCTAGGTAGGGCACAGAACAAGCAGGGTGGGATTGATATCATTCCCACCATTGCCATAGAACTGGTGTGCAACCAATTAAAGAAATTAGACATATATAAATTAGCAGGACCAGATGTACTTCACCCAGGAGTGCTTCAAGAATTGCCCGAAGTAATCACAGAACCCGTGGCAAAAGTCTTTCAAAAATCATGGGCCTCTGGAGAAATCCCAGAGGACTGGAAGAGGGCCAATGTTGTGCCCATCTTGAAGAAAGGGAAGTGTGAAGACCTGGGAAACTACAGGCCAATTAGTGTAACTTCTACTCCAGGGAAAATCCTAGAAACTTTAATCGAAGAGGCTATATGCGACTATGGCAGGGCACTGTTTGTGCCTGCCGCTTTAAGGGCCAGAAGTCAGCAGCTGGCAGGTACCTGATGAGGGCTGGCATTTTGGATTCAGGGCTGCCTATATAAACAGGGCATTTCACTGCTGGAAGGCCAGGCAACAACAGGGCAGCTGGTATCATCTGGAAGTAAGGGAGGAGCTGTAGGGGATAGTCAGGAGGCTCCTGGTCCTGGGCATGACCTAAAACTGCACCTTGCTGGGGTGGGTGGCCTGGTAGGGCTCCCAGTGGTGCAGGAACCCCCAGGAAATGCCAGGCCAGTTACCACCCTGGTGAAAGGCGGGTTGGCTCACCTTAACCACAGATCCCACAACCGGGTGGGTTACCTCCTTGTAGGGTCTGGAACATGGACCCCAGTGAGAGAGTGGGGCCATAGACTCAAACCTATCTTGATATCCCTCGACTGATCCATGCTGGGACCAGGACTGGAAGGGTTGAAGGGCCAGGGGCTTACCACAAGGGATGCCCAGAGCTGAGGGCCTGAGGTCCCAACTGGCTTAGAGGTGGGACCAGAGCCAGTAGAGCCAAAGGTCCTGGGGGGACCACACCCATAAGAAGGAAGCAGCTCGGGGAGTTATGTAGCCTGGAATAAAGGCAGAATACATGCCACTTGAATGGAGGGATCCAGGTGGGGTTCAAAGAGGGTCCATTGTGGGGTCAGTGATATATTGACAACAGCTGCTTGCCATCTGCTTGCTTTGGGCTGCGGTATAGGGGAGGAACAGAGCTACAGATAGTACCTCCTGGCATTGGGACAAGAAATGAGCAGCCTCCTGTTTAATTAACATCAATTAATTAATTAACAACAAGGCATGGCAGGCAAGAAGGCAGGCGGTTAGCCCAGAAATAGGCAGGTGGGCCACAAGAAAATCGGCCCCGAGAAGGCCCTCTCTTACAGCGACAAACTTGCAGAAGTCATGGTACCTGAATGACAGCCAGCATGGCTTCGTCGTGGTGTTGTCTGACCACCCTCATTTCTTTCTATGATCAGGTGACTCATCGCCTGGATGGGGGAAAAACATTTGACATCATATATCTCGACTTCCAGAAAGCCTTTAACCTGGTATCCCACGAGGTATTGATCAGAAAACTGGAAAAAATCAGG
This sequence comes from Caiman crocodilus, assembly GCA_030014935.1. Classification (NCBI taxonomy): domain Eukaryota; kingdom Metazoa; phylum Chordata; order Crocodylia; family Alligatoridae; genus Caiman; species Caiman crocodilus. Next base: position 10,818,515 of record JAGPOW010001543.1, on the reverse strand, counting down.
CTCAATTGCAGGACTGTCAAGTGGGTGCAAAACTGTTGTGGGTTAGGACACAGAGAATCCAAATGAATGGATTGGTGTTGTCCTAGTGAGATGTGGGCAGCGGTGTACCCCAGGGGTCAGTACTTTGCCCAATGCTGTTCAATATCTTCATCAATGACCTGGATGAGAGGGTGAAAAGCCCATCCACCAAATTCGTGAATGACATCCAGATGTGGGGTTGTGCAGACACACCTGCAGATAGGCTGCAGATACAAGCAGACCTAGACAGGCTGGCATGTGGGGCAGAATGGAACCAGATGAGGTTCAATGTAGAGAAATGCAAAGTGCTGCATCTGGGAAGGAAGAGCCCCCAGCACACCTACAAGTTGGGCATCGCTAACCTGGTCAGCACTACAGATGAAAGCGGTTTGGGAGTAACAATAGACCCCAGCATAAATATGAGCCATCAATGCGACACAGTAGCTGCTGGGGCCAATAAAACTCTGGCATGCATCAATCAGTCCAGTAAATCCTAAGAAGTGATTCTCCCACTTTACTCAACATTGGTGCAACCACAGCTGGAGTATTGCATCCAGTTCTGGGTGCCGCACTTGAACAAGGATGTGCTAAAGATCGAGAGGGTCAAGAGAAGGGCCACCCGCATGACCAGGGACTTGCATGGCAAGCCATATGGAGAGAGGCTGAGAGATCTCGGACTCCTCAACCTAAAGAAAAGAAAGCTGAGAGGCGACCTAATTGTGACTTCCCGCTATATCAGAGGCATACATCAGGGGCTCAGTGAACAACTGTTCACCAGGGCACCCTGGGGGAAAACTAGAAACAACAGCCACAAACTCCTGGAAGATGGTTTCAGGCTGAACATTAGGAAAAACTTCTTCACAACTAGGGTGTCTAGACTATGGAACACCCCCCCCCAGAGGTGATGCAGTCACCTACCTTAGAGGTCTTCAAGAGAAGATTGGACAGTCACCTGGCTCGGGTTGCCTGACCCCAGATGTCTTTCTTGCTGATGCTGGGGCCTGGATCCTTCAGGGTCCCTTCTGGCCCTATGATTCTGTGCTCATATTGGGTCTACTAATGACCCACTGGGAGGCACTCTTATCCTCATCATTAAGTTGCTTCAGGACTGAGCTCTGATATACTTATCCTTTCATCACATGGTCAAGTGCTACCTTTACTCCACAGAGCTCCCAGTCTTCATGGCCTGCAGTCCGCTTCTCCCACAAGCACATCAATGTTTTTTCTTGTGCTGCCTCTTATATTTGGCATTAGAAGTGTTTAATCCCCTTTAATCCTCTTTCAGAGTCATTTCCATCGTATTGTTTCCAAAACACTGGTACCCATTCATTGCAAACTGCATTACACGCACAGCTAGGTTATCCAGAAATATGCTGGTATGATGGATACCTTATCATCCCTTTCCTGAACAACTTTGCCTGTCTCATCAACATATTGTCTCTTGCTGTTAAACTCTTCAGGGTGGGGACTGCCTGCCTACTATGTCTGTATGGCACTTAATACAATAAGACCTTTACTGGAGCCCAAGGTGGTGTTATTATTTATATAACAAGTGTGTGCTAATAAGAATGAATTACCAAAAATTGCTTCCTGCAGCTGGGCTTTCTTTAGAAGCCTCCCATCCTTTCACTGGGCAGGTGGGACTTTGTATAATTTGAGAGCTCTAGAAACCTTCAAGAAAAAAAAGACTCAGCCACTGTCAGCAGCTATCTGGGTGATTTAACACAAGGTACTGGTCCTTGGGACATTACGATCTATGATTATAGGAGGGATGGTGCAGCTGGAGATGTTGCCCTTCAGATGAGATGAGAAAGTCCTGTCGATTGTTAGTTATTAAAGAGCTCATCAAAAGTGATGCAAGAACCGCAGGTGAGGGCACTGCCCACAGTTCTGTAGTGTTACAACCCTTGAACATAGAGTTGGTTGAAATTTGGCATTGGGTCCCTGGTAGATATTTTGTCATGACATTGGAATTCTTTTTAATTTTAAGAATCTGTTTTAATATTAGGGCCATGGAAAAATTAAGAATGTGACAAATAGAGAATGTGGTGGTATTCCTCTGACTACAACCAAAGATCTTTACTGTCATATGCAGTCTTGTGGAGAGTGCATGTGGATTATGTATAAGATTACCAACAGATCCCATCTTTGTATCTTAGGGTCAACTTTAAGTGAAGTCCTGAGTGGGCAGGGAGAGTTTGCGCAAGGTCACACAGAAGAATCAAGAATGGCTCCACCTCTTTTGAACCCCTGCATCCTGTGACCATATTGAATATCAGTCAATCAGGGCATGTCTTTACTGTTTCTGGACTGAGGTAGGGAGGGATGCAGTAGAGCATGGTTAGGATTGCCAGGTATCCTTAAATTTATGGACAGACTGCAAAAAATGGGCTAAAATGCTTGTGGCTTAAAGTCCATAACTTATTTAGCTTCACATAAAAAACTAAGCCATGGGACTTGATTGAAAATCCCTAATCACTGGCAAATGTTGAAGAACAGACAGAGCAGAGCGATACCACGTGGTGTCTGAGTGGGGGTGCAACAGAGCTTTGTAGTCCACATGCGTCTCCGTAGGTCCCTCCTCTCCAATTCTAGCTTGTAAAGCTGTTGCTGCTGCATCCCGTCCCATCTCATCACCTGCCCATAACACTGCTAGGTTGTTGGTAGGCAGACAGTAGTCCTTCTTTGAATAGGGGAGGTATAGGCTGGGCAGCAGCATGGAGTAGGGGACTCCTGAGGAGGGAGCCGTATGGTGTAAAACCCTTGCTGAAATAAAGTGAGGTTGCAAACTGAAGACAACTTTTTTACTGATGATCTGCAGACATCTTACTGGCAACCAAACTCTTTTTTTACTATGGTTAGTGTCAACCTTCTAAATTTGGAACCAGGCCTTGTCCAGGGCCTGGCAGAAGGGTTACAGTTACATTATGTAAAGTATATGTCAGTAAAAAAAATTGTTTGTTAGTAAAAAACATTGCAGATCGTCAGTAAATAATAATAATAATAATAATAATAATTTTTTGGTTAGCAACCTAAGCATGGTGTACATATTCTGGGTACATTATTCTCCCCAAGCAGACATAACATAGCTGCCTTTGGATGATGGTGGGTGGGTATCAAGAGACTGTCTCTGACATGTAGGTTGGAGTGCACCCTGTTACAGTAAGAAGGCCGCATTACACCCATTTCAAGATATAGCATGAGTGCTATGCTTCACTGTGATATCTAGTGGAGCCCAGGTTGCTATAAGCTTGTCCTTAATTGCTGCTGCTCTTTACAGACATGGTCTAACTTCCGCCTGTTGAACAAAGAGTGTTCCTAAATACTTGCATGATCCAGTTCTAGAGAGTTAGAGAATACATCTATCTGGGTTGCCAACTACACTCCAAAAGTTGATTTTAAAAAACAGGGTACTTGTGATGAATTTTTCCCCATTATTTTTTTCTTGTTTTGTTCAAACTAGCCTACTTTGAATATAATAAGGAGGCACAGTGGAGAAAATAATCCTGCTTCTTTTGCAATATCAGCAATTGCTAGCTGGTGTACTCCTTTTGAACTGCATGCACCACTGCCCTCTACTGGACCATGACAGAGCAGTGAAATTAATTTCCAGGCAAGCGGTTTGAGTCCTTTGGAAAAAACACAGTTCATGCTGGGATGTACAACCAGGGGAAAAGCAGAATATGCGTTGCGAGACATGGTAGGAGAGTCAAGAAATCATTAAACCCCTCCAGGGCCTATGTCTGGAATTTAAACACTACCGGAAACCAATTACAGCAAAGTAACTTGCTAGCAGTTTCATTATATGCAGGAAAAGGATGTGAGAGACTGCAGAAACCTGCTAGCTGGAATAATGAAAACACAGTGGAAGATTTTAAATATGCAATCGACATCCTTGACTGGAGTTTTATATCAGTACTAATAAAATTCATAATTATGATATACTAATTTGAAAGTATTTGTGCTTCTAAACATAACAGGATGGAGCTGTATGAGCAATCTGGGGTCAAGTACTAGAAACTGGCCTGGCTCCACTGATTTCAGTGGAACTATGTTAACTTAACCCACTAGAAATATGTCCTCAAGCACTCAGTGAATCACTTACGGGAAAATTAAACAAGACCACTGCATTTCAGGCATTTTTATGAAAGAATGTAAATTTTAAATATGTGCAGTTATGCAGACATTCTTTCTTGTTTTGATTATTTTGTGTGTGTATCTTTTAGGTTGAGTGGATGATTAAGTGTTGGAGGAGGCTGGATGAAAAAGCGATTGAAGTCAGTAGGTGTTTTCTATTGATTTTACCCAGCATGGTCCAGATCCATTCCTGCTGTCATGCACTGAAACCAGTCAAGGTGCGAGAGCTGAACTGGAGGACCTTTGGTCCCATATTCTATGGTTTCTGTGACAGCACTTAAGAAGAAAGTATTAGAGATTGCTAAGAGAGCTCCACTGAAGTCGATATAACTACCCTAAGTGTGGCGGGGCACTTTTGGTGCCTGCCACTTTAAGAGATGAGACAAGCAGCCAGCAGGTGCTTGATTGTGGTGGCCATTTTAGATCTCTGACCACCTATATAAACAGAGCAGTTCACTGCTGGCAGGTGAGGCAGAAACACTGCCTGGGTGCAAGGCTGTATGCAACATCCTGGAGGTAAGGGCAGGAGCTTTAGGGGATGTTTTGGAGATTTGTGGTCCTGACCTAAAACTGCACCCTGCCAGTGGTGTGGGAGCACCCAGGAAATACCAGGTCAGTTACCACCCTGGTGAAAAGTGGGCTGGGGTGCCTTAACCCCTAGTCCCCACAATACTGTGAGTTCAAGGGGGCCAGGAATGGCTATAGTCACCTGAGTCCAAGGAGGATGAAAGACCCAGATGGTGCCAGGTGCAGCTACAGCCACCTGAGCCCCTGCTGGGGAGGGAAGGCCCATGGCCCCTGTGAGGGGGCAGGTGTGGAACCCCAGTAAGGGGGAAACCAGAGGGCTAGGAGCCCAGTATATGTGTGTAAGTGTATAGAGTTGCCTGGTGAGGGATGGGGGGTGGAATTAGACCAGGATTCGGCACCAGGCTGGACTGTGCAGAGCTGGGGAACTCACAGGAACTGAAGGGCTGCATGGCGAGGCCAGTATGTGAGTAGTGAAGCCTGATGGCCCAGAGAGGTCGCTCAAGGAGGAGCAGGGCAGTGGAGTGTGGCCTGGTACTGGGCAGTATGCCAGAGGCCCCAGTGAGAGAGGGGCAGAGTTGGTATGAATGTGCATGTGCGTGGAACCCAACTTTGGACTCGGTTTGCTCCGGTCTCAGGACAGGAGTAATATTAACCTGGATGCCATCTGCAAGGCTTGGGTTGCAGTGTAGGGGAGGAATGGAGCTGCAGACAGTGCTCCCTTGCATAAGGGCAAGAATGGGCAGCCTCTTGCCTAATTAACACCACAATCATATATCATCAAGGCATGGCAGACGAGGAGGTGGGCGATTGGCTCAGAAACAGGTGGCCAGGCCAATGACAGACTGGTCCCGAGAAAGCCCCCCTGTTACATTAAGATTGCTAAGAAAACTCTATGCCCTGTAATGCTGGGAGGTAAAAATGCTTTAAAATGTGTTTAGCATAGTGGTAAACCAGAGCCAATCATAGAGAAAATGGCACCCTGGGTGAGCTTGTATTTTGGCACCCTTGCCGGTGCTTCCTCCTCACTCCATTGCCACCTCCCAAATCACTGGTGCTGCTTCCCTGCTGCAGAGGGGCTCCATCTGTTGGACTGGGGAGCTGGGCAGGGAATCTGCCTATGGCAGGGGTCTCTGGCTGCAGCCCCATGGAGCCAAAGCAAAAGGAGTAGGAGTCTGCAATGAGTTCCTGGTAGTGCTGGCATAGGGGCTTCAGTTTCCTGTAGATGCCACAGGGCTTCTCCAGGGCCTGACATACAACTGGCCACATGCAGGTAAGACTCAGATGGATCCCTCCTCTGCTCCCCTCTGCAGATTGCTGGTCCCAGCCCAGGGCTCCCTGTATGCAGGATCAGGTGGGATCAGGTGCTGCTGGTCCTGCTGCCCCCACAGGCAGAATCCAGGGCAGCCTGACCTGCCACCTAGAACCCCTTCCTCTCCTGCCCTGGCATCACGTGGGGGCATCCACACCCCAGGCTGGAACTGCTACCTGCTGCTTGCGGCTCCAGTGTGTGTGTGTGTG
>JAGPOW010001543.1:10763387-10812214 GCA_030014935.1 Caiman crocodilus | reverse complement strand
TGTGTGTGTGTGTGTGTGTGTGTGTGTGTGTGTGTGTGTGTGTGTGTGTGTGTGTGTGTGTGTGTGTGTGTGTGTGTGTGTGTGTGTGTGTGTGGTGCCCTCCTTACCACCTTAAAGCCTGCTTTTCTTGTAATTACAGATTTTGTCAACATTCCTCATCAAGGAGCTGGATCCTGCACTCAGTTTTCTGCAGTGGCTGCAGCCCCTGTCATGGTTTCCCAGAGCACGAGCCCCTTCCCGGTGTGGAGCCGTGCTGCAGAGCAGGGGAAGCTGCTATGGACTGTGGCGCTGGGGGAGAAGGAGCGGCTTGGAGGGCTCTGGGCTCTGGTGCTGCTTTATGCAGTCCACCACAGCTCAGCCCACCCCACAGCAGGGTCCCCCACCAGGAAGGGCCTCATACTCCCTGACACTGGCAGGAGCTGCTGTGCCTCTCTGCATTTCTGATTACTTAAACTGGTTTATGTGTAATGTCTGTCCCTAGCTATTGGGGTTTGATAGTGGACAGTCCCCATCAGCCACCTCAGGATATGGGCTGCTCTGTGACAAGTCATGGTGACAGGTGAGGGCATGCAAACATCCAGGCTAGGGACAGACATTACACACAAACTGGTTTAAGTGATCAGAAGCAAGTTTAAACCTGTAACAGAACAGACGTTCAGTGCACGGAAACCAGTTTCAAAATGGCCAAAACCGGTTTCAGAAAAACCTGGTTGAATGTAGTATCAGATTTAACTGATTTGACTCAAACCAATTTATGCAATGTCTGTCCCAGACCCCTTCCTGGTTTAACTTAAACCAGAGCCCCCAGCATCCTGGCATGCTCTCTGGGCTGGGCTCTGCTCCAGCAGACCAGGGCTGGTCCCGTCCCTCTGCTTCCCAGCTGGAGCTTTTGTCCCAGACCCCTTCCTGGTTTAAGTTAAACCAGAGTTGCCCAGCATGCTCTGCAGCCTTAGGCAGGGCTGTGCTCTCTGCTCCACTGGAGCAAAGGTGGGCAGGGGCCAGATGCCAGCCCCTCTAAGGGGGCAGGGAAGAGGTTTATTCTCCCTCCCCTGTCCCACCAGCTGGAGTCTGGCAGGCAGGGGCACAGCAACCCATGCCAGGCATTTCTCTGCTCGCTACTCCAGGAGTGGGGGCATAGCCAGACACTGTCCACATGGCCCCCTTAGATGAGGGTTATTTTCCCTCTCCCTCTGGTGTCTGGCAGGAGGGGCGGGGAAGGAGCTTATTCCACCACTTGCCTTGTGCAGGGAATAATTGGTGGCAGTGGTCTGGATGGGCAGACTCCGGCTGCAGTCCCTTGGGGGAAGAGGAGGGAATAAACCCTCTCCCTGCCCTTTCTGTTTCAGGAGGCCATGCTGGCCAGCCTCTGGCCATGGCCCCGCAGCTGCAGCAGCAAGTGGGGAATGCCAAGCAGACCCCAGCTCGAGGCTGGGCCAGTGAGACAGGGAGGGGGGAATTAAACCTCCACCCCAGCCAGTTCACACCAGGCTACTGCTGAGGCTGGCCATGTCCCCCCCACTAGCTTCCCTGCAGTCGAAAGCTGCTTTAGTGCCTCCTGGCATCTGGCCTGAGCCACTGCTGGCATGTGCCTGCATTTCCTGAATGTCTGTTCACTTGCAAATTGGTTCGATCTAGGCAGGTTAGATTAACCTGCAAAAATTGAATCAATTCAGGCTCTGGCTTTTTGAATGTCTGTCCCTAGTCCTAAAGTCTGGCTGGTGGAAGGAGGGGAGGGATATGAATGCAAGGAAGACTTACTGCTGTTTCCATTACAGGTACATTCACTGTCAGTTTCCAAGCAAGATGCAGCTTAAAGCAGAAGGGAAGTCTCGTGAGGAATAATTTTTCTCCACTCTTACCTGTATCTCCTTCTGGTTCTCCATCCATCACCCCAGAGTTGAGAAGATACATTTGGGCACCTCCATAGTTTATGGCCAGGAGATAGCTGAGAATGAAGCTACTGTTTTTTCTCCCTACTCTCTGATCACATTGCAGCATGGCCAAATCTTGCAATTTTTTCATGGGTTTTGTGATCTTTGGCAGTCTTAAATCTCTCAGTTCCTGGAACCAAATTATTCTGTTAGAGTCTCAGTTTTAATTAAAACATAAATTTTTTTTTGCTTCCTTGTGACTGGGTAGTACAGGCTGAAAACATGAACTCAAAAGAGGAGGATTTTGAATGTATCACTTAAAAAAATGTTATGTTTTTAGCCAATATCTTGATTTTTTTTTTGCGGTCTGACTCATGATTTGTGAATGGTTGGAACTGGAAGTACTGATATCTTCCCTTTCTATTGTATAGCAGATGGGAACATTTAGTCCTATATGTAATGAAGGCTTACTGTAAGGCAGCCAATTCTTACAGTACTACACAGTGCAACTTGAAAAAAATGCTTAAGAATAGGAGACTCCATATAAGCCACTGAGAGCCAAAGGGACATAGTGTTTTATAAAGACTCGAGGGCCAACACTTATGCTCTTGATTAAAAAACACCTTCAGATTTTTAATAGGTACAAGGAGTTAAGGTCTGTTTTGTGTCTCATCTGAAATACAGTCTCTCCCCCGTCATGCTAGCACACTGGGTTAGTACTGATTCAAAGGCAAGAATGCCAAATGCTGATTCACCACTGTCAGCTTTTGTAGCACCCTGTAGTTTCCTTGGAAGCAGCTAATAATGAGATTATCATCTGAGGTGCTGTGGCTCCTTATTTGCTGTCCGTACGTGCTCCACAACTAGCAGCGCATTTTTGGTATTTTGGGTAGATTTTACTGCCACCTAGGTTGAGCCTATCACATTATTAGTCTCACCTTGGCTCTAAGCCAGATTAGAAGGTTTTTTTGTCTGAAAGGGAAAGTCTAATAATTTCATCTCAATGCACAGCCTCCCTGCTCCTGCCTTGTATATTCATATGCTTTCTCATCTGGACTTCACATGGGCTAAATTCTGCCACTTTACTTGTAATATGTAGTAAATTAGTCTGCGGCTGGTTCATTGGGGTAACTCAAGGGGAAGTGACTCTCTGCTTTGTATTTTTACAGTTATAATTTGCACCTATACTCTGCAGTGCCTTTGAACCAGAGTTTTCCTTGGAACTAAAATGAACAGGGCAAGCTGGATAAACAGCCAAAGGAACTTTTCCATAGGAACTGGCCAACATTTCCAACCAGGATAGCAATGCCGCTGTTTGGCTGCATGCGTTCATACAGAACACTTGCAGCTCGCTGAAAGCCCAGGCTGAGCCTGCACCCACCGTCAGCTTGCAGGTGCAACTCTGAATGTGTGCAGCTCTCATTCTTTTGTTGCAGATGGTCCAGAAGGTGTCAAAAGCAGAAGCAAACTGGTTGAAGTACAGTACACAAGTGATTTTTACACCTGTCAGGCTTTGGTGTGGCTGAAAACAAAGCCATCAGATCTCCATACTGTTCATCAGAGGGCCAGTTAAAAAAAGCTTAGCAAGTAATTCACCTGCTCACATGAGTCAGTTCACTATCTTTCCTCCTGGAGTCTGGGAAATCTGTGTGATGCTTTGTACGTAGTGGTTGTTTTAGTTCTTATCACCAGGTGGCAGTCTTGGATAGCAGAACAAGGCTGGAAAAGGCTGATGTGTTTATCTGTTTTATGTCAGATTGGATGTCCTGCTCCTCCTCTGGTGCCCCAGACCTTTCTGTGCTCATTGTCCTTGGCGTTCTTCACTCTGGCACCAGTTGCTTTAGAGCTGTTCCCATTCATTTCCCTAGGCCAGTTTTATCGCTCAAGGTTGCTGCAGTATTTTACTTTTCAGTCTATTTTTCCTCCCCAGAGGCATGTAGCCAATACACCCCATTAGCCTTTAGTTTGTCAAGGATCTCCATGGAACGTAACCGCTTGGCACTTTGAGAAATAGACACAAGCCAGAGCCAAACTTCACTGAAGTTTGGAAGTGATCAGAGCAGGGTTGGTCTGGGCTCATTAGAGACACTGCAGAGTTCAAGCTGTATTCAACTCCAAAAGTTGCTGATGTGGCTTCGGTGTGAGTCCACCCCTGCTAAAACCCCAAATGCAACAACCTGTGGTTGCACCTTTTGGCTAGCCCAAATGCATCCTGATTGCTGCCTTACTATTACTGACATAAGAACGATATCACCCTTGTTGGCCTTCCGCCTTATTAGAAAGAAAATGACTTCAGCAATCGGGTCGGTATGTCTCTCACTTCATGTGTAACATGAAGCAGCAGCCTGAAAAGCTCCTGTTTACGTAGGCACGTGGGTGAAGCTGGCTGCTCCCAGGCACGCTTATGAGAGGCAGATCTCTTTGACTTATTTCCGTTCATGAAAGGGGCTGATTGCATGGCAGACAGCTGAATTTTCCACTGAGCCAGAGGCAAAGGAGAGAGGCTGGCAGCACCCGCCACTTCCTGTGTTCTTGGAATTTCCTGGCTGAAAGCAGCTTTGCTCCGCTGGTTTTCACCTAGGCAGCCTGGTCCCACCCACAGCAGCTCAGGGAGATAGACAGTGGGGTCATGGACTGCTGGCAGCTCCCCATGGCAAGTGTACCAGGTTGGCAACCTGCTGTTAGCAGCTTGTAACCTTTATTCCCTCGGAGGCTTGGAGCAGTTGGCAAAGCCTAGCTTGGGCAGAACTTGGCCCCATGGGAAGACTTTGGTATATTCCCCTGGCAAGAGCTGCCAGCGGCGCTTTGGTGCAATGCTGGCCCCTCTGACAGATGTGCGCTGAGGGAGAATGGCAGTGGTACCAGTCCCTGCTTGCTTTGAGATGACTCTCCTCTTTGGCATGGCTTCTTGCAGAGCACGTGGTGTTGTAATTTCCTCCCCTGCAACGTGGAGAAGGTGTTTTTGCTCTGAGAGCAGTCCCACAACATGCACTCAATAGAAAGTTGGTTCCTTGCCAGATTTAGGATTTCCATGGCCTCTGAATGCTGGAAGCTGTCTGGGAAGAGGGGCAGGGGACAGGTCAGTAAGAACAGGCCCTATATAAATACTCCCCCTTAGCATCTGCTCTCTGCCACTGAGAAATAACAGTGACGTGACCCAGTATGGCATCTCTCGTGTGCTTGTCTTTATATGCAGCCTTCAAGGTCTATGTGGAGCAGGGTGGCAGAGCTGAAAGGTCTTCTTGCTTTGCCTTCAGCAACGTAAGCTTGAAGCCTACTTTGGGCACATGTCAAATGTTAGCCTCAGTTGACCCATCAGTAAATGGACACCTGCTCATTCAGACTGGGAAGTCCATGGTAGCTGGGTGTGATAGTAGCCACATCACTTACTTGGGGGTCATTGGCTCCAGAAACTGTTGTCCCTTCACCATATCAGCTCAATGATATGGTCACATGGCAAGATGGATCTTTGACTGGCACTTTTTTGAATGTGTATATACAGTGTAGTCAGAGATATGAAATCAGGCCCTCTATTGTCTTCTGTGGATTTATGCTAGTAAAGAATCTGGCCCATTCTAGCACTACATAGCTTTTTATTGCATGTAACATATTTCATGCTAGCAGTCTCCAGATGCTTCACTGAGTGTTAACACCATGAGAGAGAAGCCATATGCTGGCAGTGATACAGTGCCTTGTATTTTGAAGAACTGGAAGTGCTAGGAAATGAAGCTTCAGAGTCCATATAAGGTGAGGGATTTTTAGGGAATGACCTGGCACAATTTATGCAGCTGTCTGAAGTGCCAGGTATCGCTATTGCTCAGGGATCCAGCTGTTCACCTTAGAAACACAGCCGCTTCTGAAGGAGGTTTGAAAGGCTGGGCCATTTTGAAATGGCTGCCAAAATGGTTTGCAAGCAAAATGTAACAGTGCTTCTCCATTAATTTAAAGAGGAGGGAAGCACTATTTGGTCCTACTTGGATTTATTTTTAGCAGCAAATATTTGAATTACAATAGGGCCCAGATACACTGAATAGGATTGAGTAGGATTTCAAAGCAGATCCAGACTTACAGTGTGTCTCCTCAAAGATATAAAGGAGTATAACAAAAAAAAGCTGGAGCAACTTTTAAGTTCTCCATGGGACATGGTTACAGAATGACAGTTTCACAAACTGATGGTCCACGGTGGATCGTAATTGTGGCATTTTCCACATGAGAATCAGTTGTTTCATTGACTGATCTAAAACTATGGGATTTTTACTTTTTTTAATGAAGAAATCAGTTATTTCCAAGCATGCAAAACAGCGGTCTCTGAATATATGGAAAAGTCAGCGGTGCTGAAGCATGTCAGAAAGAATTGCCCATTTCTCTAGTTGACAAACTGTCCGACAGTGCTCTGCAGCAGCTAAAACATTAGGAGGATTTTGCATGGCAGCCTCTTCTTGTAGATATAGTAAAAGCCCGATTCAATTCACATTCTATTGCAAGGTAAATCCAGACCAACTCTAAAAAAGTCCCTGGACCTACACCAGTGTAAGAGATACAAACAGCATCAAGATCAGTGCTTTAGTATCAAAGTCTGATGGATCTGGCCTCTAGTCTGGTAAGAAAACATCTGTGCAAAATAGTTGGATCATATACCTACTGTAACTAATAGATCTGCCCTGATAATAAGCTTCCCCAGAGGTCTGCTTAGGGTTAGAGCCCATGCTGTGGAGGAGAAGCAAAACCCATTTTTTTCTTTTCCATAATACTTTCCTCTGACTTTACTTCTCAGAAACATCTGTGTAAATATATACAATGCAAACAGAGGGACAGAGCTGGGCCTCATGGCTAGACTGCAGGACTTGGGGTCAGGAGGACAGCAAGCTTCTATTCCTCCCTCTGCCACTGATTGATAGTGACCCTTGGCTTGGTCCCTAGCTCTGGGTGTCTCAGTTTATCCCTCTGGATTATGGGTGTAATAATAATATACGTCTCAAAAGCTGCTGCCTGCTGAAATCCGATACTGCCATACAACAAATCCAGCAATGAGTGCCTTGGATTCTTTAGATACAAGCTGCTGTCTAAAATGCAAATTACTATTCACTATGAGTCACTAGTTGGATTTTAAGCAAAATGTTTTGGAACTGTTTTTTTAAAAACGAATGGGACATCACTAGGTTAGCTGTAAAGTACAATGTTTTTTTGTTGTGGTTGTCAGTGAACTGGCCAGCAGCAGTAAAATATTAGGAGTCTAACACTAGGCATCCAGTTTTGAGCTTGCTGGCTTCATGGCACAGCCTGTGTCAGCGCACTGGGTATTGCAGACCCTGCCAGAATGGGCCTGAAACTGTTGTGTATTTGATCTCACAACTTCTCAAACAGATTTATGAGGTGTCTGATTCAGTGTGTTTTTCCTGGTAAGGAAAGGTGCCTAGAGTATATCCAACCCTATGTACAGACTGCTTCTCTCTCAGGACTATGCACCATTGGTTATACACAGTTCAGGAAGCTATCACTGGCCTCTGGCCAAGACGTGATGTCATTCCCCTCCAGTTGTATACAACGTATGGGATCTGCAGTAGCAGAAGCAATTAGGACCTGCTGTCATTCCAAGGGTGCAATTCCCCATTGCCCCGTCATCTTTCAAGTCAAATTTACTGGCAGAGTTTCTCCCTGAACTATACCACCAGGAGAGGTCAGCAAGTTCAGCAGCCCAATGTGGTTAGAGGAAGGCTTATCTGGATTGCAATTCCAACTTCAGCTGCATGTTAAGTTATTACATGGCTAGCAGATCAACTTAGTGTCAGGGCCATGACATGGGATAAGGATATTGGTTATCAGTCTGAGATCTGAGTCTATAAAATAAATACTGACTGCTGTTGGAGCAGATGACACAGTGCACTGACACCGAATAAAGGCTTCCTCCATGAGTCATCGGGTGGTATTGCAAGGAACTCAGCAGATCGATGACTACAGAAGCAAAATAATTCATAATAGATTTTGAGGTTTTCTGCAAGAGACCTCCATGGGGATGAAAGGACAGTGGGTCTGCACTTCCATCGGAGCACAGGGAGGAGATGAATCTTCTATTAAACTAGCACGGATTCAACTGCCTGTATGGATCGCCAGGGGCATAGGTAGATTAAAACCTCTCTGTGAGTGCAAGGGAAATACCTATATTCTGTTGCAAAAAGGTACTTCTCCACAGGAACAGCAAATCGGCTCAGCAGCTCACGGCCGTTTGCAGAGTCTAGAGGCTGTTCTGCTTTGCTGAAGACTGACAGAACTGCCAGCACTTAGATCACATCAAGCTGGGCTGGGCATGTGGTTGCACACCATGCTTCAGAAGCCAGTCCTCCAGTGGCAAGGGGGTAATTGAGAAAATCCATAGGCTTTTCCTGCGGTGAATCCCAATTTTAAACATAGATGAGTTCGGTTTCTTTGTCTTCAAGGGGAGCAACGCTTACATTATCAAGGAGAGAATTTAGGCCTATTTTTTCCTTTTTCTTTCTTTTTTTCCTTTTTTCTTTTTCCAGGATGATCCTGGAAACCTAACCCACAGCCAAGAGCTGAGCTGCCCACTCCCTAGCTAGGCTCGCTCTGCCATTTTCACCGGCAGTGAGGCCTTTGCCATTGGGTAGCTTTGTGCATTGTATGATACCATGGTCAGAGATTTCATGATGTGACCCCTGGAGATCACGTGAGGTCTAGAACATTTGGATCCTTCAAGTGGTAACAGAGAGATGATGTAAGAGTGTAATGTGGTGGTGTTTTTGGCCAAAACAGGAGTTTGGTTCTATTTTGTTTCAAGGACCACTTTCATGGGGAGTGTGTATGTAGCTGCTGATGAGAGGTAGCTTGAAAGACTCACAGTAAAGACAGGATCGAAATAAATGTAGGAATTTGGAGCCAGCACATCCAAGTAGCATTTCTGTAGCCATCTAACTGCAATTTTGAGTACTTGTTCACAGTTTGGATTCTGTTTGCACCTATAGGAGAATCGTCTTACACAGCATGGTACCTACTAGAGGCAAAATGAAGGATGGGGCAAACCAATCCCACCTCTTATCCCTGTGGCCTAGGCTGCCTGTGGATGTGCTCATTTGCATTCTAATTTGAGCACGTTGGATCAGACTCAATTCATCGAGTCTAGGAACCGCTCTTATTAAAATTACTCCTCTCTCCCCCACCCCGAGCCTGTGGAAAGGGCATTTTCTCAAAGAGCAGGAGACACAGGTTCTTACTTCTTCTCCACTTAGAGGTCTTCCCTTTTCCAGTATAATTGCTCTAATCCCCAGGCTGTGGGTCTAGGTGCTGCCCAGAGAACTCCTGATGTTGGCTCCTTGCTTTTTGCATTTCTCTAGTCATTGGGCAAACAGCAGTGGGACATTTTCACCCCCCTTAGGAGGTGCGGGGAGGGACCTCTCCCTCTGGCTTCTTCCAGCCAGCTTTAAGTGGAGGGGTAGAGAGGGCTATGGATAAATAGAAGTGGGATAGATCCTGCTTTTGGGTGGAGGGACCTCTGGTCCCTGTGGGGCAGAAGCTGTCTCACTGAGCCACCCTGCTAACTTGCTTTTTTTCCTTTGCCCCCACATACCTTTCCTTCTTGACTGTCCAATAGGCTGTTTTCAAGAGCAGGGATGGAGAGTCCTCTAGGCCCAGTGAGGGTCAACCTTTTTGGCAGGCATACCACAGATAAACCTCGTGCTTCCCTGAGTGCCACTCCAGTGCCCAGTCGGCTGCTCCGCTTTCTGCTCCCTGCCCTGTGCCCCTGTCTGGTCTGCTGTTCCCTGTCTGATCGGCTGCTTTGCTTTTTGGTTTCCTGCCCTACCTGCTGCTGTGCTGCCCATCCCCTCCCTAGTCTGCCACGTGCCACTTGTGGCACCCATGCTGCAGGTTGGCTATGCCTGCTCTAGGCAATGCCTGGCCTATCACTTGGTGATCAAAGCACTAGGCTGGAAAGCAGGACTGACAGATTCAAGCCTCTTCTAGACGGGGATAGTGGTGTACTGTATAGCATACAGCTCTTCAGCCCCTAACCATTGGACTAAATAGTTTGAGCCCTTCTCTTTCTCCTCTAGCATCAAACACCCACCAGTTACAGTTTTGGTGTGACAAAAGTTTTGGACTTGCTGTTATGCACAGGCCCTGACAAGTCCATTTTGCCTACAAGTTGACATAACCATAGTGCAAACTCCTGACTAGGTAAGCACATGCCAAGTATAGCCACGTGGAATCTAAAATCTGTGTAAGTGCCAAAACATGTGCATGGGTGTAAGTGCCACTTAGGCCCAAACAGTTGAAATAGGATTTAACCCTTAATTCCCATTGATTTTCTTGTGAATTGGGACCTTCCTTCCCATTTGTGCCTTTGATGTTAGAAACAGAAAATGAACAGAAAACCTGCTGGATTCTGGTGAAATGGCAGATAAAGATGCAAAGGATGAAAAATAAAGGAGAAAGATTAGGCATAGGCCACCATGAATGGAGAAAAGCGAGACAAATTCCTAGACTAACTCTTGGAGTCCTCAAACCCACAGGCTATGGTACTCAGGCAGGGGATTTAAACAGTTATGCAATTTCATCCTCAATTATGCAAAAGAAAAATTAGTGGACAGAGGGAATGCAATAGATTTGTTGCCTTTGGACTCTACTAAAAAATTTGATACAGTGTCTTACACAATCTCACCAAAACAGTCATTCAGATTGGCTTGGTTTGAACACTGGTACATGAATTAAGTCACTGACAGCCCCTAGAGAAAGGACAGTTGATACACAGTGGTAGACATGGAGATTCCAAGCAAGGTGACTAGTGCAGCTGGTATTGCACTGCTTTTAGTTAGCATTTATTAATTATTCTAATGAGAGAGTAAATAGGATGCTAATAAAATTTACAGATGCCGAGGGACTGCAAACATCATTACAGACATAATATAGAGGGAAGCAGAAAGGTTAGAAATATGGGCTGAAAGTACTAAATGCTAATGAGGCTGGGGGAAAAAAAAGTTAGCTTGTACATCTGGGAAAAACCATCTGAAACAAAATTCTCTGGAAGGGAGAAACCCTGAAGGCTTTAAGGCTGAAAGAGATGTAGAAGCTGATAGCAAATTAGACAGAAGTTTGCAATTTGGTTCACTCATGGACAAGCCCTGGTGTAATGGCATTTGGCATATGGGGCCAGGTTGTCAAATGGGGTAAATTGTCATAGGTCTGTTGTAATCTCTGGAAACATGTTGTGACACAGATGAGGATCCGGCCAACTGTAGGCATGTATTTACCAGGAAAACAGTAATAAGGTGAAATGGAGTTCAGGAGCAGAAAAGGAGGAGAGGAAGCTACTCAACATCGCTTTGTCTGAAAGTTTAAAGATGCAATTGTACAGAAGCTCAGTTAGGGATAAAAAGGGAGGTCTTCATAGGAGCCAGCAAGTGCCTGAAGTGTATGGAAGAATTCTTTAGAAAAGCATGAATGGGATAACTGGAAGTAATGTGAGAGAAGCAAAAGTTCAGTTTGAAAAACAGGAAAGGCCTTCTAAAAAAAGAGAGATGTCTTAGCTTTATGAATAAGCTTCCAGGGAAAATGATGCAAATCTCATTGTTGTTAGGGTGAAAAATACTGAACACTAATATTATTATTGTTATTATTATATTATTAGGGCACTAATAAGTGTACCTTGGGAACAACAGCACGTTGGCTGGATGATAGTATAAATGACCAAATAAGTGTTTCCCATCTCTTTATGGAGAAAGAGGTAACTAACTATAGACATACATCTGCATGGAGACGCATGACAGGTTTCAGTGGATGATGATAGGCCACAGAGGTTCATCTAGTTGTCCACAGAGTGGAAGGAATTACTCTTCCACATGACAGAAATGAACATTGTCAAGCTGAGTAAATTGTGTGTGAATGGTAGTTTATTTTTCAGCAAGACTTCCAGCTGCAAACTAAGGAGCTCAAATGGTGATGAATTAACCATTAATGGATGGTCCACAGCTTCTGTAGTAGCTCTGGGTCCTTTGAGAGATACAAACACAGTAGTTCAGTTACTTAGTGCTGATTGCATTGGAAAAAAACCCTGAGCTTCCAGTAACTCTATATTCCTCTAGGCTGACCACTTTGCATCAAAGTATTCCCTCCACATGGTGGAAGAACAGGGATGTTTTACTCTTAAATGATCCCCTAAAGGTAAATTTCCATGCAGGGCTGCCAGATTCCAGAATACATCCAGTGGGGTAAAGAAAGAGGAACAAAGGTTTTTAAAAGGATTGATTAGGAACCTGAACTGAATTATAGGACAGAGCTTGCTTAGTTTCCTGCAAATAAAAGAAAGGGGATTTTACATATCTAATTCACATAGGATTTGAATCGGATCCTGGCTGCCATTCTTAGTCGACATCAGTGGCAAAACTGCAATGAACTGCATGTATACTATTTTGTATGAAGTCTGAGTTTCTCTTTCATTTCTTTACTTGGGAAGATGATATTGCTAGGGTGCTAAGTGCTGTTTGGACCCCTTTGTATACAGCAGTTACTTTGGAATCAGAGAGTTTAAAATGATAGACCAAGAGCGCAGACAGAAGTTACATTTGTTGCACGATCGCCCCCCTGAAAGCACTCTACAGCAGTGCCATGACACATACGCACAGCTGCAGAGTGATTTAAAAGTGGCCAATTGCATGACAAATCAACCCTTATCTAAGGAGAGATCAGATGAAGGAGCTCCACTCTGGAGCACCTTAGGGAACTTCCATTCCCTAGGATCAATCCATCACCTGATTGGGGCTATCTGCAGGAAGGGAGCGGGGAGAAGAGAGGGAGAGTGAACTGCAAGGGTTTTGCCCAGCCTGAGTTGGGGGCTGGTGTGGATTGGTTCCCCCTTTCCCAGCCTCCTCTATTGCCAGCTCAGGCCAGGCAAACCCCAGCCCACTCCCCCTCCTTTCCAGCACCAGAGCGGAAGGGGAACAGGGCTGGGGGAGAGAGGCTTCAGGCAGGCTCCTCAGCTAGATCAGCTCCAAAGTGGGGCTTGATCCCCAACCCCTGACCCAACAGGTGGACGTCTGTTGGATCACCAGGGCTGCTCTAACTCATGGTGCTTTTTGTAAAGCATGATGAGTTAGAGCGGGGGCTTGCGCGTCTGTCAGCGCCCATGGCGTTTTCTCAGTGAAGGGATCCTAAGACTTAGTAAACCAGATCAGACCTTTTCTACCGTGTCTCTAATGGTATTTGTACCTGACGCTTCAGTGGGCAGCAAGAATGGTTCTCTAAAGCCACCAGCCCATGTTATAATCCCATCCATAGACTGGAATCTCCTAGTGGTGTAACTGGGGGAGGGGAAGATGGCATAGTGTTATGCAAATAGCATAAATACCAGCTGGATGTTAGGTAAATAACATGGAAATAGACTTTTGCCTACTGCTTCTATTCTTATGTATGTTCTTGAGTTTTGCATTGCCTTAAAAACCTCCATTTTGTATTTCTCTGTTGCTTGACATAAGTGCTTGAACTTTTGCTCCTTTGTATGCTGTATGGGTGAGAGTGTGTTTGTGGAAAAGAAAGACATCAGCTGGCGACTGGCTAAAGAATGCAGACAGATAAATCAGGATTAGGTTCACTGTCCAGTTTGAAGAGGAGTGAGTAACCACAGCCTATTCTCCAAGTCCAGTGGTGTCAAACATCTGGTTGAATAAAGGTACCAGCTCTAATTTCTTGTTTCATCTCTTTTTTGTAGTCTTCCTTTTATTCCTTCCTCTGAACAAGTAGCAGTGTGGGTGGTAGGGATAAGGCACTGTTCTTTGAAATGACGGTGTAAAATGTTTCAGGTAACCTGCCTTAACTGAAAACTAGGCAACCAAGTTTCAAGTTCATCTCCAGTTTCACCCTTCCGGCCAATTGTGAAAAGCTTTAACTTGCCACTAAGGGGTAAAATAAAGACTAGAATGAAAGAGAAAGGGGAAGTGTGAGTATATTTTCAACCTCTGAATATGGAAGAGGTGCACAAAAGTTGAAGGTGGCCCTTTCAAAGCAAACACTGTAGAAAATGGCAGCAGTTACTGGCAAAATGTAACTCAAAGACTCAAGACTCAACAATAAAAATGGTTACATCCAGTGGTATAAAACTTGAAGCACCAAGCAGAAGGGTATAAAATGGTGCTAACCTTGTGGTTCATTGGTTGGATCCAGCCTACTAGGCTACCGGTGGGCTACTGGAGGTTGGTGTGCGGCCAGACGGCATGGTTCAGATTCCAGGGCCTCTGGGCCTCACTAGACTTGGCCATCACTGGCAGGAGAGTGAACAAGGACTGTGTGACATGGTCCTGTATGATATGGTCACCCTGCTACAGAGGGGTAAGAGGTTGGCCCCATCGGACCCCTACCACCACTACCACTGGCCCCAAAGCTTTGCTGTCAACACTGGACCTCTGACTGCTGCTGGACCTCCTGCTGCCACCAAAGGACCTGTGACAGCTGCTGCTGAACCTGCTTCTGTTACAGCTGCTGGCCCTGTGAATCCAGCCTGCAGAGAGCCCTGTGGTCCAGGTCTGGCCCAGGGTGTGTTTGACAGCCCTGACTCAGAAGGGTCTTCCACTTTAATGCGTTCAAGGACTAGGCCTCATTATAAAAGGACTTGGAGTGACAAAGCTGAATGTACATAATGCTTCTGCTCCAATATATTTTTAATTATTCATGCGCAGATTCTTTTGGAAGGGTAACAAGGCATTTGCCAAAACCCAGCCCGCAAAGCTTGACTTGTGTTTTTCTAGCAGACAGTCTGAAAAACACTGTCACAAGCAATCAACATCCTTGGGGAGTTGGCCTATTAGGAGGGTGTTTACTAATTGGGATCATTCTGTGGCATGTAATTGTTTGTGACACCAAAGCTGATTGGCCTGTCGGTGTCTTTACATCCTGCAAATCACCCATGACAGTTCTGATGAATTTGAAGTTTTTGATCCAAATAAACCTATGCAAAAAATGCTTCCACAATATATGTTTGTATAGAAGAAATGCGCGTGTGTGTATATCTATATCTATCTATATCCGTCTCGTGTGCTCTCTCTATATATAGAGAGAGCGAGCAAGAGCGAGAGAGCACAAGATGGATATAGATATAGATACACACACACACATACATAGAGAGAGGGATGTATAGCTATGTATAAATATATAGATATTTAATTTATATATCTATAGACATATATAAATTTAAAAGAAAGGATCTTCATCCTGGGTCAGATCCTGCAAATGGAAGCAAATGAGCATGCCAACATGTTTGTCAATTGACGTAAGGAACTTGCAAGACTCCCTATTTTCCCTCTCAGATTTAATTAAAAAACTGGAGGAGGTCTGGCCATGTTAAATTAAAAATGGAGGAGGAGGTTGCTTTAAACAAGACAAGGCTGACACCCTCAATGGAGGGTTTCTGGATATACTGGGAAGTTCAGAATTTAATAAATACCAGTGTAATGAGCTCACAGACAGGTCAAACCACCTGAGAGGTAAATGCTAACCAATGCAAGAATGCAGCATGCATGCATTTCTTCCATAGTTCAGTTTTGCTGAGGGAAAGTACAAAAGTTGAAAACAAACTTTTATAGAGCAGTCTGAGAGAATTTGTTTCTATCCCTACAGGCTTCTATAGAAAATACTCCAAGCGTTTATAGAATGCATTATATCCAGACGATGCAATTCTAGAAATCAGATTGACCATTCTGTAGGAAGTTGCCTTATTAATTACAGTCTGTAGGATTTATCCCACAGGGCTATTAATTTTCTCTAGGATTTCATAGGCAGTGAATATAGTTTCAGAGTTGTTTTGGGATTTAGGAATTATTTTTACTCTGTGCTAGGTTTCTTTCCTCCTAAAACCCATGGAACCAATACTTTTCCGATACGTATTTTCAATAGAAGTCAGCAAAATCAATATAAAAAATGTGTCATGTCCAGGAACTGCGCTTGTACTTCTTATATCTACCATCTGGAAATTTTCACTGTCTCTCTCCTCCCTTCACCAGTCCTGTCAAATCAAGCAACTCTTTGCTGCTGGTGGCATATGCCCCTTCTTATGTGTTTCCTGAAATCCTAAGGTTGGCAACAGTGCAGTCATGGGATACAGGGGCTGAAGGCTGTTCGAATATAGCAATGTTCCATTTTCCTATTCATCATATAGTCCAATCTGCTTCCTGAGCTAGAGACTGTTTATTCAGCGACTACCTCTCTTCCCTTTACCAGCCCTGCCCCATCCCACAAGCGGGTGAAGTCCCAGATGCAAATCCTTATGGAGTCCCCAAGACTTGAGCTTTAGAAAAAGGTAACCATTTATATTAATTCCTTTATTCTGCCAAGACCTCTCCATACAGCCAGCAAACAGTATTCCCTGATGAGCCATCTCAAATGGAAATCTTGGCCAATGTTTCTGGGTTAAACCAATGTACAGTGAAACACTTGCAATTTCGGCTTTGGTACAAGATTTAGACCAGACAGGATCAATTCATCCTTCCCTATAAGCTAGTGCAAAGCTGGCTCTGGTCTTGCCAACTGTTCACTAGGTTTTGCGATCCGAGGAACTAGGATGCAGATCTTTCCCCGCCTTTGAGTTTAACTTTACTTTAAAGATCAGAGGTGACACTGAACAGATAACTTCTTTCAATAAACACATGACCTTTATTTGTGGCCTCGATTGTAAATCCTACCTGGGCCTGAAATAATGCCCATGCTAACAGATAAAGGGAAATGGAAGACAGTTTACCTTGAAGATTCATTACAAATATATCTCCCTGCCTTTGCAAGACAGCTGGAGACCTACACTACAGGACCTAACACTGTTAAAAGTAGAGCAAATATTTGATGCACAGCATCACACTAGTGGAAGTCATTCCACTACAGTGAAGGTATTCCTCTGCAAGTGAGGAATAATGATATGCAAGTGTAAGCTGTGCAGTGTACAGATCCTTTGTTCCCTTATTTCCATCTCCCAGGGTAGACCTTTACTCAATGCGGTCACCTTGTGGTCAGGTGCTATAGTATCACCTACTGCAGGGAGGTAGTTTGGGAGTCATGTGTCTGCTCTTTACTGCAGAATATAATTTGAGATAAATGACTCCATAGCAGGGGTATCAAACCCACCAGTGCTCCTGGCTAGATCTGGACTGTGGGTCTCCTTACAGGAGGATTGGGAGGAGTCTCGGGGAGCAGACTGGACTCAGTGGTAGGGCAACCGGTGGTGGTGGGGTGGGTGGTGATGCAGAAATGAACATTGCTTGCCTTCTTCCTTTCACTGCTCCCCCTCCTCTGTCAAGGAACTTACACCCCTAGGAGCCTCAGAGGCCAGGTGAAATAGTGCTGTGGGTTGTATTTTTAACATCCCTGCTGTATAGTAATTGTATCATGTGTCTGCATTCACAGCATGGAACATAACTATCATAAACTAAAGCTTTAGGACGTGAATATGCAACCCTTGCTCTTAATCAAGAAGCCCCATTCTCATCCATAAGGCTATATCCACTAATTCAGACACTTTTGACTAAATAGTGATTCAAGCTCTTGGAAATTCACAAGCAGAAAGGTAAATTTAATCAAATACATTTTTTCTGGGGATTATTTCCTCATGCCCAGACACTATTTTAATACAAATTCTGTTGTGTGGCACCACAGGCTGACCATTCTTTCCTCCCCAAATAAATCCCCAGGCTTGCAGAGGTAGCTCCAGCATAAAAAGGGATCAGAGATTTAGCAGTTGGCCAGAAACTGTTACGGCACATCAGGTATTTACCATTTGACACTTTAACTGCAAAGTACTTTTCAAAGAATTTGACACCCGTTAATTAAATTTCACAAGGTTCCTTTGCTGCCCCCAGACACTAATTTCAGACTGTTACAGGCACAAGAAGGTCAAGCCACTTCCCCAAGGTCATAGATTGCAAATGGAAGAGCCCATGTTTGAAATGCTGCTTTCCCATCCACGTTTTTCAAAACTTTCTAATTGCTTTTTTTTTTAAAGTTGCCTCTATTATTAAATTAATTGGATTAACTGAGGTGAGTGTATTTAAAATGATCATATATCTTTCCCCAGTACCAAGAGCCAGAGTCTCCTTTTGTCTCAGCAGCTTCCAGTGAGCTCATACACATGTGAGAAGGTCTAGCTTTGTAGATCCTCTTGCAAGTTCAGGACTCAAGTTAGTTTAAGGATGTTCTGTTTGAATCAGTGCTTTGGTTGCTGAGAAATAATAATCCTGACGTGTGCTTGGGGGAGCCGTGTGGAAAAGTTCTGTACATATTAGTTTAATGCTAATGATCCACTGGAGGGGGCGAGGGGGGAGCAGATACACAGGAAAGGAGAGCTCTCTAGGCATTCTTGGCAGTTGTGAAGTATTCAAAACTCTTCTGCAAGGGAAGTCAGTGCATCTTCACTGGCTCTGTTCAAAGCTGGGGCTTGATTTGGTCGAACATAGCATAACTCCCAGCACACCCTCTGTCCTTCAGGCACTGCATTCTGAAAATACATATGGAAATACTTTTGCTTAGTGCTTTCCTTTCTCCACCCCTCCCAGTTCAAGCTCACTTTTGTATTGCACTTTAAAAGGAAAAGCCTCCATGCCCTGAGCAGTATATACAGTTCAATAATACATGACATTCAAAGCCACACATTAATCACATTCATGTTTAAAGCTGTAGGTTTGAAACCCTGCCTATAGGTTGGCCTCCCCCTCCAGTGTTAAGTAGAAGGGGACATTCCAACCTCTGGAAACTAGAGTTCAGAAGTGGCCTCGGGTAACAAGTGAGATTGAGTTTATGGGCCTTCTCCTATTCTCCCCCTTCGGCACAGCACAAAACCACCTCTCTGCCTGGCCCCTTATCAGTCTTTTTGAAGGGGGTGCATGATCAGTCTTTTTGAAGGGGGTGCAAGATCAGGACATGATAGGTCTTGTAGATCAGTGCCAAGAATGCAGGGGGATGCTGCAGGTCAGAGCTGAGATGGATCAGTAGAGCTGCGGAGGAAGGCGTCTTATCCTCGCGACACCCGCCATAGGTGTAACTTTCTTTGCCAGCTCCTTGTTTTCATTACCTCTAGCTTATTTGTACATGTTTTAGAGAGGGCTTTTTAATAGCAGCCTTTCGGGGTGGAGCGCTCATCTGCTACAGGTCCCTGAGGACGAGAGCATTAACTGCAGTCAACTGTGATCTTTGTCTAGGGCCCATCATTCACTTTGAGGGCTCAGCTTCCTCCCTTTTGGGGAGCCAGACCCTCACTCCTGCCTCTCCCTTCCAGCGGTTCAAAATGCTTCCAGGAAAAGCATGCGTATCCTGCCCACTGCTTCATCTCTCTCTCTCTCTCTCTCTCTCTCTTCCACTCCAGTTTCCATGCAGTTGTGAAATGCTCTCAGACATTACCCCAACTTTGCATGAAAAACCTTCTACAGAGGATTAGCGCCTCCCAGTAATCAACACTGAAATGTTGGCCCAAAGTGGTCAAAAATATTTCAGTGGCCAGCATGTTCATTCACCCACTAACAGCCCCATTGGCATTCACTGAAAATGAAGCCACTTTTCATATGGAGACTTCAGATATAGCTAAAAGGTACAACTAGGTTACAACTAAGCTACATTACAGGGTTTCAACTAGCTGGCTCAGGTACAGGTATCAGGGCAGCATGATAGCATGGGGCCCTATGTAGGCTGCAAAACCTGCCCTAGCAGCATGGAAATAAATACTTGGGTGTTTAGGCTAAGCTACTGGTACTAGACTACTACTGGTGGTCCAGCTAGCTAGTTTAAAGTTAGTTCCAGAAGGTCTACACTGCATTGTAGTTGCTGCTGTTAGAGTAGTATATGAACCCCTAGGCAGTGCTGGATTTAAGCTTAAGCTACTTAAACTACAGTTTAGGGTCTCACAATATGAGGGACCTCTAAATAAGAAAAAAAACAAATGGACATTTTCATTCTAATATGACCAAAATATACCTATATATGGCTCCCTAGTTATTATGCATATTGAGTTCATAAATTTGTGCAGAAATAACAATAATTCAGATTAAAATTTCATGAAAATCCATTTTCGTGGATTGCATAGATTATTTTTATCCTCTTCAGCTGGACAGAGTTGACGGCCTCAGCATGTCATCATCTCCAGCACTGTCCCTGGGTATGGCCACACCACCTCTGTAGCCCACCCAGGAGTGGTGCTGAGAAGCACCCTCCCCCCCAGCATCTATTTGCCCTTGCCTTGCTGGCAATGAGGCAACAAAGCCTTAATCCCACTCCCAGTTCTGCTTTCAGGCATGCCGTGTTAGACCTGCCGATTGTCATGTGCTCAGGTCACTTTGTTGCCCCATTTCTGGGATGCGATGCAGCTGGTCTAGACACATCCTAAATCACTTAAGCATTTTTTTGAAATATCCCCTCTGCCAAAGTGTAGGTGTGGTTGTGATATTTCATCCGCATCTGAGAAGTACCGTGAGCAGCAGCATTAAAAAAGAATGTATAAACATTCAAGAAAGCAGGCCCCTGGAGCAGACTCTGTTAGGACTAACCTCTTAATAGAGACCATCCATCACCAACAAATGAGTTTGCAAGCTTGAAACTGAAAAACACGTATTCCAGAAAGTCCAAAATGGGTGTGCTAATGGCTCAGCTAACTCCCAAATTTTGAAGGTATCACGGCACACTGCTGACCTCGGGACAGTATACCTAGCTATATGACCTGTGGCCAAAAGGTCAGCCAAGAGCACTTTCTGTGCTAAACTCAGCCTAAAATAGCCCAATTATTTAACAGCAAAGTGGAAAAGGATTTTGGCTGCTCCAACACTTTAGGTTAAGCATAAAGGGCTCTTTTAAAAGTTAGAGGAACACTGAGATGCCAGCCAAGATAAGAAATGACATTCCTCATTCGTAGGTTGAAAAACTAAGAACAAAAGCTGATAAAACAAAATCGTGTTTGAAATGGTTTCAAATATATATGCAATAAAAACGTATGAGACAGTAACTCCTTCATTCAGAGTGATAGCATGTTATATCACTATACTAAGAAAACACTTATCTAATTTTCAGTGATGAAGTACATATTGTTCTTTTAGAGTCACATGGTGGTTCTGTTGAAGTAAAAGGCAAAACTCTCATTGACTTCAACAGGATTAGATTTGGCCCTTAGGGGCTATAGGTCAGGAAAGTATTATATATAATATGTAATAGATATAGGAAGGTTTCCAACCAACTAAGCTTTGATGCAAATAACTCTTCATATTTATGTCAGAAGAATTAAGTGTATCAAATATGCGATATGTAATTGGGGCATAAACATTTCCAGTGCTAAAAGGTCTGGATCATCAATTGAATCAAAAACTAAACAAACTGTTAAGTAGTGTCTTAAGGTATGGCTATAGGATTATGGATCAGCTCGGACCACACAACTCCCCAAAACCCTCACCATGCTGCTGGCTCTGGCAAAATCCATTTGGAAATGGATGCTCAGGTTTTCAAAGGAGACTTGGCCATTAGACACCCAACTCTGGTTTAAGGTTTCAGCATCACTGTAAACTGTGTTCCCAACTTCTGCAGGCCCCCTGGACAATCTCAGCCTTAATAATTACAGTCAGGGTTTCAATAGGAACAGTCAAGACTCAACGAGACCTAACAACACTCCTATTGACTTGAACAAAAACAGAGTTTTTCCAGCACACAGTGCTTTAGAAAGTCCCATCCTGCTGTTCAAAGTGTGCTGCTGGCTGAGAACAAACCTATGTGATGAAAAGTGGTTGCAAACTGTATGCATAATATTCCCTTCCCCTCAATTTCTTTTCCTGGAGGAAAAGGCGAGGGGGTGGGGGTGGGGTGTAGGGTTCTGGATCAACACCGATTTGGAACTAAGTAGTTAGAGCAACTTCTCATTCTCATCTTCCTCTTCTGTTACCCTTCCCGCCTCTGCCGCATTTACTTTAAATTGTGATTTTTCCAACAAAACATGGGACAACATTTCAGCCAAGGCCAAGAAGGACAAATTACATGAAGATCCTAGACCTGGAAAGGAAGACCAACATCCTTTGAAACTTTTCTGCATATTTCTTTCCCAGGTGACAGCAGAATAAGATATATGCAGTAGTAACCTAGAGGTCTAGGATACTTATCTTTCGTTTCTTGGAACTTATAGTGGTATGATTCAACTTCCAGATTTTGCTTACAATAAGAAGTTACCCTAGGACAATCATTCATAATGCACCCAAGCACTTGGGATGTGTAGTTTAGCCACTTATTCATCTGAAAGATTCTTAAGCCCCTGAAGAAAGCTACTCACTTTGAGGACTATAGGAACTAGATAGAAAGCTTCAGTAACCAGACATGTTGGGAAACTTTCCAAAAATATTCACTAGAATTTCTAAATGAATTTACTTTGCTTACACGCATTGACCACAAACATTCATGGGATTGGCTTTTGCTAGCACAAATGTGTGTAGAAAGGAAATGATAGTTTTGTATACCTCAGTACTCACTGGGTGCATCTACATGAGACACTGACTGCATAGCAGCCGAATAATGCTGCGTGGTAGCACCATAATAATACAGTGCAGCATCACAGCGCCGACAGTGCAATACGCTACTGCGCAGTATTAGGCTGCTGTGCAATAGCTGCACTTAAAAGATGTTTGCTGGGGCTACTGTGCAGAAGCTCCACTTACTGCACGTTTACGTAGCACCTGATTACTGTTAGTACTTGTATAAATTTAGTACTAAATTTACTAATACTTGTATAATTTTAATACACTTAATTTACTACTTGTATAATCAAGTATTAAATAATAGGGGTGTGCAAAGTGGGCCCTATTCGATTCAGATTTGGGTTCAGATTTGGCCTGAATTGGGGACAGTGATTTGATTAGTTGATTTGGATCACTGTCCCTGATTCAATTCAGCTAAATCCGAATCTGAAGATTTTATGCTGATTCAGAGAATCAGCGATTTGGACATAGACACAGCTTTAAAAGTTTTTTCTACATATGTTGAGGTACCAGCATGGCTTGTGAACACTGCAACGTTGGGGCAGATGGCGCATGGGGGCGCCCTCCACATACGCAGTAGCAAACCTGGCAGCGGACCGGAACTACTTCCAGTCCACTTCTGGGTCCACCGGGGAGTGCACTGGGGCCCCCCCCACACACCTCCCTGGCTTGGCATTCAGCCATGGGGGTACCACGGGTGTCCCCGGACCCAGGAGGCACCAGCTGTCAAGGTGGGGGAGTGTGGGGGGGCTCCCTGGCACGCTCCTCGAAGGACCCAGAAGTGGACTGGAAGTCCTTCTGGTCCACTTTTGGGTCTGCTATTGAGTACCCGAGGGAGCCCCCCGATGCTTCTGTGGGACACTCCATGCACCCCAGCATTGCAGCATTCACAAGCCGCCTGCTACCTAGAGGCATGTAGAAAAAACATTTAAAGCTGTGTCTATGTCCAAATCACCAAATCTTTCCGAATCTCTCCAAATTGATTTGGAGGGTTACGATTCAATTCAGAGACATTAAAAGGTCTCCTGATTCAATTTGGATTCAGAGATTCGGCCACCGAATTGGGCTGAATCTCTGTTGAATTGAATCAGGGACCTAAGCTTCGTACAGCCCTACTAAATAAATGTGCAGTAATGACTACGTAGTAGCATCTTGTGTAGATGCACCCACTAAGAGTAAATTTTGCATTTGCTTCCTGTATAAATTTGCATTTTGCCCATTGCAAAAAGTAGTAGCATTCTTTTGAAACTTTTTCACTTTTAAGCACTTATGTCATTCAGAAGGTAATTCAGGAGGAAGGTATCACAGTTCAGATATGATCATGTCTATGACCTTGTTTATGCATGGTGAAGTCTCTGAGCATGCCCAGTAAAAATATAAGGTGCCTATACACAAGTGCAGAGACTGCTCCGATCCGCTGGAATTGGAGCAGACTTAATTAATCGAGTCAGCTGAAATGCGGCAATTACTGTGCTCCAGCACCCTCCTGCACATCACGTATCAGTGTCCCCACACTAAAAAATGGTGGTGGGGATGCTTGAGTTAAAGCTTGTTTAAGTGCCCCCATCACCATTTTTAATCACGGGGACACTGATATAGGAGATATGGTGATGCTTTAGAATGGCTTTTGGAGCTGCTCTAATTAAAGTGTGCCCCTTGCTCCCAGAGCACATGTAAAAATGCCCATGCCCATAATGTTTCCAGAAGCCAGGACTTGGGTGCTTGCACACTGTAAGTAGTTGTGCCTTCTCTCCCGATGAACTAGACTTCTGAGTGCTTATTCATGATTGCAATCAGCAATGGACAGCAGGAGCTGCTGGACACACCATAATTGCCTTATTCCACAGGAGAATCGCACGAACGGGAATTCTGCAAGATAAGGCATGAAGATGCTGGGCATTGCCGAGTGGGGATGTCTCAAGATGTGCCATAAAACAGACACTTATTCTGCATGGCTAAAGTGATTGTTAGAAATCAGAGTTTCTTTGCTCCTGGATAAACTTCCGTGGCCGTTTGTTCACATAGCAAGTGGTTTGGTGCCTGAAATAGCACAGTTGATTTACAAAGTTCAATTCAAGCAACTCCATTTAAGCTAAATTAAAATAATATATCATTAAGGGAAAATGTATTTCCTTTCAGCTTCTTTGGACAAACCTGGAAAATAACCCTCTCTCAGTATGAGAACGATGTCACATTTTCAACTTCATGAAGAAGGCAAAATTGTATAGCAGTCTGGAAATGCAGCTTTCAAAGCACAGAAGTCCCGCAACACATTGTACCATTAGACTTTGTGATTTGGCAGTGGCTTTTTGTAAGTCCTAGGATGCTGTGCAAGGTGGTGCAGACGCAACCAGCGCTACTTTGACCTGAGAGAGTTATGCCATTGTATCAGGGAGTAGTAGGACTGTGAACAGTTCTTTTAGGGATCTACTGTGAAAGGTCACAGAGTTAAGATAAAACAGGGTGTTTTATTTAATGGCAATTATTTCTCTCAGAAAAACTCTAGTGAAAGTGTGTGCTCCCTCTCCCTTCCATTCAAAGGGCGAGCGACAAACTTGCATCTTATCCACTCAGGATGCAGCCAGATCATTTGTGAAAGCCTCAGTAATGGGACATGAATTGTTCTTGTACAGAACTTGCTGTTCTTTGATCTGACTAACTCAACCCAGGAGGGCTTTAAGGGAGAAAAAGTGTTTCTAATTAAAATTTTAAAAAAGTGAAAAAACAACGTTGAATTATTTAATTTAAAATGTATGTTTTAATTCTCCCCATGTTCCAACGTAAGACGTGGCTCTGTGACCAGCTTGTTAAACAGAATCACTTGGCTACTGGCCCACACACAGCGTTAAGCAAGCGAGCGTCCGCACTAACCCCTCTCGATGCTCCCATGCCCCCTGCGTGGCAGGAGAAGACAGACCAAATGTAAGCTGTAATGCTACAAAACAGGTCTTGATTGAGTGGATGGCATTTATACAGCTGGAGGACATTTGAAATGGAGAGAGGAAGGTAGGCCTGCTTTTCCAGGATGAGAATACAGTACCAGAGCTTTCTTTAACAGAGCAAAGAGAAGCAGGCAAGGACAAATGTGTTGAAATGTTTTGCGATAAACTTTTTAAAGTGGGAGAAAAGGGCCTTTAAAAATGTTTTTTATTCCCCTTGTTGTTGAATCTGAAAAAACCTGGAATGCTTTCGTCTTAAATCTCCCCCGACCTAAAGCTACTTATATCGTCTCAAGTTTCACTGAAATCTTGATAATTCCCTCTGGCGTCTGGTGCCCATTTATAAGGTACAAAATAAGGAATCACTTAAAAGTATGCAAAAGCAAATGTGAAATTTGTGTTAAAACAATGCACTTGGGGATTTTAATGCAGTAATTGACCCCTGCCTTGTTTGTATGTTTAATGCCCACTTTGTTCTTTCTACATCTCCCAAGGCATTACATTGAGTGGCTAAAAGAGAGGGTTTCAAACAAGAGACACACGAGGACCTTGAGGAGTCTATTGAAGCTGGATGACCAGCAGAAAATACTTGTTCCTAATGGTAAAATACGGTTCATCTCCTATTGTGATCACCACAATGGTTTCTAGAAATGGGTTTTCTCTTCGTCACCCCACATAAAGGAATCCCTTTAACCACAACTCTCGTAGTTTATTTCTTTAAAAACATGGGCAAAAACTTCTTCAATCCATTAAATCTATTTTAGACCTTCCCAAGAATTAGGAATGAAAGTTGCACAAAAATCAATGTTGTTAATATGACAGAAATTTTTTTCAGTATTGTGTGGAAAAACAATGAGGCTGCACTTGGGGTGGAATTGTGTCATTAATTTCAGTGGAAAAAGAACAGGGCTTGCACAGTTTTAGTTTCTCATGAGAATAGAATTTCTCTTTTGTTAAACTTTCATTAGAATTACTAGAAAGAAATGAAACATGGCCTGTGTTCTAATTTACATAATAAGTAGGGTTGCCAACTCTGACTGAAGCTATCCCGGGAGATTCCCCCCTCACCCCCCACAACATAACGTAATGCCATTAATTTCATTTGCTTAAAATATTTCATTAAAATTTCCTGGATTGCTTTCAATAGTCACTGGGAGAGTGATGCTGAGTCTAGTAGACTCCTGGCCAATCTGGGAGGGTGGGCAAACCTAATAAAAAGTAATCTAGGAAAGTCTACATGAGATATAGATTCATAGATGTTAGGGTCGGAAGGGGACCTCAATAGATCATCGAGTCCGACCCCCTGCCCTGGGCAGGAGAGTGTGCTGGGTTCAGGTGATCCCAGCCAGATGCCCATCTAACCTCCTTTTGAAGGCCCCCAGGGTAGGGGAGAGCACCACCTCCCTTGGGAGCCCATTCCAAATTTTGGCCACTCGAACTGTGAAGAAGTTCTTCCTAATGTCCAGTTTAAATCTGCTCTCTGCTAACTTATGGCCATTATTTCTTGTGACCCCAGGGGTGCCTTGGTGAGAAGAGCCTCACCAATTCCCTTCTCCGCCCCCATGCATGAGGTTGCATGTTGCCTGGATCATGTGTGTGTATATCTATATCTATATCTATATCTACGTATCAGTAAGTAGCTCAGAGATGGGAGAGCAACCCTAGGCTGCCTGCTCCCTGTCTCTGCATTTATCTCAGTGCTCACCACTTTGGCGTGGGTTGGGTGCTTTTTTCCTGGGATTTTTTGTTTTGCTTCCAGGAAATCCTGGGAGCAAATTTGGCTCCAGTGCTGCAAATTAGCAGTGCTGCGCACTGATTAATGCACAACTCATCTGATTTGTGGCTTCCCCCCCAACTCTTTTCTGTAAGAGGTGAATTGAAATTTATTTTCAGGGAGACCCAAGAATATTTTTCACCTAAAGGGGAGACTGTACTATGATAGCTATGGAAAATAATGTACAATGCTTGCTTTGTTTTCCAGGAAGATGAGTAAGACATTAGTGTCCAAACGTTTCAGGTGTAGGCGGCTCTGTGGATGCACGACATAATACTGACTCCTCCATCCATCAAATTCCAAATTCAAAGTTCACATCCATGCAAGTCATTTAGGATAAAAACCAAATGTTAGCAGCAGGGTTATTTCATTCCTATTTAATGATGATGTCAGTAGGCCATATTCTCTTGTGTTACCAGTGCACTGATGAGCATGTACATGACTAGCAGCATTGGAATTAGTGGGACTACTCCCATGAACATGTGGTTGTCAAAGTAAGGGTGCCCATGTGCTCAGATGACTCATCCTTGGAAATTGTTCCCAAGGTCTGAGGTTTGATGTTGAATGTTTGATGCCTTATGATGTAGTGTCATTCAGAGAGTGTATCTGCAGTGTACGATGGATTTTGTGCATATAGAAACAAATAGTATCCTGGTTAAGAAGAAGCTACTGGGCACAAAATAATTACTTTTCAGATCTCCTGTCTCCTATCAGAAAAAGAAAGAAGCAGAGGGCACATCTACACATGCTATTAAAGATGAAACAATAAACACCAGCATATACTGCACCAGACTTCACTGCTCTCAGGCACTACATTTACATATATGATCAGAGCAGCCTTGGATGGCAGCGGGTCCAGGGAGTCAGTCTGCCAGCCCATGGCTGCTCTGACCCAGCTTAATGGGCTGTGGAGGGCCTGGCTGGGGCAGGAGGGTGCTCTAGCGTGGAGCGAGCTGGTAGGTAGCCCCGCACTGAAGCACCCTTGTGCCCAGCTGGGGCAGCATCTACATGGGCACTGCTGCAAAGTAAAAATCTCCAGTGCAGGATAGTAGTTGTATTAACAAGTACTTACCTGCAGTGGCGTTAATTTATTCTGTACTAATAGCACTGCACATGTAGAGGCTAAGACGTTTACACGGAGCTAACTAGGCAACTCTGCAATGAACATCTCATAGTGGAGATATGCCCAGTGTGGTTGGCAGCAGGGATGTCTGTACAGTGGAAAGAGATGCCACTTGAGGTATGTGCATGCTAGCTTCTGAACAGGACACAGCATAGCCGCGTCAATGAGACTCTTCACCAGGGATGCTTAAACTACTTCCATTTTAGCCTCTAGTATGCAGTATCTCTGCACAGAGCTACCTTGCTCTGTGTAGATGTAGTTCATGTGACACAGGCATAGCATGCCTCACAAGTGCTGCATCCTTTGTTGCTCTCTATGGATGACAATTCCTCCAGCAGCTGATGGACGCAGAAATGAAACAGCATAAGGAGACAATGGGCCAAAGTCAAAGGTCCATTCATCAGGGTGACACTGTTAAGGCACCACCCATCTCTATGGCCAGTAGTCCATAAAAGCATGATATGACTAAGCCTTATGTCTGACCACCTAATTAGTCCTCACTAATTAGATGCCCATTTTCATATGGGTCCATGGAAGGCAGCATTTGACACTCATGTATCTGTAGCCCTTGCACATTACTTAACAGCTCCCTTGCCACTGCCCTGCCAGGGGCTGGGGAGCATGTGTTCCTGAGTTAATCAATGGCATCACAGTCCCTGTAGCTCTTTGGTTTTACTCCAACTACCTCTAAATGACTACATAGATCTAGGCGACGTGCAACCTCATTCTCTGCTTCCCTCTTAAAAGTGGTCCCCTGTCCCCACCTGCAATGGGTTTGATTATAGAAAGGAACACAGTTCCAATTTCATTCAAATCCTTTTAGCAAGTAGGTCAAAATTTTAAGCACATAAGTCTGTGTTTACGTCAACTATTCCAATTTACAGAGCATACTGAAGCTGGACTCAGCATCATTGAAAACCACGCTACTTAGTGATGACACTGTGTTATCAGTGTGA
The DNA here is from genome assembly GCA_030014935.1 of Caiman crocodilus. Classification (NCBI taxonomy): domain Eukaryota; kingdom Metazoa; phylum Chordata; order Crocodylia; family Alligatoridae; genus Caiman; species Caiman crocodilus. Next base: position 10,783,080 of record JAGPOW010001543.1, on the reverse strand, counting down.
TTTTAAATGGTCCTATTAATAGCAGTTAGACTTTCCTGCAGCAAAAGTACATTGCAGCTGTCAGACTATATTATAGCACCAATCAATTCTTCCTTACTCAAGCTGCTTCTCTGAGGGGTAGCAGTGACTATAACTTGTATCCATGCAAACAACCAAAATTTCAATGATACCTAAAAATTTCTAGGTGCCTGCAGTCAGGCACCCAAGTTACAATGTTCTCAATATAATTCACAAGCATTATAGACCTACAAAGGGCATTTTGCTGCTGAAAGAAAGCACTGCATTTAACATTTCTTTTTGTATCAGAGCAATGCACGCTTTCCGTACCCCTCGTCAGCATGTTACTAATCACTAACAAGCAATGGAAACAACTCATATTTAAAGTATTTGTTCACCCTAAAATAAAAGCCAATCAGAGAAGGACCATTTGAAATAAGTTTTCAGCAATAATTTACTTCCCTGTAATGTGAACAAGATTGAACCAAAACTTTCGTGACCTACAACTTGTCAGATTTTCCTTCATAGGACCTTTCCCTTTCATGTATTTTTCATGACAAAGCAAGTCAATCTGTTTATTATTCTGAATTTTAAAAAAAAATTGCATCCTTGTGAAAATTGCTTCACTGCTGGGGCCATTTGAGTGGCTGGCATAATATATCATTGTGTGATCTGGCAAAGCCATCTTTTTATAAGCTTGTGTGTGTCAAATTTTTTTTTTGGCAAAACTGGGAAGACACCTGGTTTAATTTAGACTCTTCACTATGTAATTACAAACAACACACAGTCCTCCTGGATTGCAAGCTAAGGCTATAATCCAGTCCTGAGAGTTCGCTGTCATTCATAAAAATGCTCAAGGGTCTTCTGCGCTCAAGGTGCATGAGATCATAAATTCTCCTTTGCATCAGGGTTATTCTTGCATGGCTCAGTTTTAGGAAATATCCTAAAAAAAAATTAATGGGAGGAATCAGGCTCACATCAGGAAAAAGAAAGGAGGTCCTACAACACAGCTTTCACACAGAGTCCTAGAAGAGCCACAGGATCCTATGAAGTCAAACAGCAATGAAACAATTAATGAAAGTTCATCAGATCAAGACCACATTGAGATGGATGGGAACTCGATGCATCTTGCATTGCACTGTGTTTGGATGGTTTTGTCTGCAATCAAGAGGACCAGAGATAGGACTTCATGGCAGTGAGGCAGAGGAACAGATCCACTTGTTTAAAAAAAAAAGATGAAAGCTAATATTGTAGGAGACCACGTTAAGCACACTTCTGAAATGTTTATATAGTGCACGAGTTATTACTGGGCTGAGGCAGGAGGGAACATAAGATTACTTCTGAAACATGTTTTTCCTCGTGAATTAGTTGCTATTTAGCAAGATTCCAGCTGTAGGCTTGAAAGCTCCTTGGCGATAAAATGTAAGTGTTTATGTTGATATCGTTTGGAACCATAATTATTTACAAGGTGCATAAATGTCACTTTGAACGCCGCTGTCAAGTGATGGTATTGATAAGAGCCGGAGTATAAACTCCTGCTTCTGCTGTGTGCATTACTGAGGACGAGTCAGCTTTGAATATGGAGGACAGGGGTAGCAGGGACTTTGGAGAACAGGACTGGGATTCAAAATGGTCCGGATACACTTAAGAAATGGCCTGAAATAAATCAGAGGATATTCACTGAAGGCAAAGCGCTTGGAAAGAAACAACCAAGTGCACAGAGACAAAATCAGAAATGACTAGCTGGGCGACCGGACTGCAGAAAAGGACCTGAGGTCTATAGGGGAATTCACACAGGGTATGAATCAACAATATGGGATGATATCGCTGGGGACTGGGATCATACAGTTAGGGATGGTCTTGCTTTTGCAGATCAAATGTCATTAGTACAGCTACTAGTTGGATTCCAGCAGAACTAAAACCATCCTTCAAAACATGAAGGGTTTTTTGTAATTTTGTCTGAAGGGATTTCATACTTAGAAAGCAGAATTTACACGAACTTCTGCGTAACTCCCCAAAATGAGGGAGATACCAAGAGCAGCACCAGGGCATGCATGCAGCTGTTCAAAGCTACCTGCATTGCCTCATTTGAGGGCTTAGTTGCACAGGGAATGGGTGCAAATAAATAGGACCACATCTCTCAGCAGTGATCCCAGGCTCAGAAAAGAGGTGTTAAAGACATATTTTAAGTTTCAGTTCAAATACGCCTCTAGACATTTGGAAGTTTATCCAAGGCTCACATGTACAAGCAGAGCCACTAGGCTCTGGCTTTGGCTCTTGTCTCAGAACCCTAGGAGAGAAAATTGGATCTGGATTTTTGGTGCATACATATATCTATACTCAGGACAACCACCCTTACATATGGCTTCAGGTTCAAACTTGGGCTTGGGCTTTTCCATGAGAATTTCTGTTATTTCATATATATCAGATTTTCCTGGGAATACTTTTGCAACAGTATTTCCATGTGATATGATGGTATGTTTATTTCCAAGCCCAGGAGGTACTAGATTAGGAACCCGAGTGCCTTCTACAACAAGATGACTGGCCATGTGGATGCAGGGAGAGCAGTGGACATGACATATCTTGACATTAGCAAGGCTTTTGATATAGTCTCCCACAATATTTTCACAAGCAAACTAAGGACGCACAGGTTGATTGGATGAATGGACTGTAAGATGGATAGAAAACTGACTGAATTGCCAGGCTCGGAGGGTAGTTGGATGGCTTGACGTCCAGTTGGAAGCTGGTGTCGAGTAGAGTGCATCAGGGGTCAGCCATGGGGCTGGTTTTGTTCAATGTCTTCATCAATGACCTGGAAGATGGGATGGAGTGCACCCTCAGCAGGTTTGTGGATGATACCAAGCTTGGGAGGGGAAGTAGGATATGCTGGAGGGTAGGGGCAGGATTCAGAGAGACCTCAATAAATAGGAGGATTGAACCAAAAGAAATCTCATGAGATTCAATAAGGACAAGTGCTAAGTCCTGCACTTAGAATAGAACAAATCCCATGCACCAGTCCCAGCTGGCTAAGCAGCAGCTCTAGGGGTTACAGTGGACAATAAGCTGGCCATGAGCCAGCAGTGTGCCGTTGTTGAGAAAAAGCCTAATGGCATCCTGGACTGCGTTAGTAGGAGCATTGCCAACAGCTGAAGGAAGTGATTTTTCCACCCTATTCAGCACTGGTGAGGCAACATCTGGAGAACTGTGTCCAGTTTTGAGCTCCCGACTACAGAAAGAATGTGGACAAATTGGGAAGAGTCCAGCGGAGGGCAACAAAAATGGTTTGCGGTCTGGGGAATATGACTTCTGAGGAGAGGTTGAGGAAACTGGGCTTATTTAGTCTGGAGAAGAGAAGACTGAGCTGGATTTAACAGCAGCCTTCAACTACCTAAAGGGTGATTTCGAGGAAAATGGAGCTGGACTTTTCTCAGTGTTGGGAGAAGACAGAACAAGGAGCAGTGGTCTCCAGGTGCAGCAAGTGAAGTTGAGGTTAGATATTAAGAAAAACTCCTTCATAAAGAGGGTAGTACAGCACTGGAACAGGCTACTCAGAGAGGTGGTGGAACCTCCACCCTTGGAGGTTTTTAAGACCTAGCTAGGCAAAGCCTTGGCTGGGATGATCTAGTTGGGGCTGGTCCTACTTTGAGCAAGGGGTTGGATTAGATGACCTTCTGAGGTCCCTTCCAACCCTCATTTTCTACAATCCTATCAATATAATATTGATACATAAGAAAGCTGATAGTTTACTCCTGTGTATTAAGAGAAGACTCTAATACAAGGTTATTCTTCCATTAAATTCAGCATTGCCAAGCCTGTGTGCCGTGTACTGGAGTCCTGTGTCCAGTGTTTGGCACTGCACTACAAGAAAGGTGTGGACAGACAGGTAAGACTCTCTACGAGAGCCACAGAAATGATCAGAGATCTACAAAACATAACATATAAGGAAAAATGGAGGAACTGGGATTATTTCATTTGTGTAAGGGAAGATTGAGGGGGAATTTGATGATAGTCTTCATGTACTAAAAGGGTTATTTTTAAGAGGATGGTGTTCAATTATTCTCTGTGTCCTCTGAGGCCAGGACAAAAAGTAATGAGCCTAAATTGCAACTGGGGATATTTATGTAACATATAAGGAAGACCTTTTTAACTGTGATGGTGGTTAAGCACAGATTACTTAGAGAGGTTGTTTAGTTTCTGTCCTTGGAGGTTTTTAAGCGCAGGTTGGACAAATACTTGGCTGGGACGGCTTAGACAGGGATGATCCTGCCTTGAGCAGGAGGTTGGACTAGGTGACCTCTCGAAGTTCCTTCCATCTCTGTTCTTCTATGATTGAAAAACTGTAGGATAAGGAGGAAGAAAAGACTGGAAAGTGACAAGAAGATGATTTGAGGAAAAAAGTGGGCAAATCCTTTTTTTTTCAAGCTCAGCCAAAGTTCTCCTGACCTTGGCTCTAGGGTACCTACATTTGAAAATGTTGTCCATCACGATGCGACAGAAACCCATGTTTTGTAAACTAGAGGATTTTGGTTCTGCCCCACCTGTTGCTACGTATTTCCAAATGTTGTCAGTGGCAGTGAAGTGTAACGTGACAACAAGTTGTCACTAGTGAGACGCTCCTACCTCTACCCTGGGTAATGATTGATTTGTGGAACTTGCACTAGCGAAAGGAGGATGATGTCAAGCTGAGGTTTGGGAGATCAGTCATTGCACCAGTCAAATGTGACGAAGCAGTTTTGCAGATGGCAGCTCATTTTTCCTTTTTAACAGGTGATCGGGTACCTCTCGGGCATCTGAGCCTCCCTTGATGTCGGTTGACCTAGTGTGTCAAATGTATAGTCCATATCGCCTCTGTCCTCCTTGTGACACAGTTTTCCCACCATAGTGTTACCTTTCACAGTCCTGAATGTGTTCTTTATTTTTCCTCCGTTGTGGATCTCCTCTTTTCCAAGCAGAGAGGGAGCTCTCTGTGATACACTGGCCACTTGTCTAAATATGCTTCAACCAGCCTTGATTATTTTCTCTTCATCCTCCTGGTGAGGAAGATAGGTGGTCTGGAAAACAGAGCTCAAGTGAAAAGGTTCATGCCCAGAGCAGCTAAACAAAATTACATTTGGAGGCCAACTTATTTTTCATAATTTATCTTGTAATATAAGACAGTGCAGTAGCTCCATATAAATGCACTTTAAGTATTAAAGGGCAAAAGACCTGTGTATTTAGCCCCAGGGTAAGTCTGGCTAGACATTGCTAACTTCAGTCTATTACCTTAATTACCACAAAGAAAGGTAAGATCTCTATGGTAAGATTTTGGCACTCCTCAGCAACCCAGAAGGTGGAAGTAGAACAAGATTATGGATTAGTGAATCTTCACTAAGGGCTGTTAAAAGGCTTAGCTCCAGAAAAACACTAAGACAGGGTGATGCCGAGACATCGTGGTACCTAATTTTACCTGCATAGATGCATGGGTGGGATTCACTAACTTGCTTTAGGCATGTAAGACCCTTGTACAGTGAATGAGGAGACATAGGTGGGTAGGGTTGAGATTCACAACAAGCAGCATGCTGGGGTGGGGAGGGAATGCCAGAGCTGGTTGATAAGAAATGCACCCTTGGGTGCATACTGGGGTGCTTAAGTGGTTCCTGTTGGTTTGAGAACTGGTTCATGTCTTAAAAGTTTTACTTAAGATGGTGACCCCTCCCAGATCGTCCGTCATTAAGAGACAATTTATTCTGTTCTATGATGTTAATGATATACTTGTTCTGATTGTTGACAAGATTTGTTATTCGTTAATGTAATGTTATGTTATGTTAAGTGACAGGACCATCGCGCAGAGAACGCAGTGGCGGAGGGTGAGAGGGAATGAGAGAAGATAGAGTTAACAGGTTGACCTATATAGGGTTTTGATTGACAGGCTTGCTAGCTGGTTTTAGGACCATCTAGAACCATCCACGGGAGCAGCTTTTGATTGACAAGAGAAGGAGATATAAGGAGCTGCTTGGAGGTGGATGTGGTTGGTTGGTTGGAGCTGAGAGTTGGAGATAGAGGAGAGGGATTTGAGAGTACTTACCTCACATAGTAAGAGGCACGATTTTGGGCTACCAGTCTTCTTAGCAGCTGGAGGCTAGTGTGCCTACGCCTCTGTGCAAGGTCAGGGGGTTTTCCCTGCTTGTGCAGATACCTCAGTATTGGGATTAGTCGTGTGCCTCAGTACTGAAGGGCCCCTAAGGGAGTTAGGGGGATTTAACCGAGAGCTGCCGTACACCAGCAACTAGTTACAGCCATAAAGAGAGAGAAAGATCAATCCGAGCCGCCTGCTGCTTTCTTTGCAATTGGTCTCACTCTACCCACCTTGGACCCGGTCATCCCCGTGGACCTCCACTTTGTAAATCAACAGTTTGTGAGAAAAGTTCCTTTATTTTCTTTACCACACTTTGGGAGTCTTCACTTTCTCTCGCGCGACCCTCCTAGGATCCACGGCACACCTGGGTTGGCCCGGCTACCCAGCGCAAGGGCCTCACTCGGTGTACCAATTTGACTCAAGGCCCGCAGCCACCCGGAGCCTGCCGTTAGGCACGAGTCACAGTTCACACAACCAGAGCAGGAGCAGGAGAGGACCCTTTGCATATGAATCTCACAGAGCATTCAGGAAGGAATTAGAAGATCTGGATTAAAAGGCCTTAGTTTGATGGATCAAACCCATGTCTCTCATATCCTAGGACAGTGCCTAAGCCAGGGGTGAGCAAAATATGGCCTGGGGGCCAGATCCGGCCTGCCAGGCCATTCTATCTGGCTCGCGGGGCCCATAAAAAATTAGAAAATTAATATTTATTTGCTTCTAGCTACATGTCAAAGATGACATGAGCCAGGAGAAGTAGGACCCAGAGGAAGCTAATGGCAGGACCCAGCAGCAAGGTCTGCCCAGCCCTGGCCCCCCAACCAGAAACCCCTGCCTAGCAGAAGCTTCTGGCCTGGGACCATGGGGCTGTTCCTGCTTTCCTGCACCAGAAAGGGAAATGCGGCCCTCAACAGTTTGCCAAAACTCGGTAAGCGGCCCTTCCCCTGAAATAATTGCCCACCCCTGGCCTAAGCACTAGGTCAAAGGTTAGTCTTGGTAGAAATGCTTTCCATGCTTCTGTGGAAGCGGAGCTACTGTGCAACCAAGAAAGTACAATTCGTGAAGTCAGAGAACGAGTGAGAAAGAGAGAGAGCCTGTGGGTGAAGGCAGTCCTGTGGGAGGGGGAGCCCTAGGATCAGTCTTGATCCTGACACTGGTTATGCTTTTATTTTCAGTGTCCCTTCAATGAAAAGTCCATAAGCCGCCCTGGGACCAGAGCCCAGAATCCAGGAGCTCCACCTCCCAGTAGGGTGCCCTCGCCACTGGTCATGCTCTCTCTTTTTTGTTCTCTCTTTGGCTCCTGACTAGTATTAAAGCAGACATGCCTATCCCTATCCTGAGCAATGAATGATACAGGGAATTTGCACTAGCTAAAGCATGACTATGTTAAACTGACGCTTGGGAGAGGAGTCATATGCGGCCAAATGGTCCCACTGATGATGGTTCATTCCTCCTTTTTTAAGAGGCGTAGCTTCAGCATGAGCGGATAAAGAGGACCTCTACTCAGTTATCTGTACCTCAGGTTTCTGAGAAAGCACTGCGTCTCTCACTAACAAACACTCACATTTTGTATCTTAATCCAGTTGGGCTCAACCCTCTCACTGCCTTACCATCACATTACCATTTACATCTCTGTGCAGTGGATCCAGTTCTTGTGTTTGTAAGGGACCTCCAGGCTAGGAAGGGTGTCGACTGTGAAAAAAGTCAAGTTTATACTCCAGCTGTGCAAGGGAAGCTTGGATTTCTTTCCTGTCCTCATCTCCCCAAACTTGTCAGTTCAGTTATATATTTCCTCCCTGCCCTCCTACACATGCTTAATACTTAATGATATCACATTGTACCCATTCATTGCAACCACTGGGATCAATCTTTTATACCTGTCACTGATCATGACTGCACGTTTTAAAGATAATCATTCCAAAGGCCCCTGCACCAACTCATTTTCTGTTAACAAATATGCTATGGAGTTCCAGCTAAGAATCCTAGCTTCTCTTGAATACCTATTAACTTAATGTTAAAACCAAATGTATCTGCACAGCCCATTTCTTTGCACTTATATTGTGAGCTGTGCATGCAACCTAGACAGAAAGCACTGCAGATTCCAAAAGAGGAGGTATGGCAGGTTTTATGACCATGTTGCTCACAACAAAACAAGCTAGTGGATTCTGGTTTTTATTTGGCGGTAATCTTGATCAATAGCAGCTAAATCATTTGCAGAAGAAAAATAAATGTGAACAAAAATTCAAGTTTATACTCCAGCTGTGCAAGGGAATCTTGGTTTTCTTTCCTGTCTTCATCTCCCAGAGCTTGTCAGCAGTAGGAATTTACGCTAATAAAAGCCAGACATACTTCTAACACAGGTGTTTGCAGAGTGATAATAATCTATTTCTGATTAAGTGCATGTGCAAGAGATCTCATCATTACAAGCTAGGAAGATGTTATAACGTGGGTGCCATAAGGGCATAGACTGGCGATTTAAAAATATTCTAGACTTCTCCATCTCATGGGCTTGGTCAACAAAATTTAAATGAATATGATAGAGAGCATCGAAGGTGTCGTTATATCACTGAGATCTTAAATCCCTGTAGGAGAAAAGTTGCCTAATGTAGAAAAAAATGTACTGATGCAATTATGCAGTGCTGAAATATTGTTCTTTGTGATTAAGCTGCAAGATTGAGTTAGAGCTGGGGTCCTTATCAAACACTGAGTCGTGGCAGTCTGCCCTGAATCAGTTAGTCATCCACCTCATTAATGAAAAGGCCAAAGAAAAATAAAGTGCTGATCTTGTAAAAAGGGCTTTTTACTGCTTGTGAAAGCTGCTAGACTGACAGCTCTAGAGACTGAAATCTTGCTTCCCACAGAACGGATGCATCAGGAGCAGCAGCACAAAGTACCCTGCACAGTTCCAACTTGCCTGACCTGACTTGGAAGGAAATTAAAATATGAAATTGATATGAAATCTACAAACAATCTAGGCCAAGTTTTCATCAAGTCTTCAGGTTGGGAGCAAAGCAATATTTGTAGTTGCAGTGCATTCATTTTGCACGTGCATGGCTCCATGTGCATTTGAAAAAAAGAATGATTGGAGCACAAATTAGTACTTGTGCACTCAACCCTATTTCTGCATGCAAATCAAAACAAATTTGCGCATACAAATTTATACAAGCAGAGATAGAGACCCTCTGAAAGTGTCAGCTGTGCTGGTGACTTTCATGAAGGACACTTGTCCACTAGGAATAGACAGAATTCACTAGTTAAATTACCTTTTACTTATTTACAGATATGGAATAAGGTACAACATGATTTAAATGGCTCTGTGGTCTCTGCTAATGAATGTCATCTACTTCACACCACGGGGTTAGGAAATATTAGCAATAACAAGTTAGTCCTCAACATTTTAGTTTAGTTTCATCTGGATGAGGGTCCAGATTTGCTAAAATACTAGGAAATGTTGGCTTTCATTATGTAACAATTTTTGGAGGAAAAGGGACACTCGAGTATAAGAGTTATACTTCTTTTTAGTGGAGAACCTCATTGTAGAAGTTTGACATACAAGGATAGGCTGCTTTCCCTTGTATGGTTTGTACTCTTTTCCACTACTTGTCCCATTTCTGGTAGAGTGATGTTGGTTGAGAAATTATCTGAGAGGTAAGGTTTTCTATGGGTGATCTCTTTTATTGGACCAAATGTATATTTTCCAACCTGAGCATTTTCATGGCCCTTGTTATTGTAGCATGAGCATTTTCCTCAGAGTGAGCCTTTGAAGTTGGAGATTTTTTTCCCATTTAGCAGGGATACTATGGAGGCATGAGAAAGTTTAAGTGATCACAGGATTTGAATCCAGATTTCCCAAGTCTCTGTTAAGTACTCTGCCTCTTAGACCACTCTTTCTTCCAAGCAAGACAAGTGAGAAAATATTACCATCTGCTTGGGGCTGGTTAGGTCTCAGCTGAAGCACTGTGGCCGGTTCTAGGCCCCATGTTTTAAGCAGGATGTAGAGAAACTAGAAAAGATCCAGGGATCAGTGGTCAAGATGATAAAGGGTTTGGAAAGAAAGAAATAGGAGGAAAGGTTCAGAGAACTAGGTATGCTTAGTTGGGAGAAATAGGGGGATTAAATGCGGGAACATGATTGCAGTTTTCAAATATTTGAAAAGCTGCCATAAAGAAAACCAGAGCAATATTATTCTCCTCTGCCACTAAGGGCAGGGCATGCGGCAATGAGTCTAAACTGCAGCAAAACAGATTTGGATTAAATCTCAGGAAAAAAAAATCCTAACCGTAAGACAATGAAACAAGCTGCTTAGGAAGGGTTTGGAATCTCTTTCCTTGGAGGTGTAGCCCAGGTACACCCGGGGGGGGTGCCCTGTTCTCCAGTGACAGTGGTGGGGGTCAGGCAGGGTGCTGATGGAGGGGTTGGCTACTAGAGCAGCTCCCTCTCCTCTCTACAGAGCCAGGCCAAGACTGAGTGCTTAACTATATACAATTTATTACCATAATAAATACTTAAGATAAAACATGACATATTTACAATAAAGCTTAGTGTATATCACTGTATATAATATCCCTCAATTCACATAAACCATATAATTTACAACATATATAATAAAGAATACATCGAACAAGATAGTTAAGGTTACAACACAATAAACACATACGGGGACTCAACTTGTATAACCCAGGTAAAGCTAATAACATTTCCTAAACCTACATATTAACACATTAAGAACCTATAAACCATATAAGCTTCCTTAAAGAATACCCATAGCTATATAGACCTTGACACAAGAACAATCACCCAAAATAGGGAGTGCAGTCAGTACCTTCCCGAGGGGTTTCCCTGGAGCCCCTCCCCTTTAGGACCCTGGGATGTGGTCATACCCCTCCTGTAATAGAGAGTGGGGGCGGCAGACCCTACTGTAAGAAAGAAGTTACTGGCAAATAAATTACATGGTAATTGGAATAAGTTCTCAAACAGACAGATTGTTTGGCCGCTCCTGCATATAGCTGACTAGGGCTGGGGTTTGTCTTCAGATATTTTGGAACATACTGAATACCTATTCATCTCTGGTTTTCCCTGACACCATTTTGCCCACGATGGACTCATCTAAAGTGCCTCTGGACAGCATGGGTACACTACATCTCCAAATGGATGCAACACAGCTGCATTTGAACGGTCCTGGGCACACACCGGTAGCTTTGCTGTCTTGGGTATGCTTCTTGGCACACTCAGGGCTGCTCCACGGTGGCTATAACCAGGGTTCAAATTGCACCCCAACTCTTGGCAGGGTCTGCGGTGGCGGCAGCTGGGAGCTGGAAGGAGTTGCTGCTGCCACTGCAGCCACCTGAATGTCTTAGAAAGGCACGGGGCGGGCTGGGGGATCTTGTCTATTATAGGGGTCTCATCCAATATGGGGGCTCAGCCCCGCAAGACTTCCTGTATTTCATACCCTGGCTTTAACATCTATTTCCAGATGTGGCACACGCAGAGCACACATGTGCTCCGGTTCATTGTGCTGCTTCTTGGTAGAGACATCTTCAAACTTTAATGGCAATAAAGGTGTAACCTTTCCAAGCTCCCTCTGGCTTAAGCTAAAAAAGAACCTCCCATGAAGTCATAGGAGCATGCGGCCCAGAAGCTGGTGCCTCACATAGGAAAGAGTCTGCCCACCCCAGTGACACTGTACTTCAATGAGCCATACAGGATTCCCCCTCGTCTCACACTTCAGACTTTCCCTTTAAAAGAGGAGGAAAAATAAGACCCCATCATCTGTTCTAATGGCAACAGATTGCAAAACCAACATATGGAGCTTGATGAAAAACTACAACACCAAGTACCAGGCATGTAATTCATTCATCTGCAAAGCTTTCAAAAGCTCCACTAATTTATGTTTTTGGATTTGGGGCTGCAGTCGCTACGAGCCTCAGACTTTATATTTTCTTTAGGATACCAAAGGGCAATAACGGGCTCTGTTCTGCCTCCATATGCACGTAACCCCTCAGCCCCAACCAAGCTATAGTTTTCAACAGAACAACATCAATGTGCAACAGCCGAAGCTCTTGAAATAGCTGCAACTGCAGGGTTAAACATTAGGTTTTCTTCAGTGGACCCTGCACTTTTCACTCCCAGCAAAGGTTTAGGCCCATCCAGTCGCATGGTAAAACGCTTATTGGAACAATATGTACATTACAAATGTAAGTGAAGTTAATAATTAAAGCAGAGTCATGTAAAAGCAGACTTCGCGACAGAATCCAAGGCCACTGCACTGGGTACGTTTCTGTTGCTGGAAATCTCATTTCGGATCTTTCCAAAACTGCTGGAACCACATGGATTTCACATTCTTACGCAGGCAGCCCCGAAGCTAAATCTGCATTTCACAGGTGAAGCCGACACTGCACCACATGGACATGATAAAACACACAGAACAATGGTCCATAATGAGCGCAGGGCACGCAAAGAAGTTTGCTCGCCTCTCCCATTAACATTAGTGAGCGCACTAGGCTTAGCGTTAGGGGAGTTTCTTCTGCCCAGGCCTAGGAGAACAAACCCCTGAAAGGTGATCTTTGCTGTTCCCCTCCTGCCTCTTGTGTTAATGCTAGACTGCTGCTTGAATCCCAAGGAATAGTACTGTACAAAGCACAGCGCTGCTTCTGCAGGGAAGGTTTAGCCACGAGTAACTCAATCCCCCTCCTGCAGGTTGGACACACATGACAGTGTTCAGAAACAGGCTTTCCCCAGCCCTGGCTGAGCTGTCTCCTTGCATTGGCCACATGGCACCTTACCAGCAGCTCCTTTACAGCCTGGTGGTTAATGCTTTGGCCTCATTCTTTTCTCCCCCGTCCATGGCCAGAGACAGGATTTTTGAGACATAAATAATGCCAGCGCTGCAGAAACATACTGCTGGCTTTCAGCACAGGCATTGCATCTGATTAGGATTCTTTCCAGTAGTCTATAAAAGTGGCAGCTTTCAGAGCACTCACCCGAACAGGACATCGTGGACAGTAACAGTAGGACCCTGTGTCCCTCTATGTATGCCTCTCTTGTAGCAGACTATGCTTTCTTGGGAGAGGGATAATCTTCCTTTGTGTCACTGAGGAAGGGATTTCATACCCCCGTGACCCCAAGAAGCAAATCTGGAGCCTGATCTTGTGATACACTCAGCCCCCTGAGCCACGGTTGGGTTTTTAGCCCTAATGGAACGAGTTGGATTGATAGCACTCGGGACTGAAGTGTTATTAATGAACAGAACAGATAAGGCTCCGGCAGCAGCAATCCAAGCATTCCTGCCGTCCCCTCGCTGGGATTCCTTAGCCAGAAGGTTGCTTGCAGTCCATGTGAGGGGCCGCGTGTATGATGCAGAATTATGCCCACCAGGAAATGGACCAAGACCACCAATTTATTCCTTAACCGTAACACTTTCCCAGCTTGGGCTCAGTGGGCACATCCACATGAGCGCACACATGCGTCTTGCAGCATCTCAAAGGGCTGTAAGAGTCTTGTGAGGGGAGTGAAAAAACGTTCCTGGTGCTGCAAATCCCCCGCCTGCCCCCGATGGCTGTCCCACCCGGCCCCATCCCCCACCTGCCCCCTGAACCTCCTAATTGCTGTCTCACCAAGCCCTATCTCCTGCCTGCCCCAGAGCCCCCACAAGCCCTGCCCTGCTTGACTCCATCCCCCACCTGCTCCCTCAGCCCCACTGACCCCTTGCCCACTCCCCCAGCCCCCTGTTGCTGCCTTACCTGCCCCATCCCCTGCCCACTCCCCCAGCCCCCCAAATCACTGCCTCACCTGGCCCCGTCCCATGCCTGCCCCTTATCACTGTCCAGCCCAGACCAAGCATCCCAGCAATTGGAAAAAAAAAAAGCCTGCACTCACCAGCAGTACTAGCGGCTGTCGGGGTCACTGGGGCCATTTCATAGAGCCCCCCACACAGCATAGGGCTGGGTGACAACCATAGTGGTCCCAGCTGCCTGACAGTGCCCTTCTGACCCCAGCCACAAGCCCGTGATGGGGCAGTGGCAGTGTGGGTGCCAGGCAGCTGGGCTGGGCACAAGGCCTCAGTGACCCAGACAGTAGCTGCTACTGCCAGTGAGTGTGGGCTTTTTTTTTTCCCCCCCCAACTGCTGGGGCTAGGCAGGGGAGGCATCAGGGAGCCCTGCTGGCCCCCACTGCCCCGCACTGCATGGGGGAGGCTCTGCCATGAGACCTCAGAGCCCCCAACTGCTGGTGAGTGTGAGGATTTTTTTTTTTAAAGTGCCCGGAGGCTGAGAGTGGGGGGCAACCATGGGAGGTTGTGGATGCAAGCAGAAGATGGGGACAAGCAGGGCAGCCATTGGGGGTCTGGGGGAACAGGTGGGGAATGGGGCCAGATGAGGCAGCAATCTGGGGGCCTGGGAGAGCAAGCAGAGGTGGGGTGGAGCTCTTGCTGAGGCCATGTGGCCCCTGTTGGGGGGCTGTAACCCCTGTTGGGGGGCAGCAGGTCACAGCTAGGCAGCAGCCCCCACTGCCAGACTGCCGCGGTGGGTAGAGCATGCAGGGAACTCTCAGGGCTGCTTCAGCAGTCCAGCTGGCACAAGGGTAGTGTCCCTAGGTACCACCTGGCTGGGCCCCAGAAGCTCCTGAGAGCGAGCAGATATGAGCTACTTGACAGGGAGGCTTTGTAGTGCTGGGGCCAGAACAGGGCAGGTTTTTATACTGCTGGGACAGCACAGGTGCTAGCCCCAGGCTCTAGCTCCCCCTGGCTGTAGATCTGGGAGAAGCCATGCAGGGTTATTTTGCTCCAAGTGGCACAATTTGCCCCACACCAAAGTGCATGTCTGGGCATGTGCGCTGAGGCAAAAAGCCAGCTCAAATTTGTACTGCTTCAAGTACATGTGCCTGTATGTGTGGATGCACCCAGTGGGGTAAACCACCATCTTCACTAACTGATCAGAGAGCATATTTGGAGCAGTGATTCTTACCCAGAGTGCCATCTTGGGGTGCTTTGAGATCTTTTCAGGGGTGCCATGCAATGTTAGCTTTCATACGTATGCAAATATGGCTCGCAAGATGCTTCAAGAGATTTCAACTAGGAATCCATAGCATCAAAAGCATTCTGCCCTGCTGTGGTCCCTCTGAGCTCTTTGCAAGAGAAAAAAATTGCTCTATTATTTTTCTATAGTCAAAAAGGAGTGCAAACTAAGAGCTGACATTTTCCGTTGGAGTCTAACAAGGTTGAGAACCACTAGTTTAGAGCTTCATTCAATAGTCAACACAGCAGACAGAAGGCAAAGGGAAGGTAAAAGGTTGTTGAAGGGTTAAACACCCAAACCTATTCTGTAAAAGGTGCGGAAGGTGTTGTAGAAGCACATTTAACAGAACTTCCCCCTGAATCCACTGCTGTTTTTTTTTTCTTTAAGCACAGTATGCAAATTGTGGTTGAAAGTAGTCAATACCACGGTTTCTGCTGCAAACCCATCATTACGAGAATCTGCTTCTGCCATATGATTACACAAGCATTTTATTGAACATTTCCTGAATTTTTGTACAGGATTCTATAAACTTCCTCCCAATAGCGAGGTCTTGCTCGCCTCTTTGATACCTGCCGATAAACTGCATTAAGCAGCATGCCAGCGGCTGATGAAATCCCAGGAGAATGCGCTCCATCTGTCAAGTTATCCAAGAGGCCCGAGTGACGAATGATAGCGTTAACATTAAACAGCTTGCCTATGATGTTTTTCAAGCGTTCCTCCCCAATGGATCACCTGCTGCCCCGTCTGCTAGAAGATAACCCAGAACAGAAGAACATTACCTCATTAAAGAAAGCTGGCTGTAATTAAGAACAGAGATGAAGCAACACCTCCCAGGGCTGAGGTTGAAGGTCTGCACAGCCTTTAAAATTCCTCATCGGAAAATTAATTTCCACATGCGGGCAATGGTGAAATCTGTAAAATTTATCCACTTCTAAATGGCCAAACTGAGCATCAACGATTTAGTTAAAGGAGCCCCACACAGAGGTTTCTGTCCAGGAAGCATGGTCTGTACTTAATGTAGGCATATATCAATACAGCGTACATGCGAGTGCATGGAGAGATGCATCTTCTTGGTTTGAAAACAGTAAGGGCAAAATGCACCCCTCAGCGTGGATGCACGTTTGTCAGCTAGAAACACATTTGCTTATTAACTCTTTGATGTCCTTCTAAACACTACTCTTCCCGCTTCAGAGCAAGGGAAGGACAAGGTGGGGAATTATTGATGGACAGTGGAAGAAGAGGGAGGAAAAAAAAAAGACATCAAGACTTTGAGCAGACCACATCTACAAGGGCAACCCAGCGTAGGCACATTGCCCTCGAACACACCACGCTGTTCTGCATGGGATCCCTCCAAAAGTGGATAGAGCATTGCCTTGTCTGCCTGACACTGCGAGCGGGCTAACAGCACGGAGGTGGGCTCGCCGGCACTGTCACAGCCGTGTTAGCTCACCTGAAGCCATGCTGCTTCTCTTGTGGAGCAGCAGAGACCTTACTGCTTCCTTGTTCAGTAAACTCAACCTATAGACATCTCCTCAGTGTATTTAATCTGCATAAGATGACTAGCTATGATCACGAGTTACATAGGAGCCTGTGTTAGATAAATATTTACTGGGGCTACTATATACAATCCTGATTTCATATAGCAGCCTAGTATAGTTATTCTGCAAATAAGTTTCCTGTTTCCTGGCAAGTGCTTAGAAACCTCATGTCAGCTACCCTGGGTAGGGTTATTTATTGACTCGGGGACTGTCCCTGCAGAGAAAGAACACAACAGTGATATTTCTATTCTCGTACCGTGGTAAGGGGTTTGACTCTTTCAGTAATTGCTAGCCCAAATGAACAGCATGTTCGCTTGTCAAGTATGCATACTAAAAACCAAACACCAGCAAGTCTCATGCGTCTGTTCTTCAAAAGGGTTTTTGTATTTAACTAAAGCTTTTCTTAGCTTAAGCCAGGACAGATAAAGTTGCTACTTGGGATTAGCTGGAGATGCGCTTCCTCTCTTGTTCCATTGTATGCCAGAGCAAGGGAGCTTTCCGCACTTCCATGATCAATGGAAGCAATTGAATAATGCTGGTTCATGCAGACTGAAAGCTAAAATGCTTTAGTAGTTGGACAGCCCTAAGCCAAGTGGCTGAGGGCTGTATGCCCCATGGACTGCACCAGTGGGGGCCACCCCATCGCAAGCTCCATGTCATGCATCTGCATGGGTGGGCACTCCCTCACCCTCATGCACCACATGCAGCTTTGTGGGCCGGGTATGGCATTTAGGCCACCAGCTAGACAGATTTAGCTCAGGTAGAAGCATGCAGATCCAGCCATTACACTGCATCATCTGAGTTGCCCCTTCCTCTCCTTTTAAAGGGATGGAAAGTTATACCTGTTCAGAGCCTTTCATTATTTTTTCCATTTACTCACCTCCCAACAAAGGCTTGTGGCTTACAACATACCGCGTAGCGCATACGATGGAGTCCTTACATATCAAGGCATAAAAAAAACATGTCATTATATAATACAATCCTCCTGTTCACTCAGCTGAATTAGAGTCCTAAAAACCATTCTGAGCCCTGGAAAATGCTGTTTTCAGAAGTTGCTCTGAGCTGTGCACTATAGCATCCTTCACTGCGACTTCTAAAAGCCACTGTCAGTTTGCTTTTGTATTTCAACACCTTCCAGCCCAAAGGACCTGTTTTTCTGTAAGAGTAGAAAGAACGACATTATTGGTGAAATGTAGCATTTCCACTCCAGGGGCAACTGCAACCATTCTGCACCGTCGCCGTCACCCAAGAACTTGAGCAGAAATGAAGAGGCAGAGAGAAATATAGCCAGGAAGAATCCTGGAAAATTGCCCAAGTACTACAATCCCTGCCCTTATGACCGAGAAAAATACTCTCTGGAGCTCTCCCCTTTGGGTGGGCAAGTGGCTTCCACTTTAAGTATGACAAAGAACTTCATTTTCGGTAGTCGTCCCTGCTTGTACTGTGATTTTTCAGTAGCGGCTCACCTGTTGAAGCCATCTGCAGTTGCATTTGGAATATCCCATTCAAATCCTGGTCAAGCCCAATGAGGCTTAGTCTCTAATCAGATGAGAAGGCTTTCCAAGATCCAGTGGCTACAGGATAGCTGGCCCATAATACCTCCAGCTAGTAGTACTATGGCTTGGCTGCGAATCACTAAGGATATTAATCCAAAAGCCAAAACATGAGGATAATGATTACACTTCAGAGCTGCTTGTAGGCCTGGGATGTCAACCTAGACATATCAACATTAAGCTGGATATGGGGCTCTTCAAAAAAGACACATCCACAATCATCTATTAGAGGCTCCTAGCCAGTTCTTTAACTGCTGGGACCAAGCAAGGGAATTGAGAATTAGGGCTGAGTCGCTAGCCTTTGCTCATCATAATGTGCAAGAGCAGTATGAACTTATTTTAGTGCAAGAAGCCAATTTGACTGCTTGCCCAAAACTCAGTTTCCCCCAAACTTTTCTGTTCCAAAATAGTCAGATCATGTCTGTCGATCCATCTGTAAATATGGTTTATCATTTTCTTGCTTCTCTATACTTCCTGGTTCCAGCAGTACTTGAAACAGCAGTGCAAAGGATGGCAAGAACATCTGTTTTCTAGCAAGAACCAAAAAGCAGGAAGTACTGGAAATCCCTCAAGTAAGACTATCATCATGAGATTTCTAGTCTTGTTATGCAGGCTTCATTTTTTTGGTTGCTTAGCCAAACCACAGAATCACTGAGTTATGGGTCAGCTTCCCCATGGTCTCAAAACCAGGGAGGATCTTACAGACCCATGCACTTCTTCACCTATATGCAGAGACGTGTTGAGCCTTGTGGACAAACCTTCAGCTTTAATTCATTAAGCACTCACCCTTCTGCGGCCATGAACCAGAACCTTTAATGGCGTTTTAAAGCATTATGGTTTGAAAGAGGGGCAATAAAGGATGCTTTTCCAATTTGCTTTTGAATAACCTGTAATAATCATAAAATAAAGAGGAAGTCATAAAACCCAGCACTCACACATTTCCATATTTAAGTGGAAATGGCTTTTTAAAATCTCAACTCCAGTCTGCACTACATCCTGCTAAGCACTGGGTCATTGAGAAGGGTTGCAGAATGACAAAGATTTCATTTAGCATATGGCCTGGCTGACAGTGGTGTGAGGTTGCCTCTACTGCAAGGGGAAGTGGGTAAGACTCCCCTCCCCCCAACATGTCCATTGGCTGTCTCTTGCTGACCTCTCCTTTATTCAATTGCTAGTTGACCTCTTAGCAAAGTTCTGGCTTAGCTTGGAGACTGGTATTATTGTACTGGGCTGGGCTGTATCAAGAGTCAGGGCTTGCATCCGATGGTGCTTTGGCCTTGTAGGCTGTGCTCATTTTTGGGGTCCAGGCAGCCAATACCTCATCCCAGTTTAGAGTGCTCAGTAGGGGCACGAACAACGCATGCCCCTGGCAGCTGGGGGGGCATGGCTGCATTGGTGGGAACTTGGTGGTGTTGAGCTCCCGCAAATGCCGCTGGCACTCTTGGCGGTGGGGATGGGGGGGGGGGGGGGGCGCAATCTGTT